>QPKB01000002.1:34378561-34431844 GCA_003546025.1 Camphora micrantha
GCCTAAATAAGGACTTAGACCTTATTTTAACGGGTTAGAACCTTCGGATAATTAGATAATCAAGACCTTATTAACGGTGTTAGAACCTTCGGATTAATTGGAGAATCGGGAACCCATTTACATCCCTAACAGTAACACCCAAAGACACCCAACTTTTGTCTTTACATACCCCTTTCCAAACAACAAGAAACACTTTTTGGGAAAGAAAAAAACTATTGAGCATTGGAATGTTGTGTTGTACTTGGAGCATTTGGAAAAACACAATTGCAGAAAGATTTAGAGAAATCAAAAAAAATTTCCCAATAGAGATTTTCTGAGTTCCAGCAAATTAGTAAGGCAGTTTTTGCCTTTTAAATGCTCTAAATTCCTGTATTTTCAATGATAGTATGTTTAGTGTACTGAAGGATTTGAAAAGCCTTCTGAAGCAACTAGCATTTGGTGAATTTTTAAAACTGATCAATCCAAAAGGATTCCCCTAAATTCCAACAAATAAATAGGTCTTAAGAATTTAAGCTTAGTGACGTTGTTAGTTACTCTTGACATTTGTGGATCACTGTCAAATCAATTATAAAAAGCCACATTTTTTGCTGAGTGTTTCTTTCAAGCAAAGCTCATTTGATATAAATATGAATATTTCTATGAGAAATCAAGCCCGACCACTTATTCAACATTTTTTGGTCCAATCCTTTTACAAATGCATGTTTAATCATGTATCTATGAGAAACTTTTGTTAGGTGTTTGCCCCTGCATACTTGCTCAGCATGTAGGAATGTCAAAATCAATTGAAATGAGAAGAATCTAATATTTGTTGCATATATGTTACAACACACCAGGTGTTTTTTCTTTTTTCTCCTTTCCTTCCACTATAATCATCGTGTGACTCCTTCCTTTATACAATAGACATGATTGGAAAGCTTTTTATGAAATCAAGGATAAGAAAAAGGGTCATAACAAGGATAAGAAAAGGGGGAAAACAAGATTGGAATTTCTGTTATTTCCTTCCAAACAATCTTAAGATGTGACAATTGCCAAGATTCTCATAATTCAGATTGTTGGGTTTTTCTTGGGATATAATAGATAATGTAGTCAATAATTCAAAAGCAATAGCTAAAGACCTATTCAAGATTTATTAGAATAGAGAGATTTAAGGTAAAATTTATGAGAATATTCTCTTAGAACTTCGTTCTGATAACGTATTAGAAAAGAAGAAAACTTACAGAAAAAAAGATTAGAGGGAGAAAAGCGAGAGAGTTTTTCCATTCTTTTGACAAATACAAGGGAAGAGGCCTATTTATAGGCAAAGTAACCTCTTACTTTAAAAAAACTAATCATAATGGGATTATAACCCTAACTCATCTCATGTAGGTATCCACCCGTGATCCAAGTCTTATAACAAGGATATGATATTTTTGAACATATTCTCTAGAGGTGTTCATGGGAAGGACCAGGCCGGGTTGAGGCAAATCTAGGCCCGGCCCATCCGTAGAGATGCAATCCCGAATCTGGCTAAAGTCTAAAAACTGCAGTAAGTGTCAGCCTAAAGCCCAACCCATTTAGTCAACCAGGTTGGGCCAAGCCAGGCCTTTTATCACATCTTTGGCTTTCCAGCAATAACTTGGACAAATAAATCACTAAATGACAGGCACTCCTTATTTTTGGCTGGGCAAGGCCTTGGGCTTTCTACTACTTAATCTAAGCCGGCCCAAAGCAGGTTAGGCTACCCCCTCCGGGACGAGAAAAAAGCCTAGAAAACACCTCTATGACACAAGGTGGTAGCACTAGTGAACTCAACCTTCGATTCCTAAAAAAGGGGGAACCGAGAGTTGATACCAAGACCTCTAGTTCCGAAAAAGGAGGAAACCACAGCCCCGACCACTCGGCTAACCCGTTGGTGTTAATTTCTGTATAATTATAGCTACCATATTTACTATACTTAAAATTCATATCACGTTATACGGTTCAAACATTTTAATATTCTAAAAATCGTCTGTGATCTGGACCCTGAATTAAAAAAAGGTGGGTCCAACATATTTTACATAGGCAGTACCTTTTCGTATATTCCGGGTCGTACATACGACCGGTTCATCTCTTATCGTAACAGTCACCACCGGCCACAAATAAGAGAAAACGACTGCGGTACAGTAATCCGCGTGCCATTGCTCATTGTTGGGGTAGTAGAGTAGAGTAGAGTAAAGTAGGGTAGGGTAGGGACCCTCCAGCTCCAATTGGTTCTCGTGGAACGTGGTACCAGCACTGTCTCACTCACATTCTGAGAGCTCCCGGCCCTTCATCTTGTGGCACTGACTCATTTTGAAATATGCCCTGGCATCGATAGCTCACTCGTACGGACCGTGTGTACGCTCGAGTGTCCCGTATGGTTTTGTCTTCCTTTCCTGTGATTACACATGCGTGGTCCACGTTATAAATGGAGGACTTGTTTTTCATTGCAATAATGCTATATGGACCGACTCTCTGTCCCGAATTGTGGACCGATCCCAGCTGGAAGCTGAGCTGGACTCCAGCTGGGATCTCAGCTGTTTTGAATAATGGACCATTTCATTCAGTTGGCAGCCCGCTCCAAATTTTCAAAGCCCGCCAAGTTTATGAGTAAGAAGAAAGAAAAAGGGGAAGGAAATGCACGTCTGCTACCCCTCCTCCACCGTCGACGTCCTCGCCAACATCTGGATCTGCCCTTCTGCTTCCACCGCAACCATTTCCAGTCGACTACTCCTCCATCCCCGGCGACAAACCTCCCCGCCGAGCTCTTCCCCGAATACACCACTCCAAACGGTCTCTGCCCAGCTGGATGGATATCGTCTCTCAAGCGCTCGGTGACAAACGAAGGCAAATCTTTTGTGTCTGATTCTTCTCCTTCCCAAACGGTCTCTGGATCTCATCTCTCTCTCCCGGAGCAGACGTGCATCCCTGTCGGTGACGGAAGAGGAGGAAGAGGAGCAGCCCGCTGGTCCTGACGCCCAGGTATGTTGTTGTTGGTTTTTTTTTTTTTTTTTTATTAAATCGTGCAAATGTTGTTTTTCTCTTTCCATAGATTTGGGGCTCTTTTATTTTCTCTGTCTGCTTTCTCTTTTGCTGGATTTGAAGTTGAAGCAACATGGGTTGGTTATGATGGAAGAAGATGGTTTATTTGTTCATCTTTTTTGGAGAAGATTGCTGGGTGTTTAGTTTTTGAAATGAGATTTTGTTTTATTTTGTTTTTTTTTTTTCTTCAACCGGATTTTTTTTTAATTGAAATCTTCCGGTATCTAGTTTTGATCCGTTGGAAGAGTTTGAGAGAGAGGATTCTTACTTGGGAAACTGCTTTTTTTGGACATTGTTATTTTCATATTTTCCTCCAGCTTGTTCTCTGTTGAGTACTCTCTTTTATAGAGCACACACCTCAGCAATTAGTCTTTACATGACTACTCTGTTTTAGATGGCCAGCATGTAATCTCTCATGCATCCAGTAATACAGAGGCTCTGAGACTCCATGTGGAGAATCAATGCATAGATACACCCTCTCCAATTCCAGAGAGGAAGAGTTGGCAGTTATCCGCATAAGATGAAGAAAGAAAGAAATGAACTTCATGATTATTTCGAAGATTACATCTAAGAGGCCCTGTTTCTACATATGTACAAGACTGAGTTTTGCCTTTACACCGAATGACGGAATTTTTCTTAAATGTAGTATTTCATTTAATTGTTTTTCCCTTGCGCAATAGAACCAAAGGAAGCATAATCAGGCACAATCAATTTTAATTGAATCACTAGGTACTTTTGACATAATGAAAATAACTGGATAAAAAAAAAAAAAAATTTCAGTCTGGAGTAGCTGCAAGATCTTATTGATACTTTAGCAGCCAAGAGCTTATGCAATGAAATGTTATCAATACGAACATATGATTTAGTGGCAGCACTTATTGGTATCTGGGTCCAATCCAACCTGAATTGCCTGTATTCATCTGCATAATGACTTGTCTGACTGCTTGTGTCAATTTCTATCTCACCAAGAAAAGCATGAACCCTAACAATGTCCTTTTGTTCATGAGCACGGTATAGGACACTTATGAGTAGAATATAGCAGTTCTTCTCCAGAAAGATAATTTTAAACTAGTTGTCCAAAATCCGGTACTTTCATGCAACCAAAGGCTACTTTGAATATTGAATGGAGATAGCTCAATAGGTTATTTAATTTATATAAGTTTTGAAGAAAAGGGTAGCTCGGGCTGATTTTTTAATTGATTGTACTAAAAGTTAGGCCTTATTAGAAAAGAAGGTTCCTATGCATATATTTAAAAAAAGGTCCCAATGTACTAATTGATTGTCTGTGTCTCTGTTGTCACTTGTAAGAAGACCTTTTTTTTTTTTTTTTTTTTTCTGTGGGACTCTTCCAAAACTTGAGCGAAGTTGAACAATGATCTGAGTAGGGATGCTAATGGGTTCGAGTTGGGTTGAGACCCATGTATTACATGTTGAGGTTCTCCCTAACCCTACACAATTATTAAATATGTTGAAGCTGCACCCAACCCAGATATATTCGAGTTGCAATCCAACCGTCAAATTCATATCAAAAATAGAGATCCCAATTTTTCAGAAAAAATGGCAGTTATGTTAATCAGAACACTTATTACATGTTTCCCAATTTAATTTATTAATCATCATTTAATAAATTAAGTGTTAATCTTGTATGGAGTAAGGAAATAGGAAAATTCCCAAATCAAGGCTCAGTTTCAAATTGGGAAACCCCTAAACTGTTGTGTTTATTAGAGAGAGATGAGATATGAGAGAGAGAGAGAGAGAGAGAGAGAGATTACTATCAAATTGGGAATGCCCCAAATTGCTCTGCTGTGTTTATATAGATATAGAGAAATGGGTGGAGACCCGGTGAGGAAGTGGGAAATGTCTCATAGGGATTCATGTTTGTTTTTTTTTTTTTTGGGGGGGTGGGGGGATGGATTTATTTGTTCGAGGATGATGACCCTTTAGGTGTGACTAGCCCAAATCAGAACCAAGGGGGGGGTGGGTGGGGTGATTTTTGATTCGGGGATGATGACCCTTTGGGTGTGACTAGTCCAAATCAAACCCAAACCACATAATGGCTGGTTGGAAAAACACAACCTGCACCTGACTCGTTCAGAGTGAGGGTGGTTTGAGCCAGGTTTCATGGGTTAGTTACTGGTCAGGTTTTGCACCCTTGATCTAAGTATGGTTGTGATCTGAACATATATCCATGCTTGAAGCTACCCAAGTTGTCCCAAGGCCAAGCTGACAAGGGAGCTACCATCTTTTCTTCTTTTTGGTTCTATCCATTTTCCCAAATTGAGAACCTCACAACCCCACTATGATTTGTTCAAAATAGATAGGATTAACCCCCCCCCCCCAAAAAAAAAAAAAAAAAAAAAAAAATAAAATGGATTACCCAATGGAGTGAACAATCCAAACTTAACATAAAATGGTGAGAGAGAGAGAGAGAGAGAGAGAGAGAGAGAGAGAGAGAGTGTGTGACAAAGAGAAGAAAGAGTCTTAAGAGACTCTTCTGCAAGCCTTTTTTCCTTCACACGACCACACAATCTCCTCACCTCTCAAACTCCTTAGAAAGCTAACTAAGCAATCAAGTCATCAAGCATCAGTTAGAATTAGACTACAATCAATTTCCTTTATTATATATATATAATAAACCACAATCAATTCCCTTTATTAAACCACAATTGATTCCCTTTATTATTTCTTTTTACTAAAAAGAAATGTTTTTGGACTTTTCTTTTCCCCGATGAATTTGTGAATACCCTTACATGTTATTCCATTTATTTTCCACATTATCATGTTTGCTTTTGTTGTTTATATGAAATTAAAGCAAGTTTTCTCAGATTTGTTTGACGAGTTTATTGGCTCGCTCTCACACATACTCACTGTGTGTGCGTACGCGTGCATTGTTGGTTTCGTATGAATGATATGTATGCTCAAGTTATGTTGCTAATGAAAAAGAATAAAAAATGAATTCTGATAGCTTAGATTTACAAAATGACGCTTCATTTTTCTGAACACCATGCATTTCTTTTATCGAGTTATTCTAAACACCTGAATGCTTTATTTGTTTTTTAGAAGCATGGAAGAAGACGGATTATCACTTGAGTTTGATGGAGACGACAAAGAAATTGAAATGGGGATGGTTGGGCAGGAATTAAACAGCGTTGAGATGGAGAAGCCCTTGGAGGAAGGCGATAACTTAGAAGAGGTAGTAATGGAACCTCAAAGGGGAATGATATTTGATTCAATTGAAGAAGTACATGAATATTATGCAAGGTATGCCATGCAAATCGGGTTTGCTGTCGCCCAAAGAACCTCAAAAAAAGGATTGGATGGGAAGAAGAGGTTTATTACAATTGCTTGCAATAAGGGTAAAAAGCCAAACCCAAGTGCAAGCAACCCAGTTAAACCCCGTCCACAATCAAGAACAAATTGCAAAGCAGCGTTAAATCTTTCTTTGCAATTCGACGGGAAGTGGCTTCTGAACTCATTTGTGCTTGAGCATAACCATGATATGAGTCCGAACAAAGCTCGATATCACAAGAGTAATCAGAAAATCCCACCACATGTGAAGAGGAAGCTTGAGTTGAATGACAGAGCGGGTATTAGATTGAACAAGACTGTTAGCTCATGTGTGGTAGAGGCAAGGGGGCATGAGAATCTAATATGGTTAGCAAAGGATGCACGAAATTACATGGATAAACTCAAACGCTTAGAACTCAAGGAAGGGGATGCCGAGGCAATGCTAACATATTTCAAAAAAATGCAGCAAGACAACGAATCCTTTTTTTATGTCATGGATCTTGATATAGAGCATCGAGTAAGGAACATCTTTTGGGCTGATGCGAGAAGTAGAGCAGCATTCGCTGAATTTGGGGATGTGGTCATGTTTGACACCACCTACTTGGTTAACAAATATGACATGCCTTTTGCTCCTTTTGTGGGTGTGAATCACCATGGACAATCGGTACTCTTAGGTTGTGGTTTGATATCACGAGAGGATACAGATACATTTGTTTGGTTGTTTCAGTCATGGCTTGATTGCATGTCCGGGTGTCCTCCTAATGCCATAATCACCGACCAAGATAAGGCCATGCAAAATGCGATAGGAATAGTATTTCCTAAAGCACGACATCGGTGGTGTTTGTGGCACATCTTGAAAAAGTTGCCTGAAAAACTGAGAGGGTATAATGACTATGATTCAATCAAATTTCATCTTCTTAATGTTGTCTATGATTCGATGAAAAAAGAGGAGTTTGAAGAGAATTGGGCCAAGTTTGTTAGTTCATATCATCTAGAGGACAACAATTGGCTAGCGGGATTGTATGACGAGAGGTACCGATGGGTGCCAGCTTTTGTGAAGGATATTTTTTGGGCAGGGATGTCAACAACCCAGCGTAGTGAGAGCATGGATGCCTTTTTTGATGGCTACATTAATTCTAAGACCACCTTGAAGCAGTTTGTTAAGCAATATGATAATGCTTTGTCTAAGAAGGTGCAATTAGAAGCTGAGGAAGACGCCCGTTGTTTCAATGTATAAATTCCACGTGTGACCCCTTACGAGTTTGAGAGGCAATTTCAAGATGCGTATACTCTTGATAAATTTAAGGAGTTTCAGAATGAAATAGCCGGTAAGATCCGTTGCAGTATTTCCTCAGTTAAGGTAGGAGCTGAGTTTTCTGAGTTTGATGTGGAGGAAGATGTGATAGTAGGAGAAGACAATATCAGACATTTTACTTTCAATGTTCATTTTGATGAGATATCAAGAGAAGCTAATTGTAGTTGCCGGTTGTTTGAGTTTAGAGGTATTCTTTGCAAGCACATTATCCTTGTTTATTTGAAGAAAAAGGTTTATCAAATACCGGGGAAATCCATTTTAGAAAGGTGGAGTAAAAATGTGAGAAGAAGCCACACAAAAATCAAGATCAAGTATGACAATTGGGAGAGGAAGCCTGAAGGACGTCGTTACGATAAAATGTTGACTATTTTCAATCGGGTCAGCGATAAAGCCATGGATTCTGATGAAAAGAGTCAGATGGTAGTATCCTCATTGCTAGAAGTGGAAGCTGAGTTAGATGTTTCTAAAGAGGTTGCTGTATGCAATAGACCTATGTCTATAGGTGTACATAAAGCTTCAACGTCATGTCATGATAATAGTCTTTCTTGGCAAGAGAGCAATAACCGCGTGTTTGATCCAATTAAACACCGCCAGAAGGGCCGACCGCCAGAAAAAAGAAGACAGTCTAAGATTGAAAAAATTATTAGGAAGAGTCGGAAAATAAGCAAAAAGATGACAAAGAAGGTTAGTCTAAAAGTTTTATTTTTGAAATCAAATAAACACAACATTCAAGTACTCACAATCTAATTGATATCAATTTCGTGCATGTACAGGGTACGACGGTGGTCAATCAAGGAGAGGAGATTATCACTCAAGATTCTGTGAATTTAACCGTAAGAATGCCACCTATTTACTATATGTTGTGCTTAATTTTATTGCATATGGCATCATATACTTTTGTTACATATGCAGGTTTCGGGGGTAGATCTTGATTTGAACCTTTAAAAAGATTCGTAACAATGATCGATGGATTTTGAATGTTAATCGTGGTATTCGAATGTGGATATTAATTAGCTGGCAGATGTTGGGATTTTTTGTTAAAAGGCTCGAACATTGGATTACATGCCAGAGGAAGAACTAGTCCCCTGTGACCAAAGCCCCCATATTTGTTGTTCAGGTACACTACACACACTTATTCACATTAGAAAATCAGAATAAATATACACATATATATATATGATATGTGAGATCAGGGCTACAACCAGGTGTTTGTATACATTTTAGCTAGCCATATGGAGTGGTTGTTTGAACTATAAATGACTGCGATCTCTAACACGACATTTAGTTGTATCTTTAACTATGAATGGTTGTTTCAAATTCATAAATGTTATTATAAACTAGACAAGAGGTCGTTTGAGAGATCGTCTCAAACAACCTATCTTTTAATCTTTTGTTCTTCCTCCCCCTCTGTTTTGTGTTTGGTAGAGAAGAGATCTTCTTGGGTAAATGAATTGAATTTTCTTTAATTGTGATTCTTGGATATTGAGCTTTGTGTGGATTTTGGTTTCCTTAGAATATTCTGGGAAACATTGCAAGATAAGTTTATCTAGTATCTGAACAGGGCTATGTTGTTGTGGTTTATTGGGGATAATTTAAATCCTGAACATGGCTATCTTGTATCTCAACAGGGCGCATGAGAACACTACATGTGATTGGTCACAAGGACAATCTTTCGTATAGACAAGTTGCATATATATGTTACTTAATCTTTTGTATATGAATGGAACTATCTATCATATTCCATATAAGAGCGAGCTTCAGAATAGTTCAATGGGTAATTGAATTTCAATTTGATAAACATTGTTTAAAAATGCAGTTCATACTTTCTTAGTTTACTTCTATTTTGCTTGAGATTAATTCAAGATATTTCTTGTTGTAGGACCAAGTTTTAGAAGACGGTTCTTCACAAGATGGACTTAGTGCATGCTATTTTGAGCTCCTCGTGACAGATTTTGTATTGACAATGTGCAGATATCTGTTAATTAATCTCATGTATACGACTGGAACAATCTTTCGGATTGGATGTTATTAATGTAATTATTGTAAATCTGATCAATGTAAGTAGTGCCTCACCAGAGTACTTGCCAATGATATTAGTCCCCTTTTGTATTCGATGTAAAATCTTGGTATTAGATGGCATATGCGAATGTCTGACAAAGCAAATTCACAGGTTGCAATTCTATGTAATAAGGTTGGATGAACTAAATACTGTGTTATTATTGTTTCATTCAGCAAACCCAGTGTCTTTGTTATAAAATTTTCAGACTTCAAGATGGTATGGATACTATGGTTTGAATCCTTATATGCGTAGGTTCAACCCAGCTTGAGAAGGTTTTATGAATAAACTACTGAGGTTTCAGTGTGGTCATATGTGAAGGGCTGACAAAGCAAATTCACAGGAGTTTGCATTCTGTGTAATAAGGTTGGATGAAAGAAATAGCAAGTTATTATTGTTTCATTCAGCAAACCCCTGGATTTGATAGAATATCTTCAGACTTAAAGATGGCAGGGCATATACTATGGTTTGAATCATCATATGAGTAGGTTCAACCCTTATATGAGAAGGTTTTATGAATAAAATACTGAGGTTTCAGTGTGGTCATATGTGATGGTCTGACAAAGAAAATTCACAGGTTTCAATTCAGTGTAATAATGTTGGATGAGATAAATAATGTGTTATTATTGTTTCATTCAGCAAACCCCTGTATTTGATAGAAAATCTTCAGACTTAAAAATGGCAGTGCATATACTATGGTTGGAATCTGTATATGAGTAGGTTCAACCCTTATATGAAAAGGTTTTATAAATTAAATACTGAGGTTTCAGTGCGGTCATATGTGAAGGTCTGACAAAGCCAATTCACAAGCTTCAATTCTGTGTAATAAGGTTGGATGAAAGAAATATTGTGTTATTATTGTCTCATTCAGCAAACCCCTGTATTTGATATAAATTCTTCAGACTTCAAGATCGCAGTGCAATACTATGGTTTGAATCCTCATATGAGTAGGTTCAACCCTTATATGAGAAGGTCTTATGAATAAAATACTGAGGTTTCAGTGTGGTCATATGTGATGGTCTGACAAGGCAAATTCACAGGTTTCAATTTTGTGTAATAACGTTGGATGAAATAAATAATGTGTTATTATTGTTTCATTCAGCAAACCCCTGTATTTGATAGAAAATCTTCAGACTTAAAGATGGCAGGGCAAATACTATGGTTGGAATCTGTATATGGGTAGGTTCAACTCTTAAATGAGAAGGTTTTATGAATAAAATACTGAGGTTTCAGTGTGGTCATATGTGAAGGTCTGACAAAGCAAATTCACAGGGGTTTGCATTCTGTGTAATAAGGTTGGATGAAAGAAATAGCGAGTTATTATTGTTTCATTCAGCAAACCCCTGTATTTGATAGAATATCTTCAGACTTAAAGATGGCAGGGCATGTACTATGGTTTGAATCCTCATATGAGTAGGTTCAACCCTTATATGAGAAGGTTTTATAAATAAAATACTGAGGTTTCAGTGTGGTCATATGTGATGGTCTGACAAAGCAAATTCACAGGTTTCAATTCTGTGTAATAAGGTTGGATGAGATAAATAATGTGTTATTATTGTTTCATTCAGGAAACCCCTGTATTTGATAGAAAATCTTTAGACTTAAAGATGGCAGAGCATATACTATGGTTAGAATCTGTATATGAGTAGGTTCAACCCTTATATGAGAAGGTTTTATGAATAAAGTACTGAGGTTTCAGTGCGGTCATATGCGAAGGTCTGACAAAGCCAATTCACAAGCCTCAATTCTGTGTAATAAGGTTGGATGAAAGAAATATTGTGTTATTATTGTCTCATTCAGCAAACCCCTGTATTTGATATAAATTCTTCAGACTTCAAGATCGCAGTGCATATACTATGGTTTGAATCCTCATATGAGTAGGTTCAACCCTTATATGAGAAGGTTTTATGAATAAAATACTGAGGTTTCAGTGTGGTCATATGTGATGGTCTGACAAAGCAAATTCACAGGTTTCAATTTTGTGTAATAACGTTGGATGAAATAAATAATGTGTTATTATTGTTTCATTCAGCAAACCCCTGTATTTGATAGAAAATCTTCAGACTTAAAGATGGCAGGGCATATACTATGGTTGGAATCTGTATATGGGTAGGTTCAACCCTTAAATGAGAAGGTTTTATGAATAAAATACTGAGGTTTCAGTGTGATCATATGTGAAGGTCTGACAAAGCAAATTCACTGGGGTTTGCATCCTGTGTAATAAGGTTGGATGAAAGAAATAGCGAGTTATTATTGTTTCATTCAGCAAACCCCTGTATTTGATAGAATATCTTCAGACTTAAAGATGGCAGGGCATGTACTATGGTTTGAATCCTCATATGAGTAGGTTCAACCCTTATATGAGATGGTTTTATGAATAAAATACTGAGGTTTCAGTGTGGTCATATGTGATGGTCTGACAAAGCAAATTCACAGGTTTCAATTCTGTGTAATAAGGTTGGATGAGATAAATAATGTGTTATTATTATTTCATTCAGGAAACCCCTGTATTTGATAGAAAATCTTTAGACTTAAAAATGGCAGAGCATATACTATGGTTAGAATCTGTATATGAGTAGGTTCAACCCTTATATGAGAAGGTTTTATGAATAAACTACTGAGGTTTCAGTGCGGTCATATGCGAAGGTCTGACAAAGCCAATTCACAAGCCTCAATTCTGTGTAATAAGGTTGGATGAAAGAAATATTGTGTTATTATTGTCTCATTCAGCAAACCCCTGTATTTGATATAAATTCTTCAGACTTCAAGATCGCAGTGCATATACTATGGTTTGAATACTCATATGAGTAGGTTCAACCCTTATATGAGAAGGTTTTATAAATCAAATACTGAGGTTGCAGTGTGGTCATATGTGATGGTTTGACAAAGCAAATTCACAGGGGTTTGCATTCTGTATAATAAGGTTGGACGAGATAAATAATGTGTTATTATTGTTTCATTCAGCAAACCCCTGTATTTGATAGAAAATCTTCAGACTTAAGGATGGGAGTGCATATACTATGGTTGGAATCTGTATATGAGTAGGTTTAACCCTTATATGAGAAGGTTTTATGAATAAACTACTGAGGTTTCAGTGTGGTCATATGTGAAGGTCTGACAAAGCAAATTCACAGGGGTTTTTATTCTGTGTAGTAAGGTTGGATGAAAGAAATAGTAAGTTATTATTGTTTCATTCAGCAAACCCTTGTATTTGATAGAATATCTTCAGACTTAAAGATGGCAGGGCATATACTATGGTTTGAATCCTCATATGAGTAGGTTCAACCCTTATATGAGAAGGTATTATGAATAAAATACTGAGGTTTCAGTGTGGTCATATGTGATGGTCTGACAAAGCAAATTCACAGGTTTCAACTCTGTGTAATAAGGTTGGATGAGATAAATAATGTGTTATTATTGTTTCATTCAGCAAACCCCTGTATTTGATAGAAAATCTTCGGACTTAAAGATGGCAGGGCAAATACTATGGTTGGAATCTGTATATGGGTAGGTTCAACCCTTAAATGAGAAGGTTTTATGAATAAAATACTGAGGTTTCAGTGTGGTCATATGTGAAGGTCTGACAAAGCAAATTCACAGGGGTTTGCATTCTGTGTAATAAGGTTGGATGAAAGAAATAGCGAGTTATTATTGTTTCATTCAGCAAACCCCTGTATTTGATAGAATATCTTCAGACTTAAAGATGGCAGGGCATGTACTATGGTTTGAATCCTCATATGAGTAGGTTCAACCCTTATATGAGAAGGTTTTATAAATAAAATACTGAGGTTTCAGTGTGGTCATATGTGATGGTCTGACAAAGCAAATTCATAGGTTTCAATTCTGTGTAATAAGGTTGGATGAGATAAATAATGTGTTATTATTGTTTCATTCAGGAAACCCCTGTATTTGATAGAAAATCTTTAGACTTAAAGATGGCAGAGCATATACTATGGTTAGAATCTGTATATGAGTAGGTTCAACCCTTATATGAGAAGGTTTTATGAATACACTACTGAGGTTTCAGTGCGGTCATATGCGAAGGTCTGACAAAGCCAATTCACAAGCCTCAATTCTGTGTAATAAGGTTGGATGAAAGAAATATTGTGTTATTATTGTCTCATTCAGCAAACCCCTGTATTTGATATAAATTCTTCAGACTTCAAGATCGCAGTGCATATACTATGGTTTGAATCCTCATATGAGTAGGTTCAACCCTTATATGAGAAGGTTTTATGAATAAAATACTGAGGTTTCAGTGTGGTCATATGTGAAGGTTTGACAAAGCAAATTCACAGGTTTCAACTCTGTGTAATAAGGTTGGATGAGATAAATAATGTGTTATTATTGTTTCATCCAGCAAACCCTTGTATTTGATAGAGAATCTTCAGACTTAAAGTTGGCAGGGCATATACTATGGTTAGAATCTGTATATGAGTAGGTTCAACCCTTATATGAGACGGTTTTATGAATAAACTACTGAGGTTTCAGTGCGGTCATATGTGAAGGTCCGACAAAGCCAATTCACACGCTTCAATTCTGTGTAATAAGGTTGGATGAAATAAATATTGTGTTATTATTGTCTCATTCAGCAAACCCCTGTATTTGATATAAATTCTTCAGACTTCAAGATCGCAGTGCATATACTATGGTTGGAATCTGTATATGAGTAGGTTCAACCCTTATATGAGAAGGGTTTATGAATAAAATACTGAGGTTTCAGTGCGGTCATTCGTGAAGGTCTGACAAAGCCAATTCACAAGCTTCAATTCTGTGTAATAAGGTTGGATGAAAGAAATATTGTGTTATTATTGTCTAATTCAGCAAACCCCTGTGTTTGGTAGAAAATTTTACGACTTCAAGATCGCAGTGCATATACTATGGTTTGAATCCTCATATGAGTAGGTTCAACCCTTATATGAGAAGGTTTTATGAATCAAATACTGAGGTTTCAGTGTGGTCATATGTGAAGGTCTGACAAAGCCAATTCATAAGCTTCAATTCTGTGTAATAAGGTTGAATGAAAGAAATATTGTATTATTATTGTCTCATTCAGCAAACCCCTGTATTTGGTAGAAAATCTTACGACTTGAAGATTGCAGTGCATATACTATGGTTTGAATCCTCATATGAGTAGGTTCAACCCTTATATGAGAAGGTTTTATGAATCAAATACTAAGGTTTCAGTGCGTTCATATGTGAACGTCTGACAAAGCCAATTCACAAGCTTCAATTCTGTGTAATAAGGTTGGTTGAAAGAAATATTGTGTTATTATTGTCTCATTCAGCAAACCCCTGTATTTGGTCGAAAATCTTATGACTTCAAGATCGCAGTGCGTATACTATGGTTTGAATCCTCATATGAGTAGGTTCAACCCTTATATGAGAAGGTTTTATGAATCAAATACTGAGGTTTCAGTGCGATCATATGTGAAGGTCTGACAAAGCCAATTCACAAGCTTCAATTCTGTGTAATAAGGTTGGATGAAAGAAATATTGTGTTATTGTTGTCTCATTCAGCAAACCCCTGTATTTGGTAGAAAATCTTACGACTTCAAGATCGCAGTGCATATACTTTGGTTTGAATCCTCATATGAGTAGGTTCAACCCTTATATGAGAAAGTTTTATGAATCAAATACTGAGGTTTCAGTGTGGTCATTAGGCAAAGGCCACCTCTATTCGATGTAGATAATCTATTTATTATCTTGCTTGCGTAGGTCTCACAAAACATATTCACAGGTTTGAGCTCTGTGTACTGAGGTTGGTTGAATGAAATACTGTGGTTCCACTGTTTCGTTAGACAAGGGACCAACCTGTATTCGATATAAAACCTGACAGGGCTCATGCGAAGGTCTGACAAAGAATATTTGTGAGGTTTTAAAACTGTATACTAAGGATATATATGTAATAAATACTGAGGTTGAAGTGTTTCATTCAGCGTGGTCCATATACTATGGTTTGAATCCTTATTGCTTAGGTTCAACCTAGATTGAGAAGGTTTTGTGAATAAGATACTGAGGTTTTAACGCGGTCATTAGGCAAAGGCCACCACGTGAATCTATTTATTATCTTGCATGCGCAGGTCTCACAAAGCATATTCACAGGTTTCAACTATGTGTACTGAGGTTGGTTGAATGAAATACTGTGGTTTCACAGTTTCGGTAGACAAGAGACCAACCTGTATTCGATATAAAACCTTGGGGCTATGCGAAGGTCCGACAAAGAATAATTGCAGGGTTTTAAGCATAAGAAACAAACGACAGCAGTCATAGTAGTAAAGTGTATCAAGCATAAGAAACGTCCACATCAAGAATGAAAAGTCAACACAGATTAGAGTTCAGGTGAGTATCACTGATGTCCTTGACCCAATCTAGCAAAAATCTCAGAAAGGGCTTGATCAACGGAATTGAACCGGCCATTAACTGCAGCAAAACCTTCATCAATTTGCACAGACAACCCCTGCACTTGTGCTTCTAGTATGGCAATTCGGTCAGGCCCCTGACCATGTGCGGGTAGATCATCATCTTCAGCCATAGCTGCACCCCGAATGGGAGGAGTAAGATGAGACGAGGATTGAGCCAACGTACGAGAATTGATGGGATTTTTGATTTTCTGAGTGATCTCATTCGACCGCTTTGGAATGTCTTTGAGAGTGAGAAAATCTGAGACCAGAACACCAAAGGGAAGCAGCGAGTTCTTCTTAGCTTGAAGAGTCTTGACAATGACATTGAAAATTATTTGAGGAATATTGACCCTTTTTCCTGTTCCAATGCAGTATAAGAGATAACCATTTCCTTGAGCCACATCAGACGTATGACCCCTTGGTTCGAGATTATGACAAACAAACCGATTAAGAAATCGATACTCTTCTGTCAAATTCCCATGAGAGAGTAGACCGCCTGGCCAAGAGGTTTCGGCCCCGCAAATTGTGGTTGCTACAAGATCATAATTGATGGGGGCAGGAAGCTCATCTGGTATTGGATAATCAGAATTATCCACAATCGGTATATTGATGAAATCTGCAATGTCTTGAACAATCATTGTTATCCATTTTCCGCGAACGAAAGACTTGATTTTCCCGGAATCCACTATTTCCAAGTTGCAGTAAAATTCCCGAACCCAGTCAACATGTATCTTTTTAGTGCTGAATTTCATCAAAGGAAACCAATTGCGGTTGACTAAACTGTGGCAAACACGCTTGGTGTGGAGTTCTTCAGCAATTTCTCTTTCGGATTCAATGTTTCGAACTTCAAACTGTGCATAGAACAAGTCCGATTTGTCCAAAGATGGAAACCGAGTATGATCATAGCCAAAAGCAGATTTGGAGGAAGCCACATGAGGTCGCTTTTTAGGAGCCATCGAAAACAAAAACTGGGATGACATAGGTTGACAAATATTCCAAGTCAGTAAACATCTAGCAAACAAATTTTCAGAAAAACAATTAGGTAGCTCCACCCATCTCCACTGTTCTCAAACAACCAAAACACACATTCATGCAATCCCTTCCACCAATAAAACAACTTCCGACCAATCCAATGCCACTTCCAATTCAGAATCATCAACAAATGCCCAAATCATGAATTAATCAGGAAAAAAAAATAGAGCAACTAAAGCTCCCAAACTACAATCCAATGCAATGAAGAAAGAGAGTTAGAAGATGAAATGTATGTTGGAGTTTGAATAAACTCAAACTATTTGTGTCTGTTTTTTGGTTCAATAAAGGGTCCTGTCATGACCAAGTCTTTGTTTGATTATAGGTCTTTACCTGTTTTGCACGTTCATAGGTAATGCCACAAATATAGGAAGTGGTGGTGGCTTGGTTGAGTCAGTCGAAGTTTTTTTTTTTTCTCTTTAGTTGCAAGTAAGACGTCTGTAAACACCTCTAAATTGGTGTAGTTTGTTGGCTAAAATTAATAGAGTAGTAGTTCAATATAAAGTCTTCTTCTTCCTGAATTTTATTGTTTTCTGTATTGATCATTTGGATATTAGAATTTCACATATGACCTTTCAATGTAGACTATGGAGAATGACCAGGAAAGGAAAAAAAGGGAGATGCCTGAGAAAATGTGAATCGAGATGCACAAAATGAAGAGAGAAAAAAAAATCGAGAAAATCACATATGAGGATAATGAGAAACGAAAAAAAAAAAAAAATGGATGACCTATAAAGGATGGAAGGAGATGATGATGAAAAGAAAGAATAAAATAAAAGAAAATACCTGGAAGGTGAAGTAAGCCCAGACGCACCGCAGCAAGAAGAGGGGAGGAAAGAAAATAGGGCAGAGGAGGAAGGGAGGCGAAATGAAGAAGAGAAAAGAAACGCACTGCTATAACTTCGTCAGGTTCGCTCGAGCGGACATGTGGTTCGCTCGAGCGGACAGCTCTCTATTTGAAATCGAACAGCACAGATATTCCTTGGGTCGAGCGAACTGAGTTCTGTGAGGTGTTCGCTCGAGTGGACTCTGTTCTGTCTTCAGAATTGCGATCCAAAGACTTGATGGCTCGAGCGGTCATAAATATGGGTTGAGCGAAGTTTTCTCTTAGTGAGTTCGCTCGAGCGAACATTAGGTTCGCTCAAGCGGACTGCTCTCTGTTTGAAATCGATCAGCACAGATATTCCTTGGGTCGAGCGAACTTTCAAATGTGAGGTGTTCGCTCGAGCGGACATTGGGGTCGCTCGAGCGGACTCTGTTCTGTCTTCAGAATTGCGATCCAGAGACTTGATGGCTCGAGCGGACAAAAATTTGGGCCGAGCGAAGTTTTCTCTTAGTGGGTTCGCTCGAGCGGACATTAGGTTCGCTCAAGCAAACTGCTCTCTGTTTGAAATCGATCAGCACAGATGTTCCTTGGGTCGAGTGAACTGAGATCTGTGAGGTGTTTGCTCGAGCGGACATTGGGTTCGCTTGAGCGGACTCTGTTCTTTCTTCAGAATTGCGAAGCAGAAACTTGATGGCTCGAGCGGATAGAAATTTGGGCCGAGCGAAGTTCTCTCTGAGTGGGTTCGCTCGAGCGACCTCTTGTAGTTCTGATAGTTGAGTACTTCTTCTTGAAACGAGTTTCTTCAAAAGATTGGCAGTCCTTTTCTAAGAAAAATACAAGATTGAAGAATCTCGGTTTTGTCCAATACCTAATGAATTAGCCAACCTAAAATAAAGACTTTACAGCTCATGCGAAGGTCCGACAAAGAATATTCATAGGTTTTAAAACTATATACTAAGGATATATGCAATAAATACTGAGGTTGAAGTGTCCAATGACCCCTATATTCGATATAAAATATTGACTTAATATGGCAGGGCATATTCACAGGTTTGAGTCGTTATATACTGAGGTTGAACGCAGTTTGAGTGGGTTGAATGAATAAAATACTGAGGTTTCAGTATATCTTTATTCGATATAAAACCTATTTATTAGATGGATTCGTAGGTATGACAAAAAATATTCACAGGTTTGGATTCTGTGTACTAAGGTTGGTTGAATGAAATACTATGGTTATAGTCTCAGCTTATGGCATTATATACAATGGTTTGAATCATATTATAATGTGAGAAGTTCGTCTTAATGAAATTCTGATGTTTCGATGCCTCATTAGCTAGGAGACTTCCTGTATTCGATAAAGAAATTCTGTTATTAGATCGTAATGGTCTGCACTTAACAATTAATCAGGGACAATCAATTAACACCCGGTACCAAAATCCATTCTCAATTGGTAAATTCACTTTTTCTTATTGAATTTAATTTTGCCACTCACAAAAACTACAAGTTTCTCATTACATTCAACTAATATAATTCAATAAAGAGTGTGGCTACTTGATATACAAAATTCTCAAGTGAGCCTAGGTTGTATTCAATACAAAAAAAGGTTGAACGACTGAAGTTCTGAAATCCCAAAATAGGTACATTTAAGGAGTTTCAGAATCTCTTGAACTCCCTCACATCAACACACATTTCTATACAAGAAATTCTGTACGCCACTTGCAGTAAATATGAGATCAATGTTAGAAAACAAAAAAAGAAATCACCGGACAATAAAATTGTAAGAGAGTATTAATTTGATCACCAAAACCATAAAGAAGACATATTGATAAGACGATAGTTTTTGTTAATACCATTTCCATAAGAAACTCTGTCAGGTCAGCCTATGAGTCCTCATGTTTGTCATTCAGTATTCGACCAAGTAATAAATGTGCCATTATTTTTTTTCTATAATCCCGGATTTCATCCTATTCCAAGAACAAAGAAAAAAGAAAGAAAATAAGAAGGAATGAAAGAAGCAGACAACAAAATTAGGACAATAAGATTCATTCAAAGTATAAGTAAATCATCACTAAAAAATCAGCGTATTTACCGGCTGAAAATCAAATGTATCCCCACGCGATAGACAATCCATAAATTTGATCACGAAGATGCCACAATCATAACTGTTAAAATAGTGATATAAGATGGATTATTATACCAATTAGAATAGATACTGTAATTCTCATACGAGCCGCTAATAGAGATACATACCCATTGTCCTGTTGAGGGCAGTCATCAACGAAATGAATATCAGCCTTATCCCATTTATGAATTTTCCTTTGTTTAAATTGTACTTTTAAGAAAGATACCTGCATAAAGGAAATATAACAGATAAGTTATATATACAGGTACATTGTTTATTTCAAACATTTCACAGGAGCATATACCTTATTATGGGTACTCACCGTTTCATTCACGTATGCAACATCACCACAGGACTTCAAAGAGTTGTATATACAAAACAATTTCAGGTTTGAATCAAGTACAAGGAGAAGCCAGTGTTTTGAAGCCCAATTCATTGGGATGAATATTCTGTCCCACGAGGTTAGGATGGACTTCAAATTCTTCACATTTAAATGCTTTTTAATTGACTCTTCATTGTTGGCATGTAATGCTGTCTGGGAGTTAGTAATCTACATTTTAGCACTAATATTCAAAAATAAAAAATCACTACAAATATTAGGAAGAATAATTACATTAAACCACGAAGTGAAGAAGTAACACTTCAATGAATTCAACCCCCCTGTTGGCTTTCTCCCACTCATCAACTTAGCATAGCTGTCAATAATCTAGAAGTCAAGATAGCATGTTCAATTTTAGTTGTCAAGGTTCCAAATTGTATACACGATTGAATGCTTATAATAAGACGTGAAATTAACTACCAACCTTATCGGATATCCAACCTTCTTCATCCAATAAATTCTTAATTTCTGAACGCCATATTTTTAGCTTGCCCACCTCCTCAGCGCTAAAGAAAGAGAACTTATTATTTAGTAATTAATAAATATAAATAATGATTATCTGGTGTCAGTACTATGGTGTAAAGAGTGAGTAGGTTTATAATGGTTCATACTCTTTTCCAACTTTGGATTCAAAACTTGCAATTGCGTCCTCCTCTTCTTCCGAAATGTCAATCTTTGATTGGATTTCATCCGCAACCAATCTCTCTCTCTTGTGGCAAATTCCTTTATTCTTCCTTCTAAGCTGTGTTGCTTTTGTGCATGCATCATATGGGGTCCGTAACATCTGTGATAGCTTCCGAACTCTACCCCCATTTTTCTTTGAAATATTCTCGGCGGCTCTTGATGTCTCAACACAACCAGACATTGACGGATTTGGAGAAGAAGGATGATCCATACGACGGAGTGAATCATCCACAATATCCACGGGTGAGTGAGGCACCGAGATCCCTCTATTTCGCAACTCCATATTTTCACTCTTTAATCGTTCATTCTCTTCCTCCAATATAGTAAGTCTTTGCTCCAAATCCTTAATCTTCATTCTATAGTTCTCACGATCACCCTATGTAAGTTTCAAATAGTTGGAGAAAAATAGATTTAAAACATGAAGTTAATATTAAAGATTTTGAATAGCACTTTCCACTTGAAAACAAATATGGTTGGTTAAAATTACAATGATATCCGGCATGCGTTCCTCCATTCTCCTGACTATGAAATTAGCCATCGCCGTTGTCTCCTGTAACCCATAATTAAAACAAGTATAAGTCACAGGAAGGATGCAACCATACAACCATGACCAAGTACTTTAAATTAAAGAATAAAAATAAGTTAAAAATACCTGAGACACCTTTGGGGGAGATAACAAGGTCATTTCTTCTTTAGTTGGAGTGATTTCCTCAATGACCTAAAAAATAGAGTATTTGTTTCATTTATTGTAGTCAATATCATAAATTACTACAAGAAGTATATCATAGAGAAAAGTGGACGTATACATACCTCTGTATAGCTAAGATTGTCCAGTAAAGCTTTAAAAGACTTGCTTTGCATGTATTTCGAACTCTTAGCCCATCGCATATAACGTGGATAAGAATTGATGCGAATAGGCTCATATCGGTTAACATGTTCATAAAACCAAGGCTGTAAGAAAAGGTATAAGAATGTAAGTAAAGATGAAAGTCACAAGTTCTATTGTATTGTAACAATTATAGAAACCATAATTAAAAAAAAAAAAGGATAAATACTTACTTCCAAGAGCATGACACATCCATTTATAAATCCAGTATTCTTCATCGAGCTTTGGCGTATACTTTGAATCAAGAACTCATGTACAGCAATAGCCCATGCATAATCATTAACTTTTTCCAACTTATCAACCATGAATATGATATTGAATGGAAATGACCGACATGATTTTGGAAAAAGAAGGGTACTACAAACATACAACATGTAAAGTTTCTTGAAATCAACAATCAAATCCAACATCTTCTTATCCAACGACTTCTTATTGTTAGATGCAATCTTCTCCGAGATTGCTTTCAAATGCTTCTCTAATGTTTCCGTTCCTATATAGTTCTTTTCAAGATATTTATCCAAAAATTCACATTCTTCTTTCAAACCCCTTGTCCCTAACTGTATTCTTTCTCCATTCATATTCAACCCCATTATCAGCGTGACATCTTGAGGTAGAATTGGAAGGAGCTTTCCTCCAAGTTGAAATGCACTCTTTTCATTATCCCACCTAGTTATTATCATTGATAAAAAGGTACACTGACATTTCAAGTTCGTGGGCATCTCTGTAAAGTGTTTAAAAGGTGTTTCTCCTATCGCTTTAATATCTACATCTTCTAACTTTAAATCCTCGATGAACTTCATAAACCTTGAAGGGCAGCATTTAGTATCAAATTTTGCAATTTCCTTTGTATTTTGGTTGGCCTGTATCAAATTACAACAAAAGAAAAATAAAATAAACACGAAATTCAAATGAGAAGACACTAATGAATTGAAGTCATGTTCAATGATTACCATTAGTCAGTCTATACTCCCTCCCTCCGATATTAAATCAAAGGAAACTTCAGCAGCCAACCCAATCAGTACGAACCAAAACGACCCAACTGGAAATGAACAAGAAAAAAAAATCAAAAATCAAAACCCGGTATTACAAAAAAATCAAACAAGAAAACATGAAACCAGCACCCCAAAACTTAAGTTTCAATTGATCCTTCAACTGACATTTGAATTTCAATTGTTTCAAACTTTCAAGTCACTCTCACATTAACATATCAAGTTAACATAAATCCAATAAAACGGTTCAAACATAAGAATTTCTTGTCTATATATGTGCCACACTTTGAATTCAGAATTTCAAACATCCTTGGAGCTAACACAGTTTATATGAAATAAATTAAAAAAATGAAGATGGTACTTAACAAATCAATATTTGTAAGATATATTCACAACTGGTTTCATCTTTTCTCCTTCATGTCAAACTAGAATCCTCATATCACAGATTCCTCTACTGATAACTGTAACAAGAACAGTTTTCTGTGGTAATTTTATTCAATTTAGCTATATACCAAGGCTAGCCAATGTATGAAATGGACAACAATCAGATTCAGTGAATAAATTAGCTATATAACAAAACCCAAAGTTAGTTTCTTTTTTTTCCCCTTGCCCTTTTTGTCTATTGTTTGGAAGCATTTAGTCCCAAATAACTGAGGTTGTCATCATCTATAGAGAAAACAAAAGGAAAAGATGGAAAGCTATCGAGATCCTAATAAAAATCAGCAGATGATGTGATTCAAGCGATTCCATAAGAAAGTAACCAAATTAAAAACAAACATGCAAAGAGAGACCTAATCATCAAACATTCAAATCAATGAATACCAAAAATTAGGATTGCAATAACATGATTAGGATTCCAAATCAACAAATACAAATCACCAAGACCCTCAAACTAAATGAAAGACAACATAAACATAGTAATACTAATGACAATGTTTGATAATAATATTAATCCAAATCTCTCAAAAGACCACAAAATTATTTTTTTTCTAGCTTTTACCCATTAACCAAATCATAAAAAAAAAAAAAAAAAAACCTTAAACCCACATTCACCTTAAACCCACATTCTCTGACTTATATCTTCGACGACCCAGCACTGATTTAGTAAATTCAAAACCCAAGAACCCAATCCCAGCCATTGCAATGTACAGTGGTCGACGCCCCCTCCAAAGAAAAAAGGACATGAAGGAAGAAGCAACTGAGAAGAAGCCCAAAAGCCTACCAACAAAGCCAAAGACAAAAGTGACCAAACGAAGAAACCCACAAGTGGGTTTTTCTCCAACACCATTGAAGAGCTCAGATTGTCATCGCCCGCCAGAATTGATCGAAAGATTCGATCTGCTGGGCCAGTCTAAGAGAGAGATCCAAAGGAAAAGAAAATCTTCCCCACTATAAGCATACAAAACGAAAGTAGGGATTTTGTCCCCCAAAATGGTAGATTGAATCATCGAACATCCAAACGCACCACTTGATCCGAAAAAAAAATTCATTGAAAAGAAAAGTGGAAACTATGAAAGGGATTCTTAGTTCCTACTCTTGTTTTCCATGATGTTGTTCATTTTACCTGAAAATGGGTATAAAGATGAGAGCTTTCGATGCCTCTTGCACGGTCGATCGATGGATGATGGAGAGAGAGCTGCTGATGGGGAGCGAGGGTCGCGCGAGAGAGACAGAGGGACTCCAACTGATCGGGAGAGAGGTTCGCGAGAGAGAGAGCTTCGATGGAAGGTCGCGCGAGAGAGAGAGACAGAGTGAGAGACGCTAGGAGAGGGTTTTTCTGGCGGGAGAGTGAAAAAGTAGAGAGGGCTCATGTGGGTGGGTTATTTTATTTCTTGAGATTTGTATTAAAATATTGTTTTATGTAAAAAATACATTCAGAAATTTTTTTTACAACTGACCAATGTTTGCAAATCAACTTTATTTCTTTCATCCCATCAAAATAATAAATATGGACTTTTCCAATTTATTTGTAAAATACAATTTTACACCTATGAAAATTCTTACAAAGAATTTTACACTTCTAAAAAAGAATTCTTTTTGTATTTTGATTTGCAAACATTGGTCGGTTGTATTTGTAGGAATTGGAAAAATGAAATAGAAATTGGTCTCTGTTGGTATTGATGGGATTGATTTCTGTCCAACCTTTTGGGCTCCTTCTGTTTGGATTTTTTGGATTTTGAGTGAAAGTTGTGATAGTTTATTGGGATGTAATTAATTGAACAGGTTGTAGACCTATGAAAATGAAGTTGTAAATAGGCTGTCAATTTATTATGAACTTAAAATCTGCTAATCTTCACTTAATTATAATCACGTTTGCCCGCGTTTCAAACAACGCACTTTTGCAACCCGGTTAAGAAAATCTGTAGGAACCAAGCTGAGTACACTTGTTTAGGACACTTTTTAGCCCACTTCTTGAGGTTTTTTTTCGCTGAGATTTGGGGATTGCCAAGACCATATTAAGAACCTAAAATGTACTAATTTTCACTTAATTACAATCACGTTTGCCAGCGTTTCAAACCGCGCACTTTTGCAACTTGGTTACGAAAATCTGCAGGAACCAGGCTGAGTACCCCTATTTAAAACACTTTTAGCTCACTTCCCGAGGTTTTTTTTCGTTGGGATTTGGGAATTGCAAGTCCATATTATGAACCTAAAATCTGATAATTTTCGCTTTATTACAATCACGTTTAATCCCGTTTCAAACCGCGCAATTTTGCAACTCGAATGAGAAAATCTGCAGGAATGAAGCCGAGTACCCCTGTTTGGCACACTTTTTCGCCGTGTCCCGAGGGATTTTTTCCACAAAATTTGGGGCTTGAAAAGTGCATATTATGAATTTGATAAATTCTATTTTCCGGCACAATACAATCACGTTTGCCTTCTTTTCAAACTGCACACTTTTGCAACTCGGACTTTGAAAATCTACAGGAACGATGCTGAGTACCCCTGTTTGGCATACTTTTTTGCCAACATCCGAGGGATTGTTTCGACGAAATTTGGGGCTTTCAAAGTCCATGTTATGAACTTAAAAATCCTATTTTCTGGCACGATACAATCACGTTTGGCTGCTTTTCAAACCGCGCACTTTTGCAACTCGGTTGATAAAATCTGCAGGAACGAAGCTGAGTACCCCTTTTGGCACACTTTTTTGCCAACGTCCCGAGGGATTTTTTTGACGAAATTTGGGGATTTGAAAGTCCATATGATGAACTTAAAAACTGCTATTTACCAACGCGATAAAATCACGTTTGCCTGCTTTTCAAACCGCGCACTTTTGCAACACGGATGAGAAAATATGCAGGAACGAAGCTGAGTACCCCTGTTTGGCACACTTTTTTGCCCACGTCCCGAAGGATTTTCTCAACGAAATTTGGGGCTTTCAAAGTCCATATTATGAACTTAAAAACTGCTATTTTCCGGCACGATATAATCACGTTTGCCTGCTTTTCAAGACGCGCACTTTTGCAGCACAACTTTAGGAACAAGCACATCCAATACAAGGTGAACAGGGACATCATCTTGACCAATCACATGCACAGAGCTCAGTATTTTATTCATTCAACCTTCTCAAGCTGGGCTCAACCTCAGTATATAACGACTCAAACTTGTGAATATGCCCTGCCATTTTAAGTCAAGATTTTATATCAAATACGGGGGTCATTGGACACTTCAACCTCAGTATTTATTGCATATATATCCTTAGTATACAGTTTTACAACCTCGCAGATATTCTTTGTCAGGCCTTCGCATGAGCCCCAAGGTTTTAGATCGAATACAGGTTGGTCCCTTGTCTAACGAAACAGTGGAACCACAGTATTTCATTCAACCAACCTCAAAACACAGAGCCCAAACCAGTGAATATGTTTTGTGAGCCCTACGCACGCAAGATAATAAATAGATTATATACATCTAATAGAGGTGGCCTTTGCCTAATGACCACACTGAAACCTCAGTATTTTATTCATACAACCTTCTCATTTAAGGGTTGAACCTACTCATATACAGATTCCAACCATAGTATATGCCCTGCCATCTTTAAGTCTCAAGATTTTCTATCAAATACAGGGGTTTGCTGAATGAGACCAATAATAACACAATATTTATTTCAGCCAACCTTATTACACAGAATTGAAGCTTGTGAATTTGCTTTGTCAGACCACCACATATGACCACACTGCAACCTCAGTATTTTATTCATAAAACCTTCTCATTTAAGGGTTGAACCTACTCATATACAAATTCCAACCATAGTATATGCCCTGCCATCTTTAAGTTTGAAGCTTTTCTATCAAAATACAGGGGTTTGCTGAATGAAACAATAATAACAAATTATTTATCTCATCCAACCTTATTACACAGAACTGAAACCTGTGAATTTGCTTTGTCAGACCATCACATATGACCACACTGAAATCTCAGTATTTTATTCATAACACCTTCTCATATAAGGGTTGAACCTACTCATATGAGGATTCAAACCACAGTATATGCCTTGCCATCTTTAAGTCTGAAGACATTCTATCAAATACAGGGGTTTCCTGAACGAAACAATAATAACTTGCTATTTCTTTCATCCAACCTTATTACACAGAATGCAAACCCCTGTGAATTTGCTTTGTCAGACCTTCACATATGACCACACTGAAACCTCAGTAGTTTATTCATAAAACCTTCTCATATAAGGGTTGAACCTACCCATATACAGATTCCAACCATAGTATATGCGCTGCCATCTTGAAGTCTGAAGATTTTATAACAAATACAGGGGTTTGCTGAATGAGACCAATAATGACACAATATTTCTTTCATCCAACCTTATTACACAGAATTGAAGCTTGTGAATTTGCTTTGTCAGACCTTGACATATGACCATAGTGAAACCTCAGTATTTGATTCATAAAACCTTCTCCTATAATGGTTGAACCTACGCATATGAGGATTCAAACGATAGTATATGCCCTGCCATCTTTAAGTCTGAAAATTTTCTATCAAATACAGGGGTTTGCTGAATGAAACAATAGTAACACATTATTTCTCTCAACCAACCTTATTACACAGAATTGAAACCTGCGAATTTGCTTTGTCAAACCATCACATATGACCACACTGCAACCTCAGTATTTTATTCATAAAACCTTCTCATTTAAGGGTTGAACCTACCCATATACAGATTCCAACCATAGTATATGCCCTGCCATGCATCTTTAAGTCTCAAGATTTTCTATCAAATACAGGGGTTTGCTGAATGAGACCAATAATAACACAATATTTATTTCATCCAACCTTATTATACGGAATTGAAGCTTGTGAATTTGCTTTGTCAGACCATCACATATGACCACACTACAACCTCAGTATTTTATTCATAAAACCTTCTCATTTAAGGGTTGAACCTACTCATTTACAGATTCCAACCATAGTATATGCCCTGCCATCTTTAACTCTGAAGTTTTTCTATCAAATACAAGGGTTTGCTGAATGAAACAATAATAACACATTATTTATCTCATCCAACCTTATTACACAGAATTGAAACTTGTGAATTTGCTTTGTCAGACCATCACATATGACCACACTGAAATCTCAGTATTTTATTCATAAAACCTTCTCATATAAGGGTTGAACCTACTCATATGAGGATTCAAACCATAGTATATGCCCTGCCATATTTAGGCTTGACGATTTTCTATCAAATACAGGGGTTTGCTGAATGAAACAATAATAACACATTATTTATCTCATCCAACCTTATTACACAGAATTGAAACCTGTGAATTTGATTTGTCAGACCATCACATATGACCACACTGAAACCTCAGTATTTTATTCATAAAACCTTCTCATTTAAGGGTTGAACCTACCCAAATACAGATTCCAACCATAGTATATGCCCTGCCATCTTGAAGTCTGAAGATTTTATATCAAATACAGGGGTTTGCTGAATGAGACCAATAATAACACAATATTTCTTTCATCCAACCTTATTACACAGAATTGAAGCTTGTGAATTTGCTTTGTCAGACCTTGACATATGACCACAGTGAAACCTCAGTATTTGATTCATAAAACCTTCTCCTATAATGACTGAACCTACGCATATGAGGATTCAAACCATAGTATATGCCCTGCCATCTTTAAGTCTGAAGATTTTCTATCAAATACAGGGGTTTGCTGAATGAAACAATAATAACACATTATTTCTCTCATCCAACCTTATTACACAGAATTGAAACCTGTGAATTTGCTTTGTCAGACCATCACAAATGACCACACTGCAACCTCAGTATTTTATTCATAAAACCTTCTCATTTAAGGGTCGAACCTACCCATATACAGATTCCAACCATAGTATATGCCCTGCCATCTTTAAGTCTCAAGATTTTCTATCAAATACAGGGGTTTGCTGAATGAGACCAATAATAACACAATATCTATTTCATCCAACCTTATTACACAGAATTGAAGCTTGTGAATTTGCTTTGTCAGACCATCACATATGACCACACTCCAACCTCAGTATTTTATTCATAAAACCTTCTCATTTAAGGGTTGAACCTACTCATATACAGACTCCAACCATAGTATATGCCCTGCCATCTTTAAGTCTGAAGATTTTCTATCAAATACAAGGGTTTGCTGAATGAAACAATAATAACACATTATTTATCTCATCCAACCTTATTACACATAATTGAAACTTGTGAATTTGCTTTGTCAGACCATCACATATGACCACACTGAAACCTCAGTATTTTATTCATAAAACCTTCCCATATAAGGGTTGAACCTACTCATATAAGGATTCAAACCATAGTATATGCCCTGCCATCTTTAACTCTGAAGATATTCTATCAAATACAGGGGTTTGCTGAATGAAACAATAATAACTTGCTATTTCTTTCATCCAACCTTTTTACACAGAATGCAAACCCCTGTGAATTTGCTTTGTCGGACCTTCATATATGACCACACTGAAACCTCAGTAGTTTATTCATAAAATATTCTCATATAAGGGTTGAACCTACTTATATACAGATCCTAACCATAGTATATGCCCTGCCATCTTAAAGTATGAAGATTTTCTATCAAATACAGGGGTTTGCTGAATGAAACAGTATTAACACATTATTTATCTCATCCAACCTTATTACATAGAATTGAAACCTGTGAATTTGCTTTGTCAGACCATCACATATGACCACACTGAAACCTCAGTATTTTATTCATAAAACCGTCTCGTATAGGGGTTGAACCTACTCATATGAGGATTCAAACCATAGTATATGCACTGCCATCTTTAAGTCTGAAGATTTTCTATCAAATACAGGGGTTTCCTGAATGAAACAATAATAACACATTATTTCTCTCATCCAACCTTATTGCACAGAATTGAAATCTGTGAATTTACTTTGTCAGACCATCACATATGACCACACTGCAACCTCGGTATTTTATTCATATAACCTTCTCCTATAAGGGTTGAACCTACTGATATGAGGATTCAAACCATAGTATATGCACTGCGATCTTGAAGTCTGAAGAATTTATATCAAATACAGGGGTTTGCTGAATGAGACCAATAATAACACAATATTTCTTGCATCCAACCTTATTACACAGAATTGAAGCTTGTGAATTTGCTTTGTCAGACCATCACATATGACCACCCTGACACCTATGTATTTTATTCATAAAACCTTCCAATATAAGGGTTGACCCTACTCATATACAGATTCCAACCGTTGTATATGCCCTGCCATCTTTAAGTCTGAAGATTTTCTATCAAATACAGGGGTTTGCTGAATGAAACAATAATAACAGATTATTTCTTTCGTTCAACCTTATTACACAGAGTGCAAACCCCTGTGAATTTGCTTTGTCAGACCTTCACATATGACCACACTGAAACCTCAGTATTTTATTCATAAAATCTTCTCATATAAGGGTTGAACCTACTCATATACAGATTCCAACCATAGTATCTGCCCTGTAATCTTTAAGCCTGAAGATTTTCTATCAAATACAGGGGTTTGCTGAATGAAACAATAATAACAGATTATTTCTTTCATCCAACCTTATTACACAGAAGTGAAACCTGTCAATTATGGTTTGGCAGACCTTCACATATGACCCCACTGAAACCTCAGTATTGTATTCATAAAGCCTTCTCATATAAGGGTTGAACCTACTCATATAAGGATTCAAACCATAGTATATGCCCTGCCGTCTTTAAGTCTGAAGATTTTATATCAAATACAGGGGTTTGCTGAATTAAACAATAATAAGACATTATTTCTTTCATCCAACTTTATTACATAGAATTGAAACCTGTGAATTTGGTTTGTTAGACCTTCACATATGACGGCAGTGAAACCTCAGTATTTGATTCATAAAACCTTCTCATATAAGGGTTGAACCTACTCATATGAGGATTCAAACCATAGTATATGCCCTGCCATCTTTAAGTCTGAAGATTTTATATCAAATACAGGGGTTTGCTGAATGCAACAATAATAACACAATATTTCTTTCATCCAACCTTATTACACAGAATTGAAGCTTGTGAATTTGCTTTGTCAGACCTTCACATATGACCACACTGAAACCTTAGTATTTTATTCATAAAACATTCTCATATAAGGGTTGTCCTATATGGATCACAGTGCAGACTGCTCTAATTTAATTTATGGTTTGGTCAATCCTCTTTATGTCATTGATCTTTCCAAATGTCATAGAGTTTGAGTTTGAATGCTTGCTCAGATGAATACCCATATCACAGATTTATAGCAGTATGCCTTTTATTTTCATTGTCATAAGCTAATTTCATCAATCTGGGGTAGGTAGGTGTAATGAGTTCTAATAAGAAAATTAGTAGCATGCGCATAAAAAGTATATGCAGTAATCATTATGGTATATGTGCTAATTCACCACTCGTCATGTCATTAGGGCAAATGGGTGGACAAGGAAAGCCTAATGGCCCACCACAGGCAGCAAATGGTCATGGACCTATTGGTGGTCATGGGCAGAGTTTGAACAATGATTTCAAGGTTGAAATAGAACTACAAATGGGAGCAGAGCATGCTGATTTAATGGAGCAGCAGGCACAAGAAAATGAATGGCAGGAATGACTAGTTACTCTCTTTTTCTATCTATTTATATGCAAAAGACCTTGTAAGTTATTAATTGATGGGAAATGTTTGATTTGTTCCTGTTCTATTTCTTTCATCCACATTCTATGTAGAAACGATTTTCTTCATGACTTGATACTTTTGTGCGCGGTTTGAAACGTAGGCAAACGTGATTCTAATTAAATGAAACTTAGCATATTTTAGGTTCATAATATGGTCATGGAAATCCCTAAATCTCAAAAAAAAAAAAAAAAAAAAATAAAAACCCTCGGGAAGTGGGCTAAAAAGTGTGCTAAACAAGGGTACTCAGCATGGTTCCTGAAGATTTTCTTAACCGAGTTGTAAAAGTGCGCAGTTTGAAACGCCGGCAAATGTGATTCTAATCAAGTGAAAATTAGAAGCTTTTAGGTTCATAATATGGTCTTGGAAATCCCCAAATCTCAGCAAAAAAATCCCTTGGTAAGTGGGCTCAAAAGTGTCCTAAACAGGGGTACTCAGCATGGTTCCTGAAGATTTTCTTAACCGAGTTGTAAAAGTGCACGGTTTGAAACGCAGTCAAACGTGATTCTAATCAAGTGAAAATTAGCAGATTTTAGGTTCATAATATGGTCTTGGAAATACCCAAATCTCAGCAAAAAAATCCCTTGGGAAGTGGGCTCAAAAGTGTCCTAAACAGGGGTACTCAGCATGGTTCCTGAAGATTTTCTTAACCGAGTTGCAAAAGTGCGCGGTTTGAAACGCAGGCAAACGTGATTCTAATTAAGTGAAAATAAGTAGATTTTAAGTTCATAATATGATCTTCGAAATCCCCAAATCTCCGCAAAAACATCCTTTGAAAAGTGGACTAAAAAGTGTGCTAAACAGGGGTACTCAGCAAGGTTCCTGCAGATTTTCTTAACTGAGTTGAAAAAGTGCCCGAGTTGAAAACATCGTAAACGTGATTGTAATTAAGTGAAAATTAGTAGATTTTAGGTTCGTAATATAATCTTGGAAATCCCCAAATCTCACCAAAAAAATCCCTCGGAAAGTGGGCTAAAAAGTGTCCTAAACAGGGGCACTCAGCACGGTTCTTGAAGATTTTCTTAACTGAGTTGCAAAAGTGCACCGTTTGGAACACAGGTAAACGTGATTCTAATCAAGTGAGAATTAGCAGATTTTAAGGTCATAATATGATCTTCGAAATCCCCAAATTACAGCAAAAACATCCTTTGAAAAGTGGGCTAAAAAGTGTGCTAAACAGGGGTACTCAGCAAGGTTCATGCAAATTTTCTTAACCGAGTTGAAAAAGTGCCCGAGTTGAAAACATCGCAAAAATGATTGTAATCAAGTGAAAATTAGCAGATTTTAGGTTCATAATATGGTCTTGGAAATCCCCAAATCTCAGCAAAAAAATCCCTTGGGAAGTGGGCTCAAAAGTGTCCTAAACAGGGGTACTCAGCATGGTTCTTGAAGATTTTCTTAACCGAGTTGCAAAAGTGCGCGGTTTGAAACGCAGGCAAACGTGATTCTAATTAAGTGACAATTAGCAGCTTTTAAGTTCATAACATGATATTCGAAATCCCCAAATCTCAGAAAAAAAAATCCTTCAGGAAGTGGGCTAAAAAGTGTGCTAAACAGGAGTACCCAGCAAGGTTCCTGCAGATTTTCCTAACCGAGTTGAAAAAGTGCCCGAGTTGAAAACATCGTAAACGTGATTGTAATTAAGTGAAAATTAGCAGATTTTAGGTTCATAATATGGCCTTGGAAATCCCCAAATCGCAGCAAATAAATCCATCGGGAAGTGGGATAAAAAGTGTCTTAAACAGGGGTATTCAGCTTGGTTTCTGCAGATTTTCTTAACCGAGTTGTAAAAGTGCCAGGTTTGAAACGCAGGCAAACGTGATTGTAATTAAGTTAAAATCAGCAGATTTTAAGATCATAATATGGTCTTGTGAATCCCCAAATATCAGAAAAAAAATCCCTCGGGAAGTAGGCTAAAAAGTGTCTTAAACAGTGGTATTCAGCTTGATTTATGTAGATTTTCTTAATTGAGTTGCAAAAGTGCCCGGTTTGAAACGCAGGCAAACGTGATTATAATTAAGTTAAAATTTGTAGATTTTAAGCTAATAATATGATCTTGTAAATGCCCAAATCTTAGAAAAAAAAATCCTTCATGAAGTGGGCTAAAAAGTGTCCTAAACAAGGTACTCAGCAAGGTAGAATACATATTGTAAACAAGAAATGGCCGACAAATTGATAGACATTCTGTAATTACATATTGTCATTCCTGTAATAACAAATTCAGCCTGTTTACAACTTCATTATCATAGTTCTACAACCTGTTCAGTTGACTACATCCCAATACACTATCACAACTTTCACTCAAAATCCAAAAAATCCAAACAGAAAGAGCCCAAAAAGTTGGACAGAAATCATTACCAAATAGAGACCAATTTCTATTTCATTCTTCCAATTTTTACAAATACTACTGACAATGTTTGCAAATCAAAATACAATTTTACACTTCTCTAAAAGGATTCAAAACCCCAATGTGCATATTAATTTACAAATTACACTCCCAAAAAATAATTCAAAACCCCACATGCATCAGAGTTCCAAAAAGTAATCGGGAGGCAGCTTGGTCCTGCAATACAGGTTGCGAGACAGAGTAGGGGGAGGCATCTTGGTTGCAATAGGTTGCGAGATAGAGGAGGGAGGGCAGCGCCGGTTGCAACGCAATGTTGCAGGTTGCGGGTGATGGATAGCTGCACAGTCCCGCGAGGGAGAGAGGAGATTTGTCTGGCGAGGCGAGGGAGAGAGGTGAGGTGCAGTCAGGGCGAGGAAGAGAAGGGGAGGAAGAGAGGGGATTTGTCAGCCGATGTGATGGTCCCCCTCCTCCAAGCGATGGCCCGACCGCGAAGAGATTCAGACGAGTTGCAGAGATGATAGAGGGAGAGATGAGGAAGTTCTCTTCGATTAGGTTCTAGGGAAAATCAGAAATGGATGAGCAGCGTAAGGATGCTACTGCGAGAGGGAGGCACTGCAATGGTCTCGGATCCGAGCGAGAGAGCTGAGAGTGGGAGGCCTGCTGCCGCGAGGGTGCTACGCTGGATCAGAGAGGGCTAAGAGATCGGGAGGCGATGTGGGGATGTCTAGGGCATTCCCCTTTTTCTTCTTTCTCAGGGACAAATTCCTCTTGGCGGGCTGGCAAAATTTCGGGCGGGCTTCCATATGAGTTTTGGTCCAGTCTTCAAAATGAGATCCCAGCTGGAGTCCAGCTCAGCGTCCAGCTAGGATCGGTCCAAAATTCGGGACAGAAAGTCGGTCCATATAGACTTTCTGTTTTGATTTCACCTATCAATTTGTAGACACTGATCAAAGGGCTGTAGCCTTTCGATCTATGAGGATTTCGAGGAATTAGGTTTTTTATTTATATCCAACCATCAAGATCGCCAATAACAGATCCTGATTACAACCCCTACTATTCCTCCCAATCAGATTCTTATTACTTACCTTAAGATTTATTGGTTGACTTGAAAGCTAACAGGGGTTTCTTGATTTTGATTGGCTTGTGGACTCTTTCCTCATTTAGTGGCAGCCAGGAAAAGTCAAAGTTCCTATAGATTGAAAGAATATCTTGTATGCATCCTTCAATTAATTTTAGAACAGCTCAAATATTCACAATTGCACAAGGACCGAAAACAACTCTCCCCAAAACTAAGTTTTTGAACGTAAAGAGTGTTAGAATCTAGGGGAAATGATAGTGTTAGCTTCAAATAGATAACTTCTAATCTGCGTATAGTCTCATGATCCACAGGTACTCGTCTCAAATGTATCGACCGCTTAGAAGGGGCAAACCAAAAGAGTTGATACAGGATAGACCCTTAGTCCCCCTGGGTGAATTCAACAATGGGCCCAGACCACCTATCTTAGTCTGTTTAGAGTTTTATTTATTTATTTATATTTTAAGTTGTATTTAGATGGGTTTTTAATCTTGGCCATTGATGTATTTGGATGGTCCAAATTAACTTAGGGTCATGTTTTCTCATATTTAAGCATCGTAAAGCCTCCTATGCTATTCAGATTTTGATCAATAATATAAAAAAACTTGAGCGATTTGGGTTTCCGAGGTTCTCTTCTTCTCTCTTGAGATAGGAGAGCTTTTTCATGCCCCTGAAGTGGAGTTTAGTGCAAACCCAATATATAGGCAAAAGCCTAATTAACCTACCCCCTCCACCCTCCATCTCTACCCGCCATACACCTAGTACCTTGCCCCCGCATCATTTGGACTTTTTGATGGGTGAGAGAGAAAATAATGGGAACATGCAAAAAATGGTAATTGAATTTCTGTTGCATCATGAGAAGTTGGATTTGATATGAGCTACCCTTAGATCTAAGATTCGCCCCTGAGAGGTCAAAGTTTAAGCATCTCCCTTGTATGATATCTCAAGGCTGTGTGATATCGCACACATCATTCTTTGTAATATCCTAGGGCCGTGTGTTATCAGTTATCATACTATTATTGTATGAACAACTCCATGGGAATTATGTAAATTTTGACGGTTGTGGGGCAAATCAAATGTAAAAACAGTGGTATGTTCAATATCTCTAAACCATTAAAGAGGGAGTAAACCAATACAGTCTTCACAGAAAGATATTGAATAATATTCAGTCTTTGCATCTCTTTTCCGTAAGACTTCCGCTTACCATAGCCTCTAGATATTTTATATTGTGCATTGTCAAGACTTTGAACAGAAAATTGAATGTTTCAACATTCCAGTGACTAGACCATTCATCACGTCATTTCTTGTATGGGCGGGCCAGTTGTGAAAACCTAAAATCAATTGTAAATTATTGTACAAAAAAAGGTATGATAATAAAGCGGGAACTTCATGCAGTTCCTATGCTTGGAGCATGTTCTGTGCAGCACACCTTCTTGGAAAATTGTGTGGCCCAACTACCATGGGGCCCATGCCAGATCGAGCCTACGTGGTGTGCCGTGGATAAACTCCTAACAAGTCTTGACCTGGTAGAGTTTGATAAGGATAAACTCTTAGTTGTAGATTTTAGATCAAGTTCAAGCTTCCGGTTTGACGGAATTCCCACGCTGGTCAAGGAGATGTGAGATTCCAGGAGAGATAAAGTTTGAATAGGGTCATGACTAATAGGGATTGCTCTATTTAAGGGAGATGAGAACCCCTGCTTGATCATCCAAGTCTAAGAGCATTCGCAGCGAGTTTGTAGGGTCTATTTCACATTAGAAAACATAAATTCTCTCAGCAACTTCGATTCTGACACTCATCTAGGACCTACAATTTCTTTCACACCTAGTCATATAATCACTTTTTCTAACCCCAATCCATCAAACTTTTGGCACTTATCTGAGTTTTATAGGCCTATGCATTGACCATGTAAATTTTGTCCCATGGGGCACACTTGGTTGACCACATGATAACACTTACTACCCCCATCAAATCTTGGCATTTCTTTTTCCCTAGCTCTACAGGCCCTTTTATTAACCATGCAAGTTTGGCACACGTCAATCTTTATCTGATTGGCTAGAATTTACACACAATTGGGGGGGGGGGGGGGGGGGGGGGTTGATTCAAAAATGACCTGGGCTGGGTTTGGATCAAGGTTGACCCAACCTACCAGTCCAAACCGGAGAAAGGAATGATTCGAATGAACATCTGGGACAGCTGGCGAAAGCAGAGACAATGAAGACCTGGATTAGGGGTGGGGGGTGGTGGAGAAACGCCCCACGACCCAGCAGGGCAGCCGTTACCGAGTCACCATGAGCTGGGAAGTGGGAACATGTGCTGGCAGAGAGGTGAGAATCCAGGGGGAGTTTGCATAAGAAAAGGAGAGGATCTGATGATAAGGTAGGCAAAACTAGAGACCAATTGATATAAAAAGTCTCCCTAGATCCATCACTGATTTAAACATCGGAGGGACCTCGGTCAAACGATCCAATCGAGATTTCGCTGTGTTCATTTTTGAAACAGGAGATCTATCCAAAGAAATTGTGCGGGAGAGAAGAAGGAGGATTGACCCCGCATCGACAGGTCGGGCTGACCTATCCATCTTCAGCCCATGCAAAAATAAACTTTACATTGGAGCCGTCTGTGGGAAAGGAATCAAAAGACTTGCTAACGTTTCTTCTAGTTGAAGAGGATGTCGAATCAAGAACAAGACCCAAATTCGTCACCTCAAGCAAGATGACCTCCATCTCGAGTGGAGCAAGTCTCGCATAAAGATCGACATAAACGGTCGAGCAAAGACCCCTGCGATTGTCTACTTCAACGAGGCAAACTGGACTATATCCCATGCACAGAGTGCAATGGAACAACTCCCTCTGCAAAAAATAAGGGACTAGTCTAGTCAGAAGTTCATCGCATAGGTCTAAGTCGTGCGGTGGTTTCTCCCTTTGGGACCAAGGTGTAGGGTGAAATACACTGTGGACAGAATCACGACTCCGCTAAGTACGTCCCGTCGCAAGATACGTACTCCTAACTCAAACTAGCCTGCAGAAACGTTGTGCGAGATTTGGTGGAGGGAGTCAAGCGGCAATAGGAGAAGATTGACGGCTTGCTGTCGGAACTGGAGCCGACCAAAAGAGGACGAACAGATCCCAGATCCAAGGGGACCGCTGTGAAGCGTGAAGGGCGGAACATAGGGGGGCACACTTGAGCGAAGACTCAGAAGCCGTCGGGCAGAACCGAGAGCTTGGCAAACTAGAACAAGGGCAAGACCAGGCGATGAAGGGAGCAGGACTTCGAGCTCTCAACCTTGGAGGAAGGGAGGAGACAATGAAGCCCGAGCTCGGCGTGTTAAAGACGGGGAATCCCAAAGAGACCTTGGAGGAAAGAAAGCGCCGACACAAGTGCTGGTCAAAGAGGACGTGCAGGCCCTTATAGAAAGAGCACTGACCGATCAGAAGCTCTCACTGGAGGATCCGACCAAGGCGAGGTGCTTGATGAATGCCCAAAACTTCGAATCTCCATTCTCGGAGGAGATTGAAAAGGCGGACCCACCTCGGCAATTCTCCATTCCTAAGCTGACGATCAATGATGAAGCTTCGGATCCTGCCTACCACGTCCAGCATTTCCAACACTCCATGGAATTATGGATAGGAAATGAGACTCTGATGTGCAAAGTTTTCCCCTCTAGTTTGGGAGACTTAGCCTTGAAATGGTTCTCCTGCCTGAAGCAAAGGTCAATCAGCAGCTTTTGGGAACTGGCTGGATCATTTGCGATAGGTTTCGTAACAAATTCCAAGCAGCCCAAAGACAATGGGGCACTATTGTCCCTCAGGAAGTAGAGCTTGGAAAGACTCAAGGAGTTCAGCGCATGTTATTAGCACCTCTATAATGAGGTTGAAGCCAGTAACGAGTCGGTGGCCGTGGCGACCTTTAAGCTAGGATTACCTAGGGAAAGCTAGCTTTGCCAATCTCTGATAAAGCGTTCCCCTGCTACGCAGGAAAAACTAATGGAGCGGATTGAAGAATTTATGAAACTGGAAAGAGATTTGGGAGTGTCCAAGCCTAGATGGACCCGCCTGATGGAAGATGGATACAGAAAGAAGAGAAGAACGGAGATGGGAGAAGAATCAGATAGGAGGGTGGGTCGTACCAAACTCATGAGAGCAGCCTATGAAGGGGTCCTAACAATCTTTAAAGATGAAGTCTACAAAATTCTAACCCAAATCAAAGACAAGTCGTACTTCAAGAGGCTTTCCAAGATGGTGAGTGACCCCGGACACCGGAATCCAAACTTATGGTGTTCTTACCATAGGGAGAACGGCCATCTGACAGAGAATTACCGGATGCTAAAGCAACATCTAGAAGATCTGGTGAAAAAAGGCCACCTGAAGGAATGTGGGAGACGAACGAGCTAGGAAAAGACCGGGGGGCCCAAATTGAAAGGAGGGCAAGAACCTGGACGAGGATAGAGCCTCGATCGAGGTGATCGATGTGGTGCATGGGGCGATAAATCCATCCAAGGTAGCAACACAATCTGTCAAGACTCAGCAAAAGATGACAGCACATTTGAAGGACGTATATCAAATGGGCACCGAGCCGAGCTTTGTCAATAGGTCAAGCTAAGTCAAAAGAGAGATCTCATTCTTAGACGAAGACCTGCGGGATGTAGTCAAAAGAGAGATCTCAAGGTGAAGAATCCAATCCAACTTAGATCAAAGATTAAATGAAGAATGGATTCAACACATCATAGTTGTCATGCTAAAAATCATTTACCAATAATTTAAACAAAGCATATAACATATGATTAACAAAAAGTAAAGCTTACTTAGATATTTAACTTCATTAATCCAAGTTTTAGCTTTACTAATGACCCCTTGGTCTCTCTTAATTCATTCCCCTTTTTCTTGCCTCCAAACACCTCAAGGAAGGCTCTTTTTTCTTCTTTTATCAACAAACCTCATTTTATACTAAAAAAATGAGTTCTGGCGAGTCCCCGGTCGACCTACACTGTACCCTGGTCGACCTGGCCTTAACGGTAAAAAATCTGACCGTTTGAAAAAGTAGCCCAACGACTCTTTTCCCGGTCGACCCGTAGTGTGCGCGGTCGACCGGGTCCATGGGCTCCGTCGACCGAGCACACTGCGGGTCGACCTGGGCCCAGGGACCAAAAACCCCAAAAATGCATATTTCAAAGTAATTCTTTGAGGGTACTTTTGGGCCATTAAATCAAGCTTGGAAACATGATTTTAATTCAATCTAAGTGCTTTTAAAATCATGAAACATAAAAGCCTAAAATGATTTGAAAGATTTAAAACATAGGCTAGCTTGATTCATAAAACTTCTTTTCAAATTAAAATGCATCCAATCAAAACATGCATGAAACATATGATTTACAAGATTTAAAACAATGCATGAGTAAATCAAGATTTCAAGACTTTCTAAATCAATGCAAGTGTGAAAATTCGAATGATGCTAAAATGATAATGCATCCATCAAATTGCAATATACAAAATCCCTAACAAATACGACGTAAGGAGAATGTTGATAGACTCGGGAAGCTCGTCGGAGATTATGTACGCCGAGCTATTTGAAAAGCTTGGCTTGAAGCAATCAAACTTGAGGCCGACCTCCATATCCCTTTTCGGGTTCAGTGCGTAGGCAGTGCAAACGAAGGGCCTGGTAATAGTGCAGGTCAGTGTTGGTCCCATGCGCCTAGATGTGGAGTTCTTGGTAGTGGATGTGCCATCTCCCTACAATGCAATTATGAGTCGATCTTGGATTCATCGCATGAAAGCAGTACCATCGACTTACCACCAAAAGATTCGCTTCTCGATGCCAAGGGAAATTATGGAGATCAGAGTGGATCAAATAGCTTCAAGGAGCTGCTTGGTTACTACGATCAAAGGAAAGGCGAAGAAGGCAAACTTGGAAGGCATGTGCTTTGAGGATGATCATAAATAACAACTACAGTTGGATCGGTCGCAGGTCGAAGATCAAATGATCAACCTGACCAAAGAGGCCATGGAAGACCTGAAAAAGATTTTGGTGGATGGAGTGGATCATGAGTGGTACTGAATGGTCGGATTGTCCATGACCAAAGACGAGCAAAGTAGCTTGGTTCAACTGCTTAATCAAAGTTCCAATGTTTTTGCTTGGACTCCGGATGAGATGTCGGGGGTTGACCCCAGAGTTATTTGCAAAGGAAGCTCGCTCCGGAGCGCCAAGCAGCAGTGAGCGAGGAGGTTGAAAGTTGCTAGAGGCTGACGTTATACAAGAAGTACACTATCCCAAATGGCTGTCAAACACGGTGGTCGTTCAAAAAAAAGGATAAGAAATGGAGGGTATGTGTTGACTTCATCAACCTGAATAAGGCTTCTCCTAAGGATAGTTTTCTACTCCCGAAAATTGATCAACTTGTGGACTCCACAGTGGGGCACGAGTGGATGAGCTTCTTGGATGCTTACCGAGGATACTACCAAATCACAATGGAGGAGGCCGATCAAGAGAAAACAACATTCATAACACCAAAGGGTACCTTCTGCTACAAAAGGATGCCCTTTGAACTTAAGGATGCGGGGGCAACATTCCAGAGGCCGGTGACGAAAACATTTCAGGATTTGATTGGAAGAACGGTGAAAACCTATGTCGACGATATGGTGGTAAAAAGCAAAAAGAAAGTAGGCCATGAGGAAGACTTTAAGTCAGTTTTCAACATCCTGCGGAGGTACAAATTAAAACTGAATGCCTCGAAATGCTCATTCGGTGTCAGCTAGAGGAAATTCCTTGGATACATTGTGACCCAAAGAGGGATAAAAGCAAATCTTGACCAGATTTTGGCAGTACAAAAGGTGGAGTGACCTAGCTTAAGGAAAGAGGTGCAAAAGCTCATAGGTATGCTTGTTGCCTTAAATCGCTTTATAATAAGAAGTTCGGACAAGTGTCGACCAATGTTCCTTGCCCTAAAAAAGAAGACAGAGAAAGTATGGAATGAAAAATGTGATGAGGGACTTGCACAGATCAAGTAGTATCTGAGTTCCCACCCTGTCCTTTCCATTTCGAGCCCCGAGGAGGAACTGGTATTGTACTTAGTAGTATCTCAACATACAATCAGTGCGGCCCTTATGAGAGAGCAGGGAAAACACCATATGCCAATCTACTTCATCAGCAAGACCTTGCTAGATGCTGAAACAAGATACCTGCCGTTAGAAAAACTTGCCCTAGCCTTGGTATGCACTGCTCGGAAGCTCAGGCACTACTTTCAAGGCCATACAATGAGAATCCTGACCGAGCATCCTTTGCGAGCTGTTCCTCAAAAGGCCGACTTGTCCGGAAGATTGGTAAGGTGGGCAATAGAGCTCAGCAAGCACGACATCAAGATAGCTCCTAGGAGTGCATTAAGGGGCAGGTGGTGGCCGATTTCATAGCTGAGTTCATGCACAAGGAAGCGCCAGAGCAAGGGAGCAGTACGGAGCTTGACGAACAATGGCAATTAAATGTCGACGGACCATCCAATTCACGAGGCTCATGCCGCCATGGTGCTCGTAACACCAGACGGAGCAGCGATAGCTTGGCCAGCCTGGCGACTGCCATCAAATCAGAATTAAGAAGAGAGATCCTGGTCGACTACTAGTCAGGGCCAAGCATCGCAAGTCGACAGGTCATGTGTGCCGATCGGGTTGAAGAAGCACCAAGCTGGATGACACCAATAATAAAATACCTGAAGAACGGCACACTCCCAGAGGATTCCAAGAAGAATTGGAAGGTCAGAAGAAAGTCAGCCAGATTTTGGCTATCACTAGCAAACAAACTTTACCGACGCTCTTACTTGGGACCATACTTTCATTGTGTCAACCCCGATAATGTAAAAACTTGCTATGGAAAGTCCATGAGGGGAGCTGCGGGGGGCACATTGGAGGACGGAGCTTGGCCCGCTAAGCTATGTCATAGGGCTACTGGTGGCCATACATGTAGAAGGCCGCCTTGCGGTTTGTTTAGAAGTGCGAAAGATGTCAATGCTTCGGCAAAGACATCCATAAGCCTGCCGAGCTTCTGAACTCAATAATGAGTCATTGGTCGTTCGATAAGTGGGGGATTGATATCGTCGGACCCATACCGAGGTCGGCAGGTAATTTCAGATTTCTCATTGTGGCTACTGATTACTTTACTAAGTGGGTGGAAGCAAAGCCGCTAATCCACATTAGGGAGAGTGATGCTGAGAGGTTCGTGTGGAAAAATATAAAAACAAGATTTGAAATACCTCGGGCATTGGTTACAGACAATGGGAAACAGTTCGAGGGAAAAGATTTAAGTCACTTATGTGAATGATATGGCATCAGGCATCACTTTTCAACCCCTGTCTATCCACAAAGTAATGGCCAAGCTGAAAGCTCCAACAAAACCTTGCTGGATGGTATAAAGAAAAGGCTGGAAGAGGCGAAGGGAGGATGGGTGAACGAATTCCCTATTGTCCTATGGGCCTACAGGACAACCCCGTGAAGATCTACAAGAGAAACTCCTTTCTCTCTAGCATATGGCATGGAATCAGTGATCCCCTTATGTCAAACCCCAACCCAGGATTAACCCAATAGTGTTTGCTTAGTGTGTACTTAGTCTTGTTTGAGTTTAGTTATCGTGGGTTAGAATGTGATTAGTTTAGTCATGGTTTTTAGCTTTGGGGGAGTTCGAGAACGTTTAGTGTTTATTAGGCTCACTCAGGAAGGCCTGGGTGTACGTGCAAGCGTGGGAAGATTGTGTTTGGTTGTGTGTTAATCGTGATTTTCATCTCATTTGATTGGTTTTATGATTATGTGCAAGTTTCATGTTTAGCTCATTTGTGTTTGAAGCCTAGAAAATCAAGTTTTGGCCAAAAGGGGTAAAATAGCCTTTTCACACTCAAATCTGGACACGATTTTCGAGGTCCCAAAACCATGTCAAAAATATACTTTTTGAAAACTAGATATTTCGAGGATCGTTTTATCCTTCTTCGTCGACTTCATCCGAGGCCCGCAAGTTCATGTTTTCCTTGATACAAGAATTAGTTCTAATGGGTCCCATCTTGCAATCACTTAACCTCCTTTCCCTTCTCTTCCTCTCCATTCTACAAATCTCTGCAATTTTTCTAAACTTAGGGCTGGGAAAAAACCCTCTTTTCCCCTCTTCTTCTTCCCTTGAATGCTTGAGCTAGGAGACTCCAAATGAAATTCTAAAACCATCATCTTCTTCCTCTCAAGCTAAGCTTTCCATAGATGCAATTTTCTTGAAGTTTCTTGGTGGGAAGGATCTCCATTTTCTTCTTCACTCCTTGTTTGGGCATCTCTAGGTAAGAGCTTCAACCTATCTCTTTAATGGAGTTTCTTCTACCTCCAAAGATCTTGTTTTTCTAACTTGTAGCAACCATTTCGAAATGGGTTGTTGGGTTGTGTTTTTGGGTGAGTTTTTGAATGGATTTCATGGGCTTTTGTAGTTCTTGGATTGGCCCTTGATTTGGAGTGCTTGAAGAAAGATCTTGTGTTTATTTGGCTAAGGCAAGTGATTCATTTAAGTGGTTGTACATGTGTGTCTTGGATTTGCATTTGGTATTAATGTTTTGATTTATTAGGTGTTCATGTTATGATCTTGTTTTAGACAATGCAAGCATATCTAATGTCCTTCCACACTTTCAGAATTTCATATCTTTGAAATGGGTCTTGTTTTGTTGAAGTTTGGATTTGTTTAGAGATGAATGGGTTTTCAAGTATTGTGAAATGGGTTCTTTGTTAAGGCATTGATTAAGTTTGAAATGAATGCCCCAATGTGAGCCTTGATAGCATGGTTATTCATGTATTTAGTTTGCTAATTTGAGTGGAAAGATTGTAGAAAAGAAAGGAGGAAAAGATTTGACATGTGGACCATGTATTAGGAGTGCAATTTCTGCACTCAGCGAGCACAGGCAGAAGCCTGTTCGCTCGAGCGAACCAGGGGTCCGCTCGAGCGACCAGGCCCCTGCTTGGCATGAGCGCAGGCAGAAGCCTGTTCGCTCGAGCGAACCATGGGTCCGCTCGAGCGACCAGGCCACTGCCTGGTCCGGGCGCAGACAGCAAGCTGTCCGCTCGAGCGACCCCTGGTTCGCTCGAGCGAACTGCCTGCTGCCTGAATTTTTTGAGAAAGAGACTGTTTTGAAATTTTAACCCATTCATGCATTTTTAAGGATTGGAAAAGAAAAACTAGGCTATGTTGTGGACTTTAACCTGACATTGCGTGATTGGAACTCCAAGATACGAAGCAACTTCGGGGACACCAATTATTAGATTTTAACAACAGAGTTCCAATCACCCAAGAGTCATTGAATAGCCTAAGTACGTACTTGACAAAATTATCGCGTTTTGAACTCTGTTTTGATACTTCAAGTAATATAGTGTACTCGTTTTGAAATCAAGTATTTCCAAGATATGTTTCAAGATATGTTTCAAGATTTGATATGTTTCAAGATGTGTTTCAAGTATTTACAAGATATGTTTCAAGATGTGTTTCAAGTATCAAATGGGGATCACTTCTATAAGTTGTGAGCATATATATTATGCATTGTGCTAGTCGTGCCTTGTCTTGTCGTGACAAGTGATTTCCCCCTCTATTTTCGATATGTTTGAATCGTGTTTCGCGTGTTTTGTGCATTCATGAATTCTAGTGAACACCACAGAGCTTGGACTGCCCTCTCAGTCTGATCCACTGTCTGGGGGTCCTTAAACATGTGAACTAACTGCAGATTAGTAGTGTATTTATTACACATCGTGCGTGTCCGGTTCCGCGGCCGGAAATCCCGTTTTTGTGGGAATCGTGTCGTGCTATATTATGTATATTCGTGCTTGTCGTGCGTGCTTGCTCTTTTCATTATAAATGATAGAGAAAGGATGGGCTCTATGTGGATTTGCTATTCATGATATATATATGTTATGCATTCATGTTAGCTTTGTCTTTGATTTAGAAAAGTGTTCCACAAGTAAAGTATTTTCTTGATATTTCGATTTAACAATGTTTTACATGCTTTCACTTAAGTGATTTCTTGCCAAACCGTTGTGTTTGATGCTTGTATTATGGTGTCCAGGTGCAGGAGACCCTCCCTTTGAGGAGGAGTGCCAGGAGGAGGCCGTTGGGCCCAACCTAGCCCGTGAGTGGCAGCCCGATGACGTCATCTAGACGTTGGGGTGGTGCATGAGTTCCGTTGGATCACTTTTTGGGATTTTTGATATACTTTTGGTATTGTATTGGCCTATGTTGGCCTCTTATTGGGAAGTGTAATAACTTAACTTATTTTGTTAACTTTACAACTTGAATTATGGGAATGCCTTGTTGTGTTTCATTCTGATATTATGTCTCGATGTCATTATGTTTCCTATTGTGACATGATATGATAAGATGTGATTTGCCACGCGCTTCCGCATACTTGATCGTGTGAGTGGGTTGTTCCATGCGTGTTTGTTTGGAACCCTCACCGCGGGAACCTGTGGGAGGTCTTTAAATCTTTCAAAATTTTTAATTAACCGCCGCGGCCTCGGTCCGGGGTCGCGACAGGACTGGTATCAGAGCGGGACTTGTTTCAGGCACTTAAAAGAAACTAGAAAGATCTTAGGATCGTGGTGAGAGTTCGTGAATTCGTTAGACTTGTTAAGTGTGACGTCTAGGAAACCATGTGACTATATTTATTGTGTACTAACATTTTGTTTTACAGCAAGACATGCATGATTTTCATATCATTTTAGGCATGGATTGGTTAGAAGCATATCATGCCACCATGGATTGTTTCAGTAAAATCATAACATTCAGATTGCAAGGAGAGCAAGCAGAGTTGGTGTTTCAGGGGATCAGGAAACCATCTAGAGCAGGGTTTGTTTCCTTGCTTAAGGCAAGCAGGTTGATTCACAGTGGATGTGAGGCTTTTGTAGCGTTTATCACGGAGGATAAACAGTCCCAAGGGGTGGAGGGAATCCCCGTTGTGTGTGAATTTCCGGATGTTTTTCCAGATGAAATCCCGGGATTACCACCAATTAGGGAAGTTGAGTTCACTATAGAGCTTCTTCCAGGGACAGCTCCGATCTCAATTGCACCTTACAGGATGGCTCCAGCAGAATTGGGTGAGTTGAAACTTCAGTTGCAAGAGTTGTTGGGCAAGGGTTTTGTTAGGCCAAGTGTTTCACCTTGGGGAGCACCAGTTCTATTTGTGAAGAAGAAAGATGGAAGCTTGAGGATGTGTATTGATTACAGGAAGTTGAATCAAGTAACGGTCAAAAACAAGTACCCTTTGCCTAGGATTGATGAATTGTTTGACCAATTGCAAGGAGCAGCTTACTTTTCCAAGATAGATTTGAGATCTGGGTATCATCAGTTGAGAGTTAGAGATTCAGATGTGCAGAAAACGGCTTTTCGAACGAGGTATGGGCATTATGAGTTTCTAGTAATGCCCTTTGGTTTGACCAATGCACCGGCTGTTTTCATGGCTCTCATGAACAAAGTGTTTGCTCAATACTTGGATCACTCAGCAGTAGTGTTTATTGATGATGTTCTTGTGTATTCCAAGAGTAGAGAGGATCATGAAGAACACTTGAGGTCATCATTGCAACTTTTGAGGGATAATCAGCTGTATGCTAAACTCAGTAAGTGTGAATTCTGGTTAGAGCAAGTTGCTTTTCTAGGCCACATCATCTCAAAAGAAGGTTTAGCAGTGGATCCAGCCAAGATAGAGGCAGTAGTTGATTGGAAGAGACCAAGCAGTGTGACAGAAATCAGGAGTTTCTTGGGGTTAGCAGGCTACTACCGAAGATTTGTCCAAGGCTTCTCGTCTATTGCGGCACCCTTGACTACTTTGACCCGGAAGAGTGTTCCGTTTGTGTGGACAGAACAGTGTGAAGCTAGTTTCCAAGAGTTGAAGAGAAGATTAACCACAGCTCCAATCCTCACATTACCATCGGGCAGCGGTGGATTCATTGTTTTTACAGATGCTTCCAATGTGGGATTAGGTTGTGTGTTGATGCAAGATGGCAAGGTGATTGCCTATGGCTCAAGGCAGTTGAAGGACCACGAGAAGAATTATGCAACTCATGATCTGGAATTGGCAGCAGTAGTCTTTGCTTTGAAGATGTGGAGGCACTATCTCTATGGAGAGAGATTTGAAGTCCATTCAGACCATAGGAGTTTGCAGTATTTGTTTTCTCAGAAGGATCTGAATATGAGGCAGAGGAGATGGATGGAGTACATCAAAGACTATGACTTTCCAATCAAGTACCATCCAGGTAAAGTGAATGTTGTGGCTGATGCTTTGAGCAGAAAGTCAGGGATCATGGCCAGTTTGAGAGGAGCTAGTGTCCTTCAGCAGTTTGAAGAGTTAGGTGTTGAAGTGCAGACCCTAGAGTTGGGGGTTATGCTAGCAAATATGATAGTGTCTGAGCCTACCTTCATCCAGAAGATCAAGGACAGTCAGTTACAAGATTCAGATTTGGCTAGGATTGTGGATCAGATTGCAGAACGTCCAGACTTCAAGTTGGTAAATGAAGTATTGTACTTTCGTGATCGGTTGTGTGTACCGAATGTGGATGATTTGAAGGATGAGATCATGACTGAAGCCCACAACACAAGATACTCCATGCATCCTGGTAGCACGAAGATGTATCAGAACTTGAAGAATAGATTTTGGTGGAACAACATGAAGAGGGAAGTAGCAGCTTTTGTGTCTCGTTGTTTGACTTGCCAGTTGATCAAAGCAGAGCACCAGAAACCTCCAGGCTTGCTACAGCCATTAGAGATTCCGGAGTGGAAATGGGAGCACATCACCATGGATTTCGTCTCCGGATTGCCTAATACTAAGAAGGGGAATAATGCAATATGGATCATTGTGGACCGTCTTACCAAGTCTGCTCACTTCATTCCGATGAAGACTGGTAATATGATGCATATGGCACCTCTTGCCAAACTCTTTGTTGATGAGATTGTGAGTAAGCATGGTCAACCCGTTTCCATCACCTCAGATAGAGATAGCAGATTTGTTTCGAGGTTTTGGAAATCTCTTCTTGAGTCCATGGGTACCAAACTTCAGTTCAGTACAGCGTATCATCCTCAGACAGATGGTCAGTCAGAGCGGACGATACAGACTCTTGAAGACATGTTGCGTGCTTGTGTGTTGGAATTCAAAGTTCAGTGGGATGAGTGCTTACCACTTTGTGAGTTCGCTTACAACAATAGCTACCATTCAAGCATTGGTATGGCACCTTTTGAGGCTCTCTATGGTAGAAGATGCAGAACTCCGGTTTGTTGGGAAGAAGTCGGTTCGTAGCTTTCACGGACCGACTATAGTTGGTGAGACTAGTGACAAGGTCAAATTGATTCAGGAACGCTTGAAGATCGCCCGTAGCAGACAGAAGAGTTATGCAGACACTCGCCGAAGAGAATTGCAGTTTCAAGTGGGTGACAAGGTGTTCTTGAAGGTTTCACCCGTCAGAGGAACCTTGAGGTTCGGTCAGAAGGGCAAGTTGTCAAGGAGATTTATTGGTCCATATGAGATTTTGAGCAAGATTGGAGACGTGGCATATAGACTTGCGTTACCGCCGGAACTCTCCGGGGTACACAACGTATTTCATGTTTCCATGCTCAAGAAGTATGTGACTAGTCCTTCTCACATTTTGCAGCACGAGCCCTTGGAGATTCGAGAGGATGCTTCGTATGTGGAAAGACCGATCAGGATCATTGATACCAAGGAGCAAGAGCTGAGAAATCGGACAATTCATTGGGTCAAGGTACTTTGGGAAAATCATGAACCAGAAGAAGCCACTTGGGAATTGAGAGAGCAAGTTCAGAGGAAATACCCACACTTGTTACCCGAGGTAAAAATTTGTTTTATTTGGTGGACCAAATATCCTAAGGGGTGGAGGATGTCAAACCCCAACCCAGGATTAACCCAATAGTGTTTGCTTAGTGTGTACTTAGTCTTGTTTGAGTTTAGTTATCGTGGGTTAGAATGTGATTAGTTTAGTCATGGTTTTTAGCTTTGGGGGAGTTCGAGAACGTTTAGTGTTTATTAGGCTCACTCAGGAAGGCCTGGGTGTACGTGCAAGCGTGGGAAGATTGTGTTTGGTTGTGTGTTAATCGTGATTTTCATCTCATTTGATTGGTTTTATGATTATGTGCAAGTTTCATGTTTAGCTCATTTGTGTTTGAAGCCTAGAAAATCAAGTTTTGGCCAAAAGGGTAAAATAGCCTTTTCACACTCAAATCTGGACACGATTTTCGAGGTCCCAAAACCATGTCAAAAATATACTTTTTGAAAACTAGATATTTCGAGGATCGTTTTATCCTTCTTCGTCGACTTCATCCGAGGCCCGCAAGTTCATGTTTTCCTTGATACAAGAATTAGTTCTAATGGGTCCCATCTTGCAATCACTTAACCTCCTTTCCCTTCTCTTCCTCTCCATTCTACAAATCTCTGCAATTTTTCTAAACTTAGGGCTGGGAAAAACCCCTCTTTTCCCCTCTTCTTCTTCCCTTGAATGCTTGAGCTAGGAGACTCCAAATGAAATTCTAAAACCATCATCTTCTTCCTCTCAAGCTAAGCTTTCCATTGATGCAATTTTCTTGAAGTTTCTTGGTGGGAAGGATCTCCATTTTCTTCTTCACTCCTTGTTTGGGCATCTCTAGGTAAGAGCTTCAACCCATCTCTTTAATGGAGTTTCTTCTACCTCCAAAGATCTTGTTTTTCTAACTTGTAGCAACCATTTCGAAATGGGTTGTTGGGTTGTGTTTTTGGGTGAGTTTTTGAATGGATTTCATGGGCTTTTGTAGTTCTTGGATTGGCCCTTGATTTGGAGTGCTTGAAGAAAGAGATCTTGTGTTTATTTGGCTAAGGCAAGTGATTCATTTAAGTGGTTGTACATGTGTGTCTTGGATTTGCATTTGGTATTAATGTTTTGATTTATTAGGTTTTCATGTTATGATCTTGTTTTAGACAATGCAAGCATATCTAATGTCCTTCCACACTTTCAGAATTTCATATCTTTGAAATGGGTCTTGTTTTGTTGAAGTTTGGATTTGTTTAGAGATGAATGGGTTTTCAAGTATTGTGAAATGGGTTCTTTGTTAAGGCATTGATTAAGTTTGAAATGAATGCCCCAATGTGAGCCTTGATAGCATGGTTATTCATGTATTTAGTTTGCTAATTTGAGTGGAAAGATTGTAGAAAAGAAAGGAGGAAAAGATTGGACATGTGGACCATGTATTAGGAGTGCAATTTCTGCACTCAGCGAGCACAGGCAGAAGCCTGTTCGCTCGAGCGAACCATGGGTCCGCTCGAGCGACCAGGCCCCTGCCTGGCATGAGCGCAGGCAGAAGCCTGTTCGCTCGAGCGAACCATGGGTCCGCTCGAGCGACCAGGCCACTGCCTGGTCCGGGCGCAGACAGCAAGCTGTCCGCTCGAGCGACCCCTGGTTCGCTCGAGCGAACTGCCTGCTGCCTGAATTTTTTGGGAAAGAGCCTGTTTAGAAATTTTAACCCATTCATGCACCTTTAAGGATTGGAAAAGAAAAACTAGGCTATGTTGTGGACTTTAACCTGACATTGCGTGATTGGAACTCCAAGATACGAAGCAACTTCGGGGACACCAATTATTAGATTTTTACAACAGAGTTCCAATCACCCAAGAGTCATTGAATAGCCTAAGTACGTACTTGACAAAATTATCGCGTTTTGAACTTTGTTTTGATACTTCAAGTAATATAGGGTACTCGTTTTGAAATCAAGTATTTACAAGATATGTTTCAAGATGTGTTTCAAGTATCAAATGGGGATCACTTCTATAAGTTGTGAGCATATATATTATGCATTGTGCTAGTCGTGCCTTGTCTTGTCGTGACAAGTGATTTCCCCCTCTATTTTCGATATGTTTGAATCGTGTTTCGCGTGTTTTGTGCATTCATGAATTCTAGTGAACACCACAGAGCTTGGACTGCCCTTTCAGTCTGATCCACTGTCTGGGGGTCCTTAAACATGTGAACTAACTGCAGATTAGTAGTGTATTTATTACACATCGTGCGTGTCCGGTTCCGCGGCCGGAAATCCCGTTTTTGTGGGAATCGTGTCGTGCTATATTATGTATATTCGTGCTTGTCGTGCGTGCTTGCTCTTTTCATTATAAATGATAGAGAAAGGATGGGCTCTATGTGGATTTGCTATTCATGATATATATATATGTTATGCATTCATGTTAGCTTTGTCTTTGATTTAGAAAAGTGTTCCACAAGTAAAGTATTTTCTTGATATTTCGATTTAACAATGTTTTACATGCTTTCACTTAAGTGATTTCTTGTATTTTGTTAACTTTACAACTTGAATTATGGGAATGCCTTGTTGTGTTTCATTCTGATATTATGTCTCGATGTCATTATGTTTCCTATTGTGACATGATATGATAAGATGTGATTTGCCACGCGCTTCCGCATACTTGATCGTGTGAGTGGGTTGTTCCATGCGTGTTTGTTTGGAACCCTCACCGCGGGAACCTGTGGGAGGTCTTTAAATCTTTCAAAATTTTTAATTAACCGCCGCGGCCTCGGTCAGGGGTCGCGACACATGCATAATAATTAATAATGCAACCATTTGCCCATACAAAATTTCAGTAAGATGAGAAGACAAAATATACTAATAAGTGAATCAGTCAAAGACA
>QPKB01000002.1:34431944-34468048 GCA_003546025.1 Camphora micrantha
CTGGATCGGCTGCAGGTATCTCCTATTCTGGCTCTGAGGAAGACGGAGGAGCTTCTCCTACTACTTCACAATCTGTCAATAAAAGGTATGAATATGATCTTGTCAAAAATCAATATCGAGATTATTACTTCAAAATACCTTCTTCGACGACCGGCAGAATACTTTCTGCCTCCATGAGCTCATCCGAAGCATCTTCAAAGGTTGCATCCATGGATGGCTCAAAGTCGACAGAATCCTCTGGCAAGTGAGCTAACAAAAAAAAACAAAGCAACATGTTAGCAAATGGCAGCACAGACAAAAAAGGAGGAAAAGCAAAAGAAATCATACCAGGTGAAGGATTTGGATCCACTCCAGAATCCCTTGGTTCTTCTTCAGATGCCGCAATTGGGTCCATCATCGCCTTATCGGTCAGAACCTCAGGCATCACCAAATCATCATCTTCTGCTAAAAGAAAGAAAGCAGCAGATCAAAGAAAAAGAAGAAAAGAAATCCTTCATAAACGAAAAGAAGCGGCAAAATAAAGGAGGAGGATCATATCATCACCAGTAATCTCCTCCTCTCAGCTCCTCTTCTCTGGAGGCTCATTAGCATCACCTAATACTTTTTCAGCAATGGTAAGAGGGACTTCTAGATCAGGAGAGTCTTCGTGTAGTCTCTTATTACGGCGCTGCCCTCTCTTCCTCTTGCTTCTATGAGTCAGTTTGCTTGAAGTACCCGCCCCATTATCAAAGTCAGGACTTTCGCTTAACTCCTCACCAAATTGTCTGCTTTTCCCAGTGGACACCATGGAAGCCCTCATCAATTTCGCTTGCATCCAAGCGTCGATTTCGGCCTCCTCCTCCACTAGCTGTTTCAAGACCTCACCAGGTATCTGTTGTGCAGCTCATGATCTGATGATGTCTTGTCCATCGAGAAAGCCTATCTTGTGCTTCTCTCCAGAAAGGAAAGCCAAAACTTCCTCTCGTCGGACTCCATCTGATCTGCCAAGACCCTTCCCAGGAGATTGCTTGACATCAAGCTTCTTCTTGAAAAGCCCCCGGTACACTGAAAAGCTTTCCATGAACCATTTCGTAAAGCCAGCAGTCTGGAAAGTGGGCAACTGAGGATAGGAAATTATGGCAATAGTGTCTTTCCCACTTTAAAAGACCCATGCATTCCTCCCATCAAGCAAACCTCCAAAACGCTTCACCATGCTTAAAGGCGCTCCAACAATGCCTTGAGAGAAGCCTAACTACAGCGCAAAAGGCGAGGGGACATACGGCTGGATGCCAACAAAAAGATGTCTGCGGTGCACCATCGTACCAACACGTATGTTAAAAAGCAACCCCTTCTCTGCATTGGTCAAGGAGTAGTGTGTTCCTGACCCTGCCCTGGTGGAATCGCGGGAGGCACCAAAATCAAAAGCCTTTTTTTGCAAATCCGGAGAAAGCTTCACTGAAGACTGCCCAATTTCGACATCCTTGAACCGCCAGATCCTCAAATGGGCAGACAAACGAGATTCAGAAATGTCTGTCCCTCCAGCCAATCGAATCATAAAAGAGTCATCATCCTGTGCAACTCCCAACTAATGGAAGCCGGGACAGTGGTAAACATACCACGAATGTGGGCTGAAAATACCCTGTTCATAGGGAGCCCAAGCCTACCCAAAAAAGCAGCAACCTGCAGTTCGGTACATAAATAGGAGTAAAAAGCAGGTACCAAAGCTAGTCGCTCTCCAAATGTCATCTGACGAGCCGGAAAAATACAATGCGGCCTGATGTGCGTACCATCTCCTCCAGCAAAAACAGCCTCACCAAGCCAGTAAGTGAGGTAAACAGCAAGATCTCTCTGCAGTGCAATGTCAGAGTAAATGGCACCTATGCTCATGAAGAAGTCCTTCAAGTCTTCTTGCATGACAGAAGTCTTCTTCGAACCCGGATTCTTAGCTCTGGCTTCCCTGGTCATGCCATTAGAAGACCCTCTACTGTCAAAGAAGTTGGGGAACGAGAAGCTAAAAATCCTCCAACTGCTGGACCTGACTTTCGAGCCCTCCTTCTCCTTAAAAATATCATAGAAGGCGACTGGTTGAAAGTACAGAAGCCTAAACTCCTTAGACCGCTCCTCAAGGACACTGTCGATAGGCATGAACTCCTCATAGAGTTTGCCAAGGATAGGCAACAGTGATGGCATTCAGTTCCTTCAGAGAAAAACCAATCTCACCATTCGTGACAATGAAGGTATTGGTTTGTGGAAGGAAGGACTCCAACATAGCCATGAAGGCTTCGTCGAGAAAGACCACGGTTTGCCAAAAAGCGCGGACCGCATCAAAGATCCCGGACTCTTTCAGAATGGCCCCACCAACCCGCAGGATATGATCAGTCCATGACTCTCAGCTTGAGTCAACACTGAAACGGTCACAAAGTCGAAAAGGCTTCACCCAATTGCTGCCGTCACCCTTGAAAATGCTAAGGCCCACTGGTCTCAAATTAACCGATGGGTGTCCATACGAACGGGCGACTTCGCTACAAAACCAGAAGGGCTACCAACAAAAATGCCGGTTTTGATCACATTAGTCCTCTTCACCCAGCTTGGAGGATCTTCCCTCTTTGGGCATGTGGGAGAAAGGCTCATGATCGAGATAGTGCGCTCGAAAGTCGACTGGGTAGAAATAGTTTTCTCCTCACCATCTGCCGTGCAAGAGAACTGAAAACATCTCCTTTGGCATGTCAAGTTGTCAAGGACTGCATCACCAAAGAAAAAGGTAGGATTGGGCACAATGCTCTGATCGTCCATGACCCAAGGATGACTGCTTACCATAATCTTGCAGAATTTCTCATCCTTGAGAGCAATCAATTGCTGTCTCATCTCATCACGGTTGAGGGAATCACACTCTTCCAAATTCCTATCGACATATTGGACCTTCTCCCAAGCTTGCTGTATGGCCACATTAGAAGATCTAGTAGAACGACGAGGTGCATCAGTAATAGGCTCTTTGCCCTTGTTCGTTCTGGAGGAACTACCTGCAAAGGATGAAAAAGAAAAGATCAATCATCACGAAAATGACAGAATTTTGCTAAAAAAAAAACTCTAGCGAAATTTTGGCATGGTTCCAGGGCAATTCCAAAGAAAAGGGAAACAACCCGAAAAAGATAGGAAGCTTGAAGAATAGCTCAACACCACTGCAAGCTCATAATCAATGGAGGATTCTCAAAAAAGGTTTGAACTCAAACATTGCTGCGAGATCAAGCCAGTCTTATCAAATTTCTGCAAAATTGGAAAATGACTCAACATTGCTGCGAGCTCCAAACTCCAAAACTTGCAAAGTTCCTCAAAATTCCACAAGACTAAGAAAGGGCTCAACATTGCTGCGAACTCCAAATCCCAATACTTGCAAAAGATTTCCATGTATGCATCATCATGCTTCCAAATCAATTTACTAAAAATCATAAATCAAAGAAAAATCATCATGCATTAGATGCTAGGAAAACCTTGACAAAATCTGACCAATTCCAACCCAACTTGGTCAAATCAATCAAACTTTGTCTAAGTCAAAATTCATGTTGACTTGACCTAGAAACTCTAGCCTTTTATCTTGATGCATCCAAAAAAAAATGCATGAACATCTTGAAATTGCATAACCTCATGATCATGGTGAGCAAAAAGAGAGAGAGAGAGAGAGAGAGAGAGAAACTTCATAAAAAAAATCTGGGTTGGCCCAAAGTCCGTGGCCCACTTCCACGTGGCAGTACAGCCAAAAAAAAAAGTGCAAAAAAAAAGGGGTGCATGTGTAAAAAAAATAGAGAAAAAAAAGGAAGAGAGAAGAAAACACGTGGAAAAGAAAAAAAAAGAAACTTTTTTCTACTTGTAGGTGAAATTTCTTTTGAAAGAAGAAAACTTACTTAAAGCCATGGATGGAGAAGAAAGAGAACTTGAAGATCTTTGAAGAAGAAGAAGGGTTCTTGATCTTGGAGCACTCTTAAAGATTTTTGCAAAAAAGAAAGCAATAAGAGCAAGAGATTGAAAGTGCGGGGATCCGAACCCTAGAGGGGGGGCGAATAGGGTGAGCTTCACTTAATGACTAATTATGGCCAATTTTAACTTCTTTAAAACAAACTAGTCACAAGTGATGATTACAAATAAAATGCGGAAGCTTAATAAAAACAATCACCACAAAGCAAGCACCATCACACAAGGATTTATAGTGGTTCGGCCTCAATGCCTACATCCACTACCGGCTTGTGATCCAACACCCCACCGGATTTCCACTATTTATGCTTTTTAATAGGCTAAGCAATAACCTTTACAATATGCTTTTCAAGGCTAAGCAATAACCTTTACAATGATGTTTTTCAAGGCTTAACATCAACTTATGCATTATGCTTTTATAGGCTAAGCAATAACCTCTTCAACCACAAGGTTGGTTATCTCTCTAAGTAGTGTCTAAACTACACTTGATGGAGATTCAATTAAGCTCATTACATTTGCCTCTAAAATAGGCGGATATGAAAATGAAAATCTAATACACACACACACTATGAATGCAAAGATGAAAGCACATGATGTGTGTGTGTGTGTGATGTCCTCAATCATTTTGAAAATGAAAGTTCATAAATATAAGCCTAAGGCTTTTGAAAGTTTTAGCTCATAAAAACATTTATGATTGAGGAAAGAATGCAAGTCACATGTTAAAAGTAACAACTTGTTAATGATATCAAAGATTCACAAGTTGTATGAAATTAATTAGCTCTAAACATGTGATACATAGGGATGTCAATCAAATCAACAATGTAGCTCATAAAACATAAAAATAGATTTGATTGAAATTAGGGGACAAATCATATGTAATTATAAATACAACATGAATATGATATACCAATCAATGCAAAGCAAGTTGTGAAACTTTAAAACAAAGTTACATATGATTTGTGAAGTTGTTGAATCCAAAACATAAGATATATTTGAAAGAGATTTTCTTGTGATGAAAAACAACAACCAAAGATTCAACCAAGTATATGAATCATGTTACATATAATTTCAAAGATTCTTTCATTAACATGATCTACTTAGATTTACCAAATAAAGTACTACTTGGATTGAATCAAATGATGATGCATCCAAAACAATAGATCAATTCAAAACATAAAACATGTTAAGGATACAACAAATCATAGTTTAACATGATACTAAAGATTTACCAAAGATAAAACAAAACATGAAAGCATATGATTTGTAAAGATGTTGAATCCAAAACATAAGATAGTTTTGAAAGTGATTTTCTTATGTTGAAAAACAATAACCAAAGATTCAACCAAGTATATGAATCATGTTACATATAATTTCAAAGATTTTTTCCATTAACATGATCTACCTAGATTTACCAATTCAAGTACTACTTGGATTGAATCAAATGGTGATACATCCAAAACAATGAATCAATTCAAAACATAAACATGTTAAGGACGCAACAAAACATAGTATATCATGCTACAAAAGATTTACCAAAAATAAAACAAAGCATGACAACATATGGTTAAGGAAAGTAGAGCTTACTTGGTGATTTAACTCATTAATCCAAGCTTTAGCTTTCCTAATGATCCCCTTCATCCCTTAGTCCATTTCCCCTTGATTGGCCTCAAAACCTTTCAAGGATGGTGATGGACCCGATTCTTCCCTCTCTCCCGCTGCCTCCGCCCCGGGTCTTTCGGGGTACGGCGGAGGGGAGGAGAAGAAAAGTAAAGGGTAACAACATCTTTCTTTTTTTTGTACGGGTATGCCAATTTCACTTTTCTACTTGGAATTTAGGAATGGTGATCCGAAGATCCACCTTCACAAGTAGAAAGGGGAAATGAAACTTTTTCTAGTTTCTATTGCACACATATTTTAAGAAAAGAGACAAAGGTTTTTTTTTTAATGCCGTGAAAGGCGATTTCATTTGTTTGCCGTGAAAGGCGATTTTGCCGTAAAAGGCGATTTACAAGTCTTATCCATTATGAAAGACAAGAATTGTGATTTTTGTCTCTAAAAGAAAAATAAAGTACAATAGAAATCAAGAAAAGGAATCTGACTTCTCATTCGATTGTGGGGACACGTTCAGATCGACGGTCGCGAGTCATGTATGGGCTCCTCCATCGTCCATGCAGATGAGAACACGATGCTTGGATTCTTGGCTTGGCTTTCTAACCTTAGATTTTTAAAGGATAAAGACCAAGAGAAGGTCTTATATCCGATAAAAAGCTAAGTAAACGGGCTGAAAAGCCACGTTTTAGCCATGTTGGTAGAAGAAGGGAGGTCCTTAGGGGGTGGCCCCCCAAGGGTGCTTCAATCACCTTTTGGTGGTCTTTGCAGCAGAGTTGCAGGGCCTCTGGATTTTTTTGTCTTCGTCGGGGGGAGAGCGAGAGCTAGATCCTTTCCCTTTGGAATGCCCTCCTATTTATAGGCCTTTGGTAGCCATTTAGGAGGGTTTATGAGCATTGAATGCATTAATACTCATAATGGGAGGAGTTACAAGTTTTTAAATTACTTGTTTTGTAACTCCTTTTTCCTTGAATCTGATTGGCCGATGGAGAATAATGAGCCTTTAATTGCTTTTAATCTCCATCATGGGAGGAGTTTCATGGCTTTAATGCCATAAATCCTTTGACTTGTAACTCCCCTTTGCTTGCTTTTGATTGGGCCGTCCAAAATAATGAGTTAATGACCGCATTAACTTGTCATAAAACGGATCATTTTAACCTCATTAATTGGTCGCCAAGTCGCTTGAAGAGTCGCGGGCCGCGCCGCGTCTTTTTGGAATTCTTCTTGCGATGACCGCCGGTGGATCCACATGTTGTTTGATGTCGGATGGCGATGCAATTTCAGACATTGATTAATGTCAACGTGCCAGCAACATCTGTCCTGTCGATTTCACGATCGGGCGGGCAGAAAGTGTGCTTTCTTTGTCGGCCGGTTAGAGATTTCGAGGCATCTAATGATCATCCAATGATTTCGGCGGCGAATCCGTGATGTTGACGAAGATCGACGAATTTCATGCACGAAAAATCAGATTTTGGAAAAATCACAGGGGCCAATCAACTCGAAACGCGAAAAGGACCCGAAAAAAGGTCTTCCGGCGATTTTTTGGGTCGCCGGAATTCCATGGTCGCCGGCGACCATGGGCCTTGGGCCCATTTTTTGGCCGCTTTTCGGTCGCCGTTTCTTCGCCGTTTTTCGATCTTTTTTTACTCTTTTTTCTTCTGTATTTTTCCTGACATTTTCCCTCATTTATTGGCCTGATTCTCTTGAAGAAAACCCGACGAGAAGCCACGCAAATCGGAGCACAAAGTTTCCTATTTTTCTGGAAAGCCGAAGACTTTGTTGTGCGGTTTTGCCGATTTTTTGTCAAGCATTGAAACTAGGCCAAACGATGTCGGAATGACCTGAAATTTGACGTGGAGCTTCTTGAGCAGTAGATAGGGCTAACCATAGGCTTTGGTTTGAGTTTTGAAGCCTTTTGGGGTCCCGGAAATGCTTGCCTTAATTTCGTCATGAGAGAAATGCCGAACTTTGGCTTGTGGTCAACCGATGTCCGATTGACCTGAAATTTGACAGGGAGCCTCCTGAGTAGTAAGTAAGACCAACCATGGGCTTTGGTTTGAGTTTTGAAGCCTTTTGGGGTCCCGCAAACGCTCGCCTTGATTTCACCTCGAGGAAAATGCCGAGCTTTGAAACTAGGCCAAACAATGTCCGTTTGACCTAAAACTTGACAGGGGACCTATTGGAGTCATTTTGAGATGATCCATTAGCTCCAATTTGGATGCCATGATTCCGGGGTGCTCCGCTGCCGGTAGGCCTGTTTTTGCTCCCTGAGAGTTGATGAAGGGTCAAACGTCGTCCGTTTGACTTGAAATTTGGCAGGGGGCCTTTTGGAGGTATTTTGAGACCATCCGTAGGCTCTGATCGAAGTTTTGAAGTCTTCGACACTGTCACCGCCGGGAGCTCCTGCCTGGCTGTCGGAGGAGTGAAGTTAGGCCAAATGATGTCGAAATGGCCGAAACTTCACGTGTACCCTTCTTTTGGCTGCTTTGAAGGATCTTGTAGTTTTTGTTTGATTCTGACAAGATCTGGTGCTTGAAGTGGCACCTTCCTATTTATGGCAGGATGTGGCTCCATGTAGCTTTTGGTGTTGAAGGGACATAGTGACATTTTTGGTGTCAACAAATGCCCCTCGAGGTACAACGACGAGGTGTGCAGCTCTGGCAGTCGGTGTGCCTCGAAGAGAATTTGAAGGAGATCTTCTTGCTTGACCAAGAGTCTTGAGCGTTTTTCTTTTGATGGGGTTGCTTTTTGAGCTTCCAAGGGATTTCGCGGTAATGAGAGGGGTCATGTACCGTCTCAAGGCAAGGATCTTGAAATGACATTTGGATATGGGTTTCTGGTTTTGGGTTTTCCCTTTTAACCTTGTGAACCTAAAGGCTTTATGTGGCACATTAGGCGGTTAAGAAGGTTTTTGGTTTTTGACCTTGTGACCTAACAGGCTGTATGTGGCGAGTTAGGGGGTCGGGATTTTGGTTTTTGGTTTTGGTCTTGTGACCTAACAAGCTGTATGTGGCAAGTTAGGGGACCATGGTTTGGTTTTTTCGTCACTCTTTGGGACAATTTTGGGTCCATTGGAGTGGTTTGGTTTTTTGTGGAATGTCAATTTCAAGATTGTGGCTTGATTTGGTGCATGGGGTTGGATGGTTGGGTTTCTTTTGGAAGCTTATGAAGCTTGGAATTTTTTGTATGGTCCAATCAACTCAAGAGAGGCATGGAACCATTTTTGTATGCTCTTGGTAAGAGAAATTTTGACTAAAAGCCACTTTTAGTGCCTAGGTAGTCAAACCTGGCTCATATGGGCTAACCTATGGGACCTTAAGCTTTTAAAAAAATGGCTTAGATCTCATGTGGTGTCATTTTGTAAAGAATATCTAAAAATATCCCTTTTGTGTAGAGAATATCTAAAAATATCCTTACTTGGAGAGAATCTCTCAAGTTTCCTTGATTTTGGGAGAGATTTTCTCAAAGTATCTCTCTTTGGGAGAAAGTTTCTCAAAATCCCTTTCTTTTTGGAGAGAATTTATCAAGAATCTCCTCTTTAGGAGAGAATATCTCAAATCTCCCTTTCTTTTAGGAAGTTTGCTAATTTTTAGCACTTACCTCCTTGCTTTCTCCTCCTCCTTCCTCTTTTGGTTTGCTTTTTCTATAAAAGCAATGGAGATGGGTTTTTCTTTCTCTTGTTGCTTTCTTTTTGCAAAAACCTTCAAGAGTGCCCCAAGATAAAAAGTTTCTCAAGGATCTTCAAGTTTCTTCTCCTTCTTCTCCATGGCTTCAAGTAGGTCTTCTTTTTTCTAAGAAAAAAACCCCATGTAGATGTAGGAAAGTTTCCTTTTCTTCTTTTTTTTTTTTCTTCTTCTTTTTTTTTTTTTTATTTCACGTGTTTTCTTTTCCTCTTTTTTTTTTCTGTTTTTTTTTTTTTCACGTGCTTTCTTTCTTCTCTTTTTTTTTTTTTTTGTGCACGTTCTGCTTTTTTTTTTCTTTTTTTTATTTCTTCCCCTTTTTTTTCGCTCTTTTTTTTTCCGCCCCCTTTTTTTTTGGTGCTGTACGGACAGGTCCGTACGGACCTGGCCGTACAGCCACGTGGCCTGTGGGCCACGTCCCATGGGCCAGCCCCTTTCTCTCTCTCTTTTTTTTTTTTTGAAGAGGTTTTTTTTTTTTGTTCTTTTTTTTTTTGCTCACCATGATATGAGGTTTATGCAATTCAAGATGATCATGCATTTTTTCTTCTCTTTTTTTTTTTTAAAAATGCATCAAGATAAAAGGCTAGAATTTCTAGGTCAAGTCAACATGGATTTTGACTTAGACAAAGTTTGATTGGTTTTGACCAAATTGGGTTGGAATTGGTCAAACTTTTGTCAAAGTTTTCCTAGCATCTAATGCATGATGGTTTTATGCATGATTTTTGGTAAATGGAATTGGGAGCATGATGATGCATACCTCGAATTTTCTTGCAAGTCTTGGGATTTTTGGAGCTTGAAGCAATGTTGAGCCCACTTCTCCAGTCTCGCAGAATTTCGAGGAGCTTTGCAAGTTTTGGAATTTTGAGCTCGTAGCAATGTTGAGCTCTTTTCTGATCTTGCGGAGATTTGAGAAGAAAGGCTTGATCTCACAGCAATGCTTGAATTCAAGTCTTCTTCGAGAACCCTTCATTGATTATGAGCTCGCAGCAATGTTGAGCTCATCTTCAAGCTTCCTTTCTTTTCGGGGTGCCTCCCTTTTCTTCGAAATTGCCCCGGAACCATGCCAAAATTTTGCTAGGATTTTTTTTTTATAGCAAAATTCTTTCATTTGGTGTTTGATTTCTTCCTTTCTGACTTTTGCAGGTGGTTCCTCCAGGATGAACAAGGGTAAGGGCCTTGTTACTGATGCACCTCGCCGATCTGCAAGATCTTCCAATGCGGCCGTTCAACAGGCTTGGGAAGAAGTCCGTTATGTGGAGACGAACTTGGAAGAATGCGACTCACTCAACCGAGATGAGATGAGACAGCGATTGATCGCTCTCAAGAATGAGGAGTTTTATAAAATTATGGCAAGCAATCGTCCTTGGATCATGGACGATCAGAGCGTTGTTGTCAAACCCCAACCCAGGATTAACCCAATAGTGTTTGCTTAGTGTGTACTTAGTCTTGTTTGAGTTTAGTTATCGTGGGTTAGAATGTGATTAGTTTAGTCATGGTTTTTAGCTTTGGGGGAGTTCGAGAACGTTTAGTGTTTATTAGGCTCACTCAGGAAGGCCTGGGTGTACGTGCAAGCGTGGGAAGATTGTGTTTGGTTGTGTGTTAATCGTGATTTTCATCTCATTTGATTGGTTTTATGATTATGTGCAAGTTTCATGTTTAGCTCATTTGTGTTTGAAGCCTAGAAAATCAAGTTTTGGCCAAAAGGGTAAAATAGCCTTTTCACACTCAAATCTGGACACGATTTTCGAGGTCCCAAAACCATGTCAAAAATATACTTTTTGAAAACTAGATATTTCGAGGATCGTTTTATCCTTCTTCGTCGACTTCATCCGAGGCCCGCAAGTTCATGTTTTCCTTGATACAAGAATTAGTTCTAATGGGTCCCATCTTGCAATCACTTAACCTCCTTTCCCTTCTCTTCCTCTCCATTCTACAAATCTCTGCAATTTTTCTAAACTTAGGGCTGGGAAAAACCCCTCTTTTCCCCTCTTCTTCTTCCCTTGAATGCTTGAGCTAGGAGACTCCAAATGAAATTCTAAAACCATCATCTTCTTCCTCTCAAGCTAAGCTTTCCATTGATGCAATTTTCTTGAAGTTTCTTGGTGGGAAGGATCTCCATTTTCTTCCTCATTTCTTGTTTGGGCACCTCTAGGTAAGATCTACAACCCATCTCTTCAATAGAGTTTCTTCTACCTCCAAAGATCTTGTTTTTCTAACTTGTAGCAACCATTTCGAAATGGGTTGTTGGGTTGTGTTTTTGGGTGAGTTTTTGAATGGATTTCATGGGCTTTTGTAGTTCTTGGATTGGCCTTTGATTTGGAGTGCTTGAAGAAAGATCTTGTGTTTATTTGGCTAAGGCAAGTGATTCATTTAAGTGGTTGTACATGTGTGTCTTGGATTTGCATTTGGTATTAATGTTTTGATTTATTAGGTTTTCATGTTATGATCTTGTTTTAGACAATGCAAGCATATCTAATGTCCTTCCACACTTTCAGAATTTCATATCTTTGAAATGGGTCTTGTTTTGTTGAAGTTTGGGTTTGTTTAGAGATGAATGGGTTTCAAGTATTGTGAAATGGGTTCTTTGTTAAGGCCTTGATTAAGTTTGAAATGAATGCCCCAATGTGAGCCTTGATAGCATGGTTATTCATGTATTTAGTTTGCTAATTTGAGTGGAAAGATTGTAGAAAAGAAAGGAGGAAAAGATTGGACATGTGGACCATGTATTAGGAGTGCAATTTCTGCACTCAGCGAGCACAGGCAGAAGCCTGTTCGCTCGAGCGAACCATGGGTCCGCTCGAGCGACCAGGCCCCTGCCTGGCATGAGCGCAGGCAGAAGCCTGTTCGCTCGAGCGAACCATGGGTCCGCTCGAGCGACCAGGCCACTGCCTGGTCCGGGCGCAGACAGCAAGCTGTCCGCTCGAGCGACCCCTGGTTCGCTCGAGCGAACTGCCTGCTGCCTGAATTTTTTGGGAAAGAGCCTGTTTAGAAATTTTAACCCATTCATGCACCTTTAAGGATTGGAAAAGAAAAACTAGGCTATGTTGTGGACTTTAACCTGACATTGCGTGATTGGAACTCCAAGATACGAAGCAACTTCGGGGACACCAATTATTAGATTTTAACAACAGAGTTCCAATCACCCAAGAGTCATTGAATAGCCTAAGTACGTACTTGACAAAATTATCGCGTTTTGAACTCTGTTTTGATACTTCAAGTAATATGGTGTGCTCGTTTTGAAATCAAGTATTTACAAGATATGTTTCAAGATGTGTTTCAAGTATTTACAAGATATGTTTCAAGATGTGTTTCAAGTATCAAATGGGGATCACTTCTATAAGTTGTGAGCATATATATTATGCATTGTGCTAGTCGTGCCTTGTCTTGTCGTGACAAGTGATTTCCCCCTCTATTTTCGATATGTTTGAATCGTGTTTCGCGTGTTTTGTGCATTCATGAATTCTAGTGAACACCACAGAGCTTGGACTGCCCTTTCAGTCTGATCCACTGTCTGGGGGTCCTTAAACATGTGAACTAACTGCAGATTAGTAGTGTATTTATTACACATCGTGCGTGTCCGGTTCCGCGGCCGGAAATCCCGTCTTTGTGGGAATCGTGTCGTGCTATATTATGTATATTCGTGCTTGTCGTGCGTGCTTGCTCTTTTCATTATAAATGATAGAGAAAGGATGGGCTCTATGTGGATTTGCTATTCATGATATATATATGTTATGCATTCATGTTAGTTTTGTCTTTGATTTAGAAAAGTGTTCCACAAGTAAAGTATTTTCTTGATATTTCGATTTAACAATGTTTTACATGCTTTCACTTAAATGATTTCTTGCCAAACCGTTGTGTTTGATGCTTGTATTGTGGTGTCCAGGTGCAGGAGACCCTCCCTTTGAGGAGGAGTGCCAGGAGGCGGCCGTTGGGCCCAACCTAGCCCGTGAGTGGCAACCCGATGACGTCATCTAGACGTTGGGGTGGTGCATGAGTTCCGTTGGATCACTTTTTGGGGTTTTGATATACTTTTGGTATTGTATTGGCCTATGTTGGCCTCTTATTTGGGAAGTGTAATACCTTAACTTATTTTGTTAACTTTACAACTTGAATTATGGGAATGCCTTGTTATGTTTCATTCTGATATTATGTCTTGATGTCATTATGTTTCCTATTGTGACATGTTATGATAAGATGTGATTTGCCACGCGCTTCCGCATACTTGATCGTGTGAGTGGGTTGTTCCATGCGTGTTTGTTTGGAACCCTCACCGCGGGAACCTGTGGGAGGTCTTTAAATCTTTCAAAATTTTTTAATTAACCGCCGCGGCCTCGGTCCGGGGTCGCGACAGGACTGGTATCAGAGCGGTACTGGTTTCAGGCACTTAAAAGAAACTAGAAAGATCTTAGGATCGTGGTGAGAGTTCGTGAATTCGTTAGACTTGTTAAGTGTGACGTCTAGGAAACCATGTGACTATATTTATTGTGTACTAACATTTTGTTTTACAGCAAGACATGCATGATTTTCATATCATTTTAGGCATGGATTGGTTAGAAGCATATCATGCCACCATGGATTGTTTCAGTAAAATCATAACATTCAGATTGCAAGGAGAGCAAGCAGAGTTGGTATTTCAGGGGATCAGGAAACCATCTAGAGCAGGGTTTGTTTCCTTGCTTAAGGCAAGCAGGTTGATTCACAGTGGATGTGAGGCTTTTGTAGCGTTTATCACGGAGGATAAACAGTCCCAAGGGGTGGAGGAAATCCCCGTTGTGTGTGAATTTCCGGATGTTTTTCCAGATGAAATCCCGGGATTACCACCAATTAGGGAAGTTGAGTTCACTATAGAGCTTCTTCCAGGGACAGCTCCGATCTCAATTGCACCTTACAGGATGGCTCCAGCAGAATTGGGTGAGTTGAAACTTCAGTTGCAAGAATTGTTGGGCAAGGGTTTTGTTAGGCCAAGTGTTTCACCTTGGGGAGCACCAGTTCTATTTGTGAAGAAGAAAGATGGAAGCTTGAGGATGTGTATTGATTACAGGAAGTTGAATCAAGTAACGGTCAAAAACAAGTACCCTTTGCCTAGGATTGATGAATTGTTTGACCAATTGCAAGGAGCAGCTTACTTTTCCAAGATAGATTTGAGATCTGGGTATCATCAGTTGAGAGTTAGAGATTCAGATGTGCAGAAAACGGCTTTTCGAACGAGGTATGGGCATTATGAGTTTCTAGTAATGCCCTTTGGTTTGACCAATGCACCGGCTGTTTTCATGGCTCTCATGAACAAAGTGTTTGCTCAATACTTGGATCACTCAGCAGTAGTGTTTATTGATGATGTTCTTGTGTATTCCAAGAGTAGAGAAGATCATGAAGAACACTTGAGGTCATCATTGCAACTTTTGAGGGATAATCAGTTGTATGCTAAACTCAGTAAGTGTGAATTCTGGTTAGAGCAAGTTGCTTTTCTAGGCCACATCATCTCAAAAGAAGGTTTAGCAGTGGATCCAGCCAAGATAGAGGCAGTAGTTGATTGGAAGAGACCAAGCAGTGTGACAGAAATCAGGAGTTTCTTGGGGTTAGCAGGCTACTACCGAAGATTTGTCCAAGGCTTCTCGTCTATTGCGGCACCCTTGACTACTTTGACCCGGAAGAGTGTTCCGTTTGTGTGGACAGAACAGTGTGAAGCTAGTTTCCAAGAGTTGAAGAGAAGATTAACCACAGCTCCAATCCTCACATTACCATCGGGCAGCGGTGGATTCATTGTTTTTACAGATGCTTCCAATGTGGGATTAGGTTGTGTGTTGATGCAAGATGGCAAGGTGATTGCCTATGGCTCAAGGCAGTTGAAGGACCACGAGAAGAATTATGCAACTCATGATTTGGAATTGGCAGCGGTAGTTTTTGCTTTGAAGATGTGGAGGCACTATCTCTATGGAGAGAGATTTGAGGTCCATTCAGATCATAGGAGTTTGCAGTATTTGTTTTCTCAGAAGGATCTGAATATGAGGCAGAGGAGATGGATGGAGTACATCAAAGACTATGATTTTCCAATCAAGTACCATCCAGGTAAAGTGAATGTTGTAGCTGATGCGTTGAGCAGAAAGTCAGGGATCATGGCCAGTTTGAGAGGAGCCAGTGTTCTTCAGCAGTTTGAAGAGTTAGGTGTTGAAGTGCAGACCCTAGAGTTGGGGGTTATGTTAGCCAATATGACAGTGTCTGAGCCTACCTTCATCCAGAAGATCAAGGACAGTCAGTTGCAAGATTCAGATTTGGTTAGGATTGTGGATCATATTGCAGAGCGTCCAGACTTCAAGTTGGTGAATGGAGTATTGTACTTTCGTGATCGGTTGTGTGTACCGAATGTGGATGATCTGAAGGAAGAGATTATGACTGAAGCCCACAACACAAGATACTCCATGCATCCTGGTAGCACGAAGATGTATCAGAACTTGAAGAATAGATTTTGGTGGAACAATATGAAGAGGGAAGTAGCAGCTTTTGTGTCTCGTTGTTTGACTTGCCAGTTGATCAAAGCAGAGCACCAGAAGCCTCCAGGTTTGCTACAGCCATTAGAGATTCCGGAGTGGAAATGGGAGCACATCACCATGGATTTCGTCTCCGGATTGCCTAATACTAAGAAGGGGAATAATGCAATATGGATCATTGTGGACCGTCTTACCAAGTCTGCTCACTTCATTCCGATGAAGACTGGTAATATGATGCATATGGCACCTCTTGCCAAACTCTTTGTTGATGAGATTGTGAGTAAGCATGGTCAACCCGTTTCCATCACCTCAGATAGAGATAGCAGATTTGTTTCGAGGTTTTGGAAATCTCTTCTTGAGTCCATGGGTACCAAACTTCAGTTCAGTACAGCGTATCATCCTCAGACAGATGGTCAGTCAGAGCGGACGATACAGACTCTTGAAGACATGTTGCGTGCTTGTGTGTTGGATTTCAAAGTTCAGTGGGATGAGTGCTTACCACTTTGTGAGTTCGCTTACAACAATAGCTACCATTCTAGCATTGGTATGGCACCTTTTGAGGCTCTCTATGGTAGAAGATGCAGAACTCCGGTTTGTTGGGAAGAAGTCGGTGTTCGTAGCTTTCACGGACCGACTATAGTTGGTGAGACTAGTGACAAGGTCAAATTGATTCAGGAACGCTTGAAGATCGCCCGTAGCAGACAGAAGAGTTATGCAGACACTCGCCGAAGAGAATTGCAGTTTCAAGTGGGTGACAAGGTGTTCTTGAAGGTTTCACCCGTCAGAGGAACCTTGAGGTTCGGTCAGAAGGGCAAGTTGTCAAGGAGATTTATTGGTCCATATGAGATTTTGAGCAAGATTGGAGACGTGGCATATAGGCTTGCGTTACCGCCGGAACTCTCCGGGGTACACAACGTATTTCATGTTTCCATGCTCAAGAAGTATGTGACTAGTCCTTCTCACATTTTGCAGCACGAGCCCTTGGAGATTCGAGAGGATGCTTCGTATGTGGAAAGACCGATCAGGATCATTGATACCAAGGAGCAAGAGCTGAGAAATCGGACAATTCATTGGGTCAAGGTACTTTGGGAAAATCATGAACCAGAAGAAGCCACTTGGGAATTGAGAGAGCAAGTTCAGAGGAAATACCCACACTTGTTACCCGAGGTAAAAATTTGTTTTATTTGGTGGACCAAATATCCTAAGGGGTGGAGGATGTCAAACCCCAACCCAGGATTAACCCAATAGTGTTTGCTTAGTGTGTGCTTAGTCTTGTTTGAGTTTAGTTATCGTGGGTTAGAATGTGATTAGTTTAGTCATGGTTTTTAGCTTTGGGGGAGTTCGAGAACGTTTAGTGTTTATTAGGCTCACTCAGGAAGGCCTGGGTGTACGTGCAAGCGTGGGAAGATTGTGTTTGGTTGTGTGTTAATCGTGATTTTCATCTCATTTGATTGGTTTTATGATTATGTGCAAGTTTCATGTTTAGCTCATTTGTGTTTGAAGCCTAGAAAATCAAGTTTTGGCCAAAAGGGTAAAATAGCCTTTTCACACTCAAATCTGGACACGATTTTCGAGGTCCCAAAACCATGTCAAAAAATATACTTTTTGAAAACTAGATATTTCGAGGATCGTTTTATCCTTCTTCGTCGACTTCATCCGAGGCCCGCAAGTTCATGTTTTCCTTGATACAAGAATTAGTTCTAATGGGTCCCATCTTGCAATCACTTAACCTCCTTTCCCTTCTCTCCTCATTCCTCTCCATTCTACAAATCTCTGCAATTTTTCTAAACTTAGGGCTGGGAAAAACCCCTCTTTTCCCCTCTTCTTCTTCCCTTGAATGCTTGAGCTAGGAGACTCCAAATGAAATTCTAAAACCATCATCTTCTTCCTCTCAAGCTAAGCTTTCCATTGATGCAATTTTCTTGAAGTTTCTTGGTGGGAAGGATCTCCATTTTCTTCTTCACTCCTTGTTTGGGCATCTCTAGGTAAGAGCTTCAACCCATCTCTTTAATGGAGTTTCTTCTACTCCAAAGATCTTGTTTTTCTAACTTGTAGCAACCATTTCGAAATGGGTTGTTGGGTTGTGTTTTTGGGTGAGTTTTTGAATGGATTTCATGGGCTTTTGTAGTTCTTGGATTGGCCTTTGATTTGGAGTGCTTGAAGAAGATCTTGTGTTTATTTGGCTAAGGCAAGTGATTCATTTAAGTGGTTGTACATGTGTGTCTTGGATTTGCATTTGGTATTAATGTTTTGATTTATTAGGTTTTCATGTTATGATCTTGTTTTAGACAATGCAAGCATATCTAATGTCCTTCCACACTTTCAGAATTTCATATCTTTGAAATGGGTCTTGTTTTGTTGAAGTTTGGATTTGTTTAGAGATGAATGGGTTTCAAGTATTGTGAAATGGGTTCTTTGTTAATGCTTTGATTAAGTTTGAAATGAATGCCCCAATGTGAGCCTTGATAGCATGGTTAATCATGTATTTAGTTTGCTAATTGGAGTGGAAAGATTGTTGAAAAGAAAGGAAGAAAAGAATGGACATGTGGACCATGTAGTAGGAGTGCAATATCTGCACTCAGCGAGCACAGGCAGAAGCCTGTTCGCTCGAGCGAACCATGGGTCCGCTCGAGCGACCAGGCCCCTGCCTGGCATGAGCGCAGGCAGAAGCCTGTTCGCTCGAGCGAACCATGGGTCCGCTCGAGCGACCAGGCCACTGCCTGGTCCGGGCGCAGACAGCAAGCTGTCCGCTCGAGCGACCCCTGGTTCGCTCGAGCGAACTGCCTGCTGCCTGAATTTTTTGGGAAAGAGCCTGTTTAGAAATTTTAACCCATTCATGCACCTTTAAGGATTGGAAAAGAAAAACTAGGCTATGTTGTGGACTTTAACCTGACATTGCGTGATTGGAACTCCAAGATACGAAGCAACTTCGGGGACACCAATTATTAGATTTTAACAACAGAGTTCCAATCACCCAAGAGTCATTGAATAGCCTAAGTACGTACTTGACAAAATTATCGCGTTTTGAACTCTGTTTTGATACTTCAAGTAATATAGTGTACTCGTTTTGAAATCAAGTATTTCCAAGATATGTTTCAAGATGTGTTTCAAGTATTTTCAAGATGTGTTTCAAGTATTTACAAGATATGTTTCAAGATGTGTTTCAAGTATCAAATGGGGATCACTTCTATAAGTTGTGAGCATATATATTATGCATTGTGCTAGTCGTGCCTTGTCTTGTCGTGACAAGTGATTTTCCCCCTCTATTTTCGATATGTTTGAATCGTGTTTCGCGTGTTTTGTGCATTCATGAATTCTAGTGAACACCACAGAGCTTGGACTGCCCTTTCAGTCTGATCCACTGTCTGGGGGTCCTTAAACATGTGAACTAACTGCAGATTAGTAGTGTATTTATTACACATCGTGCGTGTCCGGTTCCGCGGCCGGAAATCCCGTCTTTGTGGGAATCGTGTCGTGCTATATTATGTATATTCGTGCTTGTCGTGCGTGCTTGCTCTTTTCATTATAAATGATAGAGAAAGGATGGGCTCTATGTGGATTTGCTATTCATGATATATATGTATGCATTATGCATTCATGTTAGTTTAGTCTTTGATTTAGTAAAAGTGTTCCACAAGTAAAGTATTTCTTGATATTCTCGATTTAAACAATGTTTTACATGCTTTCACTTAAAATGATTTCTTGCCAAACCGTTGTGTTTGATGCTTGTATTATGGTGTCCAGGTGCAGGAGACCCTCCCTTTGAGGAGGAGTGCCAGGAGGAGGCCGTTGGGCCCAACCTAGCCCGTGAGTGGCAGCCCGATGACGTCATCTAGACGTTGGGGTGGTGCATGAGTTCCGTTGGATCACTTTTTGGGATTTTTGATATACTTTTGGTATTGTATTGGCCTATGTTGGCCTCTTATTGGGAAGTGTAATAACTTAACTTATTTTGTTAACTTTACAACTTGAATTATGGGAATGCCTTGTTATGTTTCATTCTGATATTATGTCTCGATGTCATTATGTTTCCTATTGTGACATGATATGATAAGATGTGATTTGCCACGCGCTTCCGCATACTTGATCGTGTGAGTGGGTTGTTCCATGCGTGTTTGTTTGGAACCCTCACCGCGGGAACCTGTGGGAGGTCTTTTAATCCTTCAAAATTTTTAATTTAACTGCCGCGGCCTCGGTCCGGGGTCGCGACGGAGCTGGTATCAGAGCGGGACTGGTTTCAGGCACTTAAAAGAAACTAGAAAGATCTTAGGATCGTGGTGAGAGTTCGTGAATTCGTTAGACTTGTTAAGTGTGACGTCTAGGAAACCATGTGACTATATTTATTGTGTACTAACATTTTGTTTTACAGCAAGACATGCATGATTTTCATATCATTTTAGGCATGGATTGGTTAGAAGCATATCATGCCACCATGGATTGTTTCAGTAAAATCATAACATTCAGATTGCAAGGAGAGCAAGCAGAGTTGGTGTTTCAGGGGATCAGGAAACCATCTAGACCTGGGTTTGTTTCCTTGCTTAAGGCAAGCAGGTTGATTCACAGTGGATGTGAGGCTTTTGTAGCGTTTATCACGGAGGATAAACAGTCCCAAGGGGTGGAGGGAATCCCCGTTGTGTGTGAATTTCCGGATGTTTTTCCAGATGAAATCCCGGGATTACCACCAATTAGGGAAGTTGAGTTCACTATAGAGCTTCTTCCAGGGACAGCTCCGATCTCAATTGCACCTTACAGGATGGCTCCAGCAGAATTGGGTGAGTTGAAACTTCAGTTGCAAGAGTTGTTGGGCAAGGGTTTTGTTAGGCCAAGTGTTTCACCTTGGGGAGCACCAGTTCTATTTGTGAAGAAGAAAGATGGAAGCTTGAGGATGTGTATTGATTACAGGAAGTTGAATCAAGTAACGGTCAAAAACAAGTACCCTTTGCCTAGGATTGATGAATTGTTTGACCAATTGCAAGGAGCAGCTTACTTTTCCAAGATAGATTTGAGATCTGGGTATCATCAGTTGAGAGTTAGAGATTCAGATGTGCAGAAAACGGCTTTTCGAACGAGGTATGGGCATTATGAGTTTCTAGTAATGCCCTTTGGTTTGACCAATGCACCGGCTGTTTTCATGGCTCTCATGAACAAAGTGTTTGCTCAATACTTGGATCACTCAGCAGTAGTGTTTATTGATGATGTTCTTGTGTATTCCAAGAGTAGAGAGGATCATGAAGAACACTTGAGGTCATCATTGCAACTTTTGAGGGATAATCAGTTGTATGCTAAACTCAGTAAGTGTGAATTCTGGTTAGAGCAAGTTGCTTTTCTAGGCCACATCATCTCAAAAGAAGGTTTAGCAGTGGATCCAGCCAAGATAGAGGCAGTAGTTGATTGGAAGAGACCAAGCAGTGTGACAGAAATCAGGAGTTTCTTGGGGTTAGCAGGCTACTACCGAAGATTTGTCCAAGGCTTCTCGTCTATTGCGGCACCCTTGACTACTTTGACCCGGAAGAGTGTTCCGTTTGTGTGGACAGAACAGTGTGAAGCTAGTTTCCAAGAGTTGAAGAGAAGATTAACCACAGCTCCAATCCTCACATTACCATCGGGCAGCGGTGGATTCATTGTTTTTACAGATGCTTCCAATGTGGGATTAGGTTGTGTGTTGATGCAAGATGGCAAGGTGATTGCCTATGGCTCAAGGCAGTTGAAGGACCACGAGAAGAATTATGCAACTCATGATCTGGAATTGGCAGCAGTAGTCTTTGCTTTGAAGATGTGGAGGCACTATCTCTATGGAGAGAGATTTGAAGTCCATTCAGATCATAGGAGTTTGCAATATTTGTTTTCTCAGAAGGATCTGAATATGAGGCAGAGGAGATGGATGGAGTACATCAAAGACTATGACTTTCCAATCAAGTACCATCCAGGTAAAGTGAATGTTGTAGCTGATACTTTGAGCAGGAAGTCAGGGATCATGGCCAGTTTGAGAGGAGCCAGTGTTCTTCAGCAGTTTGAAGAGCTTGGTGTTGAAGTGCAGACCCTAGAGTTGGGGGTTATGTTAGCCAATATGACAGTGTCTGAGCCTACCTTCATCCAGAAGATCAAGGACAGTCAGTTGCAAGATTCAGATTTGGTTAGGATTGTGGATCATATTGCAGAGCGTCCAGACTTCAAGTTGGTGAATGGAGTATTGTACTTTCGTGATCGGTTGTGTGTACCGAATGTGGATGATCTGAAGGAAGAGATTATGACTGAAGCCCACAACACAAGATACTCCATGCATCCTGGTAGCACGAAGATGTATCAGAACTTGAAGAATAGATTTTGGTGGAACAATATGAAGAGGGAAGTAGCAGCTTTTGTGTCTCGTTGTTTGACTTGCCAGTTGATCAAAGCAGAGCACCAGAAGCCTCCAGGTTTGCTACAGCCATTAGAGATTCCGGAGTGGAAATGGGAGCACATCACCATGGATTTCGTCTCCGGATTGCCTAATACTAAGAAGGGGAATAATGCAATATGGATCATTGTGGACCGTCTTACCAAGTCTGCTCACTTCATTCCGATGAAGACTGGTAATATGATGCATATGGCACCTCTTGCCAAACTCTTTGTTGATGAGATTGTGAGTAAGCATGGTCAACCCGTTTCCATCACCTCAGATAGAGATAGCAGATTTGTTTCGAGGTTTTGGAAATCTCTTCTTGAGTCCATGGGTACCAAACTTCAGTTCAGTACAGCGTATCATCCTCAGACAGATGGTCAGTCAGAGCGGACGATACAGACTCTTGAAGACATGTTGCGTGCTTGTGTGTTGGATTTCAAAGTTCAGTGGGATGAGTGCTTACCACTTTGTGAGTTCGCTTACAACAATAGCTACCATTCTAGCATTGGTATGGCACCTTTTGAGGCTCTCTATGGTAGAAGATGCAGAACTCCGGTTTGTTGGGAAGAAGTCGGTGTTCGTAGCTTTCACGGACCGACTATAGTTGGTGAGACTAGTGACAAGGTCAAATTGATTCAGGAACGCTTGAAGATCGCCCGTAGCAGACAGAAGAGTTATGCAGACACTCGCCGAAGAGAATTGCAGTTTCAAGTGGGTGACAAGGTGTTCTTGAAGGTTTCACCCGTCAGAGGAACCTTGAGGTTCGGTCAGAAGGGCAAGTTGTCAAGGAGATTTATTGGTCCATATGAGATTTTGAGCAAGATTGGAGACGTGGCATATAGGCTTGCGTTACCGCCGGAACTCTCCGGGGTACACAACGTATTTCATGTTTCCATGCTCAAGAAGTATGTGACTAGTCCTTCTCACATTTTGCAGCACGAGCCCTTGGAGATTCGAGAGGATGCTTCGTATGTGGAAAGACCGATCAGGATCATTGATACCAAGGAGCAAGAGCTGAGAAATCGGACAATTCATTGGGTCAAGGTACTTTGGGAAAATCATGAACCAGAAGAAGCCACTTGGGAATTGAGAGAGCAAGTTCAGAGGAAATACCCACACTTGTTACCCGAGGTAAAAATTTGTTTTATTTGGTGGACCAAATATCCTAAGGGGTGGAGGATGTCAAACCCCAACCCAGGATTAACCCAATAGTGTTTGCTTAGTGTGTACTTAGTCTTGTTTGAGTTTAGTTATCGTGGGTTAGAATGTGATTAGTTTAGTCATGGTTTTTAGCTTTGGGGGAGTTCGAGAACGTTTAGTGTTTATTAGGCTCACTCAGGAAGGCCTGGGTGTACGTGCAAGCGTGGGAAGATTGTGTTTGGTTGTGTGTTAATCGTGATTTTCATCTCATTTGATTGGTTTTATGATTATGTGCAAGTTTCATGTTTAGCTCATTTGTGTTTGAAGCCTAGAAAATCAAGTTTTGGCCAAAAGGGTAAAATAGCCTTTTCACACTCAAATCTGGACACGATTTTCGAGGTCCCAAAACCATGTCAAAAATATACTTTTTGAAAACTAGATATTTCGAGGATCGTTTTATCCTTCTTCGTCGACTTCATCCGAGGCCCGCAAGTTCATGTTTTCCTTGATACAAGAATTAGTTCTAATGGGTCCCATCTTGCAATCACTTAACCTCCTTTCCCTTCTCTTCCTCTCCATTCTACAAATCTCTGCAATTTTTCTAAACTTAGGGCTGGGAAAAACCCCTCTTTTCCCCTCTTCTTCTTCCCTTGAATGCTTGAGCTAGGAGACTCCAAATGAAATTCTAAAACCATCATCTTCTTCCTCTCAAGCTAAGCTTTCCATTGATGCAATTTTCTTGAAGTTTCTTGGTGGGAAGGATCTCCATTTTCTTCTTCACTCCTTGTTTGGGCATCTCTAGGTAAGAGCTTCAACCATCTCTTTAATGGAGTTTCTTCTACCTCCAAAGATCTTGTTTTTCTAACTTGTAGCAACCATTTCGAAATGGGTTGTTGGGTTGTGTTTTTGGGTGAGTTTTTGAATGGATTTCATGGGCTTTTGTAGTTCTTGGATTGGCCCTTGATTTGGAGTGCTTGAAGAAAGATCTTGTGTTTATTTGGCTAAGGCAAGTGATTCATTTAAGTGGTTGTACATGTGTGTCTTGGATTTGCATTTGGTATTAATGTTTTGATTTATTAGGTTTTCATGTTATGATCTTGTTTTAGACAATGCAAGCATATCTAATGTCCTTCCACACTTTCAGAATTTCATATCTTTGAAATGGGTCTTGTTTTGTTGAAGTTTGGATTTGTTTAGAGATGAATGGGTTTTCAAGTATTGTGAAATGGGTTCTTTGTTAAGGCATTGATTAAGTTTGAAATGAATGCCCCAATGTGAGCCTTGATAGCATGGTTATTCATGTATTTAGTTTGCTAATTTGAGTGGAAAGATTGTAGAAAAGAAAGGAGGAAAAGATTTGACATGTGGACCATGTATTAGGAGTGCAATTTCTGCACTCAGCGAGCACAGGCAGAAGCCTGTTCGCTCGAGCGAACCAGGGGTCCGCTCGAGCGACCAGGCCCCTGCCTGGCATGAGCGCAGGCAGAAGCCTGTTCGCTCGAGCGAACCATGGGTCCGCTCGAGCGACCAGGCCACTGCCTGGTCCGGGCGCAGACAGCAAGCTGTCCGCTCGAGCGACCCCTGGTTCGCTCGAGCGAACTGCCTGCTGCCTGAAATTTTTGAGAAAGAGACTGTTTTGAAATTTTAACCCATTTATGCATTTTTAAGGATTGGAAAAGAAAAACTAGGCTATGTTGTGGACTTTAACCTGACATTGCGTGATTGGAACTCCAAGATACGAAGCAACTTCGGGGACACCAATTATTAGATTTTAACAACAGAGTTCCAATCACCCAAGAGTCATTGAATAGCCTAAGTACGTACTTGACAAAATTATCGCGTTTTGAACTCTGTTTTGATACTTCAAGTAATATAGTGTACTCGTTTTGAAATCAAGTATTTCCAAGATATGTTTCAAGATGTGTTTCAAGTATTTACAAGATATGTTTCAAGATGTGTTTCAAGTATTTACAAGATATGTTTCAAGATGTGTTTCAAGTATCAAATGGGGATCACTTCTATAAGTTGTGAGCATATATATTATGCATTGTGCTAGTCGTGCCTTGTCTTGTCGTGACAAGTGATTTCCCCCTCTATTTTCGATATGTTTGAATCGTGTTTTCGCGTGTTTTGTGCATTCATGAATTCTAGTGAACACCACAGAGCTTGGACTGCCCTCTCAGTCTGATCCACTGTCTGGGGGTCCTTAAACATGTGAACTAACTGCAGATTAGTAGTGTATTTATTACACATCGTGCGTGTCCGGTTCCGCGGCCGGAAATCCCGTTTTTGTGGGAATCGTGTCGTGCTATATTATGTATATTCGTGCTTGTCGTGCGTGCTTGCTCTTTTCATTATAAATGATAGAGAAAGGATGGGCTCTATGTGGATTTGCTATTCATGATATATATATGTTATGCATTCATGTTAGTTTTGTCTTTGATTTAGAAAAGTGTTCCACAAGTAAAGTATTTTCTTGATATTTCGATTTAACAATGTTTTACATGCTTTCACTTAAGTGATTTCTTGCCAAACCGTTGTGTTTGATGCTTGTATTATGGTGTCCAGGTGCAGGAGACCCTCCCTTTGAGGAGGAGTGCCAGGAGGAGGCCGTTGGGCCCAACCTAGCCCGTGAGTGGCAGCCCGATGACGTCATCTAGACGTTGGGGTGGTGCATGAGTTCCGTTGGATCACTTTTTGGGATTTTTGATATACTTTTGGTATTGTATTGGCCTATGTTGGCCTCTTATTGGGAAGTGTAATAACTTAACTTATTTTGTTAACTTTACAACTTGAATTATGGGAATGCCTTGTTGTGTTTCATTCTGATATTATGTCTCGATGTCATTATGTTTCCTATTGTGACATGATATGATAAGATGTGATTTGCCACGCGCTTCCGCATACTTGATCGTGTGAGTGGGTTGTTCCATGCGTGTTTGTTTGGAACCCTCACCGCGGGAACCTGTGGGAGGTCTTTAAATCTTTCAAAATTTTTAATTAACCGCCGCGGCCTCGGTCCGGGGTCGCGACACCTTACAGATCGGATTACCCACCACAAGGACAGAGGCTTACAGCCACGAGAAAAACAAGGAGAGGATCACCGAGCAGCTTGACATGATAAAAGAACGGACGGAGCAGGAGCTAATCAAATTAGCCGCCTAACAGCAACAGCTAGTTCGGAACTTCCAGAAGAAGGTACAAAAGTGGGTGTTCAAGGTCAGAGATCTGGTCCTAAGAAAAATGCTCCCTAACACTAAGGACCCCAGTCACAGGAAGCTAGGACCGAACTGGGAAGGACCATACCGGGTGACTTCAGTTGGGGGAACAGGAGCCTATCGCCTAGTAATGCTCGAAGGAAAGGCATTGCCAAGGCCATGGAACATAGCAAATTTAAAGAAATTCTATTTCTGATCTTTGTACCAAAGGAGTCGTCACTCTTGTATCTTTCATTCCATTTTTAAAATATATCATATTAATGTTCTTATGCCAAGGATAAGTTTCTCTAAAATCTTGTGCATGGTCGGGGACCGGCAGCAGGGGCATGCCCTATTGGGACAACCATGCAAATATAAGGCCAAGGCCTGAAAATGAAGGGTAGCAATGAATCCACTACTTCGTGTCAAATGAGAAAAATCCTAACTGTGAAGATCCCAAACTAGGTTTGCTGCACTGATCTCCTTTTAACTAATGGCTAGGCATGACAGGGAAGTACCTCCATCCCTAACCACGGGTGAAATGGCTTATCCTTCTGGAGCCGACGTAGGGACTTCAGAAGATGGTGGTTTGGGAGAGGTATCCTTAGGAGGAGCTACATGTCTAGTCCAGAGGGGGGAATCCTCCGGTACACCAGCATCTCCGAGGCCCACATCATAACCCCGTTTGAACACAAGGGTTTTGACTCGCTCGACTTGCTCAAGGTAAATTGCCTTAACATCCTCAAAGGTAGCGTCTTTCGACTTCTCCATGACGTCCTCCATCTCCACCTCCATTTTGGCAACCTTGGAATGGAAGTCCTCAAGCTCCATCTAGCTAGCAGTCAGATGACTCAGAGCAACGACCGCCTTGTCCTCTGCTACCTTAGCAGCTTTGGAAGAATTAGCAACGTTGGACTCTGCCAAGCGACGAGCAGTTGTAGATGCGACCAACTTCTTCTCGAGACCCTCCACCTGCTTTTGATACTTCTCCATACGATTCGAGGTGGAAAACCATTTCTGGAGTCCCTGAGATAAAAAAAATGATAAATTGAGGGCTGGCCCAAAAGACAAGGCAAGGGGAGAACGTCGACTTACTAGGAGGCACTGTTGAACTCCCGTGGATACGAGATCGTGGTTGGACCTGGCTCCATGTAGGTTCATATCGAAGGAGAGAAGAACGGACTTGCCCAGCTGCAACGCCATAGATGGAGACCCTGCTATTCCTCGCCTATAGAAGAGATTGGCTCTCGTAAGGGACCAAATGAACCCTTACATCCTGAGGTAGGGCTGGGCTAAGGAGGCAGGGAAGGCAGGCGGTCCTCCAACCACAAGGAGAGTGGGTCGGAGTCATCGGAAGGCTTAACCGAGGACTTCTCCTTAGACCTCTTCAGGGCGGGGTCATGTGAAGGATCAATAGGGCCCCTTTTCCTAAGAACAGATGGAGGATTTGAAGGAGTGGCATTGCTGGTCTCTGAGGAGGGGAAGTCGCCGAGATTTTTGAGGAGATTCTTCATGTTGCGTCTAGGCATCACAGGAGAATACCTTTCTAAATCCGAGGAGGAAGATCCTTCATATATGATAAAGACCGGGGTATGCTTTGAATTGGAGGAGGAAGTACTGGAGGGGGCAACTATAGAAATCTCATTCGGCCCCTATGATAGCCTTAAACACCTATCATATAGCGGTGCCCCCATTTCACCCATAATTGAATGATTAATGGCATAATTTAGATTAATTAATGACGATGAAGATGCTTGTTGATGATTTTAGACTTAGTTCGATGACTTCTAGAAGTTCGTGAGAGAGAAAAGCCAAATCGCGTCAAGATCTTGTGTCAAACTCATCATTCACATAAGGAGTTGACCACGACACTAATTATACGTATTCCAGACTACTTCAGACATGCTCAGGCCAATTTCCACAAAGATTACGCTTAGCTTGCCTAAATGTTACCCGATTAGCCTAAGTTAAGAAGCCAGATCCATTGATCTAGAGGTCCCCCTTTTGCCCAGCCCCTAATCATCAGGAAAGTTGGACCCTTGGATTCTTCACTTCGAGAGTTTTTCGTTGGTATGTAGAACGTCCAAATCCGATTAGCGGATCAAAAGTTATGAATTTTTGAAGTTCGCCTTAGAAAAAGTGATGGAACTCCTTCTAGGCACCACCCAAGTGGCGCCCACCCTATTGAGTCCATCTAGACGCCCCAGGCTGGGCGTCCACACTATCCGGGACCACTTAGGCACCCCATGTTGGGCGCCCACCCTCCTATTCCACCAATTTTACCTAAGGGCAGCCCGGGACCACTCCAAACAAAGACCAAACTTCAAAGTGATGAAAACCCATCTAGGCACCACCCAAGTGGCGCCCACCCTACTGAATCCATCTAGACGCGCCAGGCTGGGCGCCCACACTATCTGGGACCACCTAGGCACCCCATGTTGGGCACCCACCCTCCTATTCCACCAATTTTACTTAAGGGTAGCCCGGGACCACTCGAAACAAGGACCCAACTTCAAAGATGATGGAGCTCCAGTTAAAATTTAATCGAATTAATTAAGACTTTAACCAACCCCAACCAACCCCAATTAACACATTAAAATACTTTTAACTTAAAAGACCTAAAACTTAATCAATTTAGACTTGAATTAACCTAAAACCTACCAACCAAGACAAACATCCATCTGGGCGCCACCCGCTAGGTGCTCGGCATGCCTAGTCCATCTGGGCACCACCCTCTGGGCACCCATCCTATCCTATCACTAAGACACCCCAATTGAAACAAAACCCGAATCAACACATAATAAAACATTTTTAACTTAACAGACTTGAAACAATAATCAATTTGGACTTGAATCAACCTAAGAAACACAAAACTTTCAAACCAAGACAGACACTCACCTAGGTGCCACCCCCTGGGTGCCCATTCTAACAAATCCATCTGGACACCACCCCTTGAGCGCCCAGCCTACCCAATCACTAAGAAACCCCAATCGAAGTCAAACCCGAATCTAATCATAATCAACACAACAAAACAACTTTAAATCTAAAATAACTAAAACCCTGATCAATTTAGCCTTGAATTAACTTAAAGATTATCGAACCAACTCAAACCACAAGGCAGTCACCTAGGTGTTAGTGCCACATTTTCATGTGCACTGTTTTTATTGTTAATTTCGTGCCAAAGAGTTCCGAAGACATTGTCTCTTAAGTACTTCAAAGAAGATTCAATTCAAGAGGACTGTCAAAGCTTTTTGAAAAGGCCAGGATTCATCAAAGATCAACTTCAAGCTATGCCAACCAAGATCAGGTAATTGGGACCGAAACCATGCCCCTAAGTGACCCTAAAACCCCTAGGCTAAATTATTATTTTGAAAGGTTTTAGATGATATTTTTGAGCCTGTTTAAAACTCAAAATTGACCCCAGATTTCAGCCAGCCGACCTCATGCGGTTAGCAGTTCACCCCCTAAGTCCACCTGTCCTAAGGCATCCAACATGATCATAACACCATGTCACATTGAGGCTTAGTAAGCATGAGTATGTATAGAAACTTAACAATAAACAATGTTTATATAAATTAATAAAGAAATGTTAAGTTTTCAAAACCGGTGTGCTTTTGATTTCTTTAATAATTTTTTTACAAAAGTTCCCTCATATTCATACTCATGAGTCTTATAAGGCCTCACCAAAACCTTGCTTATGTCAAGATCTTTTTCAAATTTCAACGTAGGAATAGTGTTCTTGCTAGGTGCACCCTACCATGTCTTAGTTACCGTTGGAACTATCCGTTGGATCTTGTCTATTAATACTTATAGCTTGTTTACAACACAAACAAGTCCAATTCTTGAAGTGCCTATATTCCAAACTCTTGTAAACCTTTCCCAAGCTCTCAAAAACTTCTTCCAAACACACTTAGATCCTATCTTGGCAAATCCAAGGGTTTACGTAACTCTAAGGAGTGTGCTTTGAGAAGCCAAATCTAGGGCACCCTAATCCTTAAAGGTATATCTCTTTTCTACCCTAGAAATCAAACCTCTACAACTTGGTTGTGCATCTCAAAGGAGTTTCATCATCAACACCAAGCTAGCTGGAAGAGGTAAAAAGCTTCGATCACAGTCAAAAGCTTCTTTGAACACTTTCGATCTTCATTAAAGGCAAGTGTTCGCCCTCCATTCAAATTTATATCTTTGTGATAGTGGATTGAATCTGTGTGTGTCAACCACTCTAAAAATTGTCTGTGGGGATTAGATCTGTGTGATCGAACCTCAGTAACAAAATTGATTTAGAATCAGTACTTGTGTAGTTTGATTCTTTATAGTGGAACCAAGGGACTATGTGACCCTTGAGAGTGGATGTAGGTCTGTGTAACCGAACCACTATAAATCTTTGTGTGAGGTTGTTTGCTTGTGGTGATTGTTTTATTTAAGCTTCCACATATTGTTTGTTAATCATCACATGTGACTAGTTGATTGTTAAGAAATTTAAATTGGCCATAATTAGTCATTAAGTGTAGATCACCCTATTCACCCCCCCTCTAGGGTTAGGATCCCGGACTTTCACTAGGCACCACCCCCTGGGCACCCAGCCTGTCAATCCACTTATGCACCATTCCTTAGGTGCCTAGACTGCCCATTCCTTAGGAAACCATCAATTAACAATCAAACCTAATTAATTGGAACCTAATTCAATCCTAACTGAACACACTAAAACACCTTTAAATCTAAAATATTTGAAATCCCGATCAATCCGACTTCAAATCAACCTAAAAACACAAAACTAACTCAAACATCAAGACAATCACTTGGGCACCACTCCCTGGGTGCCCAGCCTGTCAATCCACTTAGGCACCATCCCTTGGGCGCCTATCCTGTCCAATTCCTTTGGAAAACATCAACTAAAATTTAAACCCAATTAATTAAAATCTAACTCCATCCTAACTGAACACAAACAAACACTCTCCATCAAAATACACTAAGTCCCTTAATCAATCCAAACTTGAATTGACCTAAGAATCACAAAACCAACCAAACCTTAAGACAGTCAGTTTTGGCGCCCACCCCTTGGGTGCCCATCATACCAAACTCACTTGGGTACCGCCCTCTAGGCACCTAGCCTACACCTCGACCATAATCTATCAACTCAACTAAAAACAAATAATTAAACACTTAATAACTCAAACTAATTGAGACCAGAACCTAAAACAATCCCCGGACCTAAGGACCAGTAAGTAACTCCCATCCAGAATAGTTGAAAATCACAGGCAATCCACCCGGGCACCCATCCTGCCAGATCCACTGGGCGCCACCCCACTGGTGCCTATCCTCTCACTTGCACTAAAATGCGAATCCTTGATTTTGTTTCAAATTCGGATCCAAATCACTTCGACATTTGGACATCAGAGACTTAAAACAATCTTAAACATTAAAATTCATCAAGTAAAAACCCATGGAATCCCGAAGAGAGATCGAAAGGTCTGAAAAGCATAAACTGTCAGGATAGGCTCCACCCCCTGGTTGCCTACCCTGTTTTAATCTTGAATTGCGATCTTCGACTACTTTTTTGGAATTCTGATTTAAATTAAAAATAACATAACCTTGATATATTTAAAAACACATTAATTGAACCCTAAAACATCCCTAAATCACTTTTAATCAAAACCACAACTTGAAACTGATCGAATCAATTAAAACCTTACCCAACAAGTTGCTTAGGTGCAAGAACTATAAAACTTAGGGTATTTGCACCCTAGGATTAGATCGGATTACCTTGTTAGGTAGCTTAGAGCATTAGCCTTCATCCCATCACTCTCCCTGTTTCGTTAGGGAACCGGGAAAGCTGATGTGGGCGGTATAGGACCTTAGGTTATGGTTAATTCGATGATCAGTAATAAAGCACTTATCACGTAAATCCAAGTAAAATGCCCTAGTTAGGCCCTTCTAGCCCAATATTAAAAATCCATAAAAACTACAAAACCAACAAAATAAACCCAAAAAGATTTTCTTCTCCTTTCCTCCACCTCAGGTGCTAGATATTTAATCGAACTTAATGATAAAAGGGAATGAAGAACTGATTTCTAAAATTGAATAAATTAGAATAACGAGATGAGATGAGTGATTTCGCACACACTTTTAAACAATCACGGCCCATCGGCCACCCTAAAGAAAACACTGGCCCATCGGCCATCTCCAATCAATTACGGCCCATCGGCTTTTTACTTTTATTACTCGTGTATCGCACATGAAAAACACATAAATCACAAGTTAAAGTCTCATTTACATCATCATTTTGCTTTGAAAAATCAACCTTTAAACCCTATTTTGTTAAGGGATCTGAAGGGGGTACCCGGGAATGGGGCCGATCCTCTTCTTAAATATTTGGCACCTCCCCCATTTATTTTCTTTATTTTAATTATTTATTTTACTTGGATATACTATGATTTTGCTATGTGACGATTAATCTTTATTTAAACTTTAACTTATGACCCTGAATTGACCCTATAATAAAGAGACCCAAAGAGAACTAAATCAATGTGACAAGACAGCTGTCGTGTGTTGCCGGCAGCACATTAGATGAGAGAAAGAACCCACTCACTTATTTTCTCCCATGTTTCTTTGGCTTTCGACGAAGAACGGTGTTACAGCCGTTACTGTAGCTGGCGATCATGATCCATCGATTTTGAGGGTAGTCTGAATCCTCATTTTCGATGTAAAGTTCAAATAACACATATAGATGAATGAAGATTTCCGAAGCCAACTGTCTTTCTTTGAGGGGAGTCAAAATTCACATTCGATAGCAACCAACAGCGAAGACCTCTTAGCGCCTTGTCTTCTACTAGGTGCAAACTGCTCGGCAGGAGGAGACGGGTTGGAGGAATGCTGGGAGGCTGAAGATTGGGCGCTGAATGTGCTCCTCCGACCTGAAGGCTTGGGAGTCTTTACTGCAGGAACCTTCCTTCGGGTCAAACGATGGACCAACTCCAGCGGGTGATGCCAAGGAGGGAGAGCCAAGAAGCTTTCGTACGAGTGCTCGTAGCCGAGTAGGACATAAGTAGCTTGGCCCCAACCTTTGAGCTCGGGAGCCCCCCAGAAGTCAAGCACCCTCTTCAAATCCTCAGCCCGGAGAAGGGAGGGAGGGACTTGGCTGATCATCGAGTTTGCAGGCATAAACAAAGAGGAGAGCTAATATGAAAGAAAAGAGGGGAAAAGACAGCAAAAACGAAATTCAACCCAAAAACACTAGATAAGAAGAGTCCGACTTGGGTAGCCTGGGACTCGGGGAACTTTCAGCCTAATCCCACCCCAAGTAGTCGGCACTTCCCAGTTTCCACTCACAATAACAAAATCTCCTTTGCTAGGCTTGTTAGAATCTGGAAGATAATGAACGAGAAGCCTATTAAAGTTCCGGGATTTTAGATAAAAGACTGTCTTTTATTATTTAGAAAGGAATTAGAAGATAGCTAGACAAGATGTCAAAAACGCCAAGGCTCGTGCCGAGCACTCTATTCAGTGCAGCAACCCCCATGACGATGCGGAATAGATTGGGGGCACACTGAAGAGAGGAAAAAGGTTTGCGAAAGAAAGAAAACAGAAAAGAAAAAGATCCAAGGGAAAGCGAACGCCACCCTCCACGGTGGCTAGAGTGGGGAAGGGCATAGCCTCTAGAGACCCTTCGTCGAGGGACTCCCTGGGCAGTGGCGCTCTGATCTGGACATCCAGGGGGATGCTGTACTTGCTCCTGAACTTGGAGACTGCCCCCGGAGTACTGAGAAGATCTTTCAGATTACCCATAGAAAAAAACAGAGAAGGTAAAGAAAAGAACTTACTGTCTGGAAAACGGAGAATGAAGATGAGGAGGAGGAAGGGAGATCGATGCTCTTAAGGAGAAGAGGGCAACGATTCGAAGAAGGTGATGATTCAGAGAAGACAGCGCTTTGAAGGAGGCAACAATTCGAAGAGGATAGCGACTAAAAAGAGGGCAGCGATTCGAAAGAGCGCAACAGGTAAAAGAATGAAGAAGGGGAAAGATCTCCTTTGGGCGATTTAAGCCTGGGGAGTGGCGGATTAGGATAGGACGTATTGGCAGCCAAAAAGACAGGTGTCAATCTCGTGGACGCCGCCTGTCCCAAAGGGAAATGAAAAAAAAAGAAAGAAAAAAAGAAAAGGGATTGGGGCAATTGTAGGGTGGAAAATTCGAAAACAACTTGCCCGGGTTTGGATCAAGGCTGACCCAACTTGCCAGCCCAAATCGGAGAAAGGAATGTGATGGGTCAGACCCCAAATGACTCAATCCACAATGACAGGTCAGGCTCAAACCATGATGACGGGTCAAGTCGAAGAGATTCAGTTCACGATGTTGGGTCAGGTCTGAATGACCCGGGTCCGTGTCGAGCCCAGGTCCAGATCCACTCGTCATGGGTAGGTCGGGTCCGAATCCACGAAGTACGAAGTCAGAGCGTCGTTTACCTCTAACCTGCTTTTTACCAAGTCTTGCGGAGGATTTCTTACGTGCCTCGTCACTTAAGGGCGGTTCGGAGACTCGCCAAAAGGTAGCGTCCGCTGCTGAAGAGTCTCCCATCTGTTAGGGACGACTATAAAACACAGAACCCCTCTAGTACTGAGGGGCAAGCTATTGGCAACCAACCTTTATCATCATCTTCCTGTATTCTCTGCAATCGCTACACATTTGAAAATAAAATCTTCACCTTAAGTGGACGTAGGTCACACTGACCGAACCACTATAAAACCTCTCTCTCTTTTCTCTCTCTATATTAATATTAATTATTCTATACTTGACCGGTGGTGCCCGAAACCATTTTTGGCATCATCAGTTTTGGCGCCGTCTGTGGGAACCGTCAAAATCCCGCTTCATAACAACTTTCATTTTTCGAAAGCTATGGTGACCACCACCAGATCGACGAGGCGACAAGAAAACAATTCCAGGCGAGAGGAAGAGGACAATCCTCCACCAAATAATCCTCCTCCAAATACTACCGCTCCAGATCCCACTCCTCAACAGATGTTGGCAACAATTGCAGCAGCTGGTAGCCCAAAAACCAGCAGATCCTGCAGCTCATGCTCGCGGGGCAGGAGGAGCAACGCAAGGAGGGCCTCGCCAGGGAGCTCCTCGCAGGGAGCGCCTCGCCCGGGTGACCATCAGCATGGCGCCCAGGGCCTGGGCGCCCACCCCCCTTGGTGCCCAAGGCCTGGGCGCCCATCATCATGTCGCCCAAGGCCTGGGCGCCCATCACCATGGCGCCCAAGGCCTGGGAGCCCATCCACCGGGCCCTGCTTGGGCGCCCATCCACGGCACCAGCGCCCAAGGAGCTCCTCGTAACCCCCTCTCTGGAGTGCTGTTGGTCGATCCTCAAGTCGCGCCCATCACAGAGTCCCTCTACCCAAGGTGGAGCTCATGTTGAAGGACCCCCACCTCCAGGTGGAGCGAATCATGGCGTCTTCCACCTCCTCCCTCTGTTCTAATGGGGAGGAACCTCATTTCCAAGAGGAGGAAGATGAAAATCAAGCATAGAAGTGTGGGGAGTCACTTCTCGATCGGATTCCAGAGAAGCCCCAATCACTGGTTAAGAAAAAGATCAAAGCAATGCAAGATCAACTGGAATGTCTTCAAGCCATGAAGGCACAGGGTACCAGAAAACCAATAGACTACCTTGTG
>QPKB01000002.1:34469048-34517312 GCA_003546025.1 Camphora micrantha
ATCGGATTACCCACCACAAGGACAGAGGCTTAACAGCCAGAGAAAAACAAGGAGAGGATCAACCGAGAAGCTTGACATGATAATAAGAACGGACGGAGGCAGGAGCTAATCAAATTAGCCGCCTACAGCAACAGCTAGTTTCGGTAACTTCCAGAAGAAGGTACAAAAGTGGGTGTTCAGCGTTCTAGAGATCTGGTCCTAAGAAAAAATGCTCCCTAACACTAAGGACCCTAGTCAGCAGGAAGCTAGGAACCGAACTTGGGAAGGACCATACCGGGTGACTTCAGTTGGGGGAACGGAGCTATCGCTAGTAAATGCCTCGAAGGAAAGGCATTGCCAAAGGCCATGGAACATAGCAAATTTAAAGAAATTCTATTTCTGATCTTTGTACCAAAGAGTCGTCACTCTGTATCTTTCATTCATTTTTAAAATATATCATATTAATGTTCTTATTGCAAGGATAAGTTCTCTCTAAAAATATTGTGGCATGGTCGGGGACCGGCAGCAGGGGCATGCCCTTTGGGACAACCATGCAAATATAAGTGCAAGGCCTGAAAATGAAGGGTAGCATGAATCCACTACTTCGTGTCAAATGAGAAAAATCCTAACTGTGAAGATCCAAACTAGGTTTCGCTGCACTGATCTCCTTTTAACTAATGGCTAGGCATGACAGGGAAGTACCTCCATCCCTAACCACGGGTGAAATGGCTTATCCTTCTGGAGCCGACGTAGGGACTTCAGAAGATGGTGGTTTTGGAGAGGTATCCTTAGGAGGAGCTACATGTCTAGTCCAGAGGGGGGAATCCTCCGGTACACCAGCATCTCCGAGGCCCACATCATAACCCCGTTTGAACACAAGGTTTTTGACTCGCTCGACTTGCTCAAGGTAAATTGCCTTAACATCCTCAAAGGTAGCGTCTTTCGACTTCTCCATGACGTCCTCCATCTCCACCTCCATTTTGGCAACCTTGGAATGGAAGTCCTCAAGCTCCATCTAGCTAGCAGTCAGATGACTAGAGCAACGACCGCCTTGTCCTCTGCTACCTAGCAGCTTTGGAAGAATTAGCAACGTGGACTCTGCCAAGCGACGAGCAGTTGTAGATGCGACCAACTTCTTCTCGAGACCTCCACCTGCTTTTGATACTTCTCCATACGATTTCGAGGTGGGAAAACCATTTCTGGAGTCCCTGAGATAAAAAAATGATAAAATGAGGGCTGGCCCAAAAGACAAGGCAAGGGGAGAACGTCGACTTACTAGAGGCACTGTTGAACTCCCGTGGATATACGAGATCGTGGTTGGACCTGGCTCCATGTAGGTTCATATCGAAGGAGAGAAGAACGGACTTGCCCAGCTGCAACGCCATAGATGGAGACCCTGCTATTCCTCGCCCTATAGAAGAGATTGGCTCTCGTAAGGGACCAAATGAACCCTTACATCCTGAGGTAGGGGCTGGGCTAAGGAGGCAGGGAAGGCAGGCGGTCCTCCAACCACAAGGAGAGTGGGTCGGAGTCATCGGAAGGCTTAACCGAGGACTTCTCCTTAGACCTCTTCAGGGCGGGGTCATGTGAAGGATCAATAGGGCCCCTTTTCCTAAGAACAGATGGAGGATTGAAGGAGTGGCATTGCTGGTCTCTGAGGAGGGAAGTCGCCGAGATTTTTGAGGAGATTCTTCATGTTGCGTCTAGGCATCACAGGAGAATAACCTTTCTAAATCCGAGGAGGAAGATCCTTCATATATGATAAAGACCGGGGTATGCTTTGAATTGGAGGAGGAAGTACTGGAGGGGGCAACTATAGAATCTCATTCGGCCCCTATGATAGCCTTAAACACCTATCATATAGCGGTGCCCCCATTTCACCCATAATTGAATGATTAATGGCATAATTTAGATTAATTAATGACGATGAAGATGCTTGTTGATGATTTTAGACTTAGTTCGATGACTTCTAGAAGTTCGTGAGAGAGAAAAGCCAAATCGCGTCAAGATCTTGTGTCCAAACTCATCATTCACATAAGGAGTTGACCACGACACTAATTATACGTATTCCAGACTACTTCAGAACATGCTCAGGCCAATTTCCACAAAGATTACGCTTAGCTTGCCTAAATGTTACCCGATTAGCCTAAGTTAAGAAGCCAGATCCATTGATCTTAGAGGTCCCCCTTTTGCCCAGCCCCTAATCATCAGGAAAGTTGGACCCTTGGATTCTTCACTTCGAGAGTTTTTCGTTGGTATGTAGAACGTCCAAATCCGATTAGCGGATCAAAAGTTATGAATTTTTTGAAGTTCGCCTTAGAAAAAGTGATGGAACTCCTTCTAGGCACCACCCAAGTGGCGCCCACCCCTATTGAGTCCATCTAGACGCCCCAGGCTGGGCGTCCACACTATCCGGGACCACTTAGGCACCCCATGTTGGGCGCCCACCCTCCTATTCCACCAATTTTACCTAAGGGCAGCCCGGGACCACTCCAAACAAAGACCAAACTTCAAAGTGATGAAAACCCATCTAGGCACCACCCAAGTGGCGCCCACCCTACTGAATCCATCTAGACGCGCCAGGCTGGGCGCCCACACTATCTGGGACCACCTAGGCACCCCATGTTGGGCACCCACCCTCCTATTCCACCAATTTTACTTAAGGGTAGCCCGGGACCACTCGAAACAAGGACCCAACTTCAAAGATGATGGAGCTCCAGTTAAAATTTAATCGAATTAATTAAGACTTTAACCAACCCCAACCAACCCCAATTAACACATTAAAATACTTTTAACTTAAAAGACCTAAAACTTAATCAATTTAGACTTGAATTAACCTAAAACCTACCAACCAAGACAAACATCCATCTGGGCGCCACCCGCTAGGGTGCTCGGCATGCCTAGTCCATCTGGGCACCACCCTCTGGGCACCCATCCTATCCTATCACTAAGACACCCCAATTGAAACAAAACCCGAATCAACACATAATAAAACATTTTTAACTTAACAGACTTGAAACAATAATCAATTTGGACTTGAATCAACCTAAGAAACACAAAACTTTCAAAACCAAGACAGACACTCACCTAGGTGCCACCCCCTGGGTGCCCATTCTAACAAATCCATCTGGACACCACCCCTTGAGCGCCCAGCCTACCCAATCACTAAGAAACCCCAATCGAAGTCAAACCCGAATCTAATCATAATCAACACAACAAAACAACTTTAAATCTAAAATAACTAAAACCCTGATCAATTTAGCCTTGAATTAACTTAAAGATTATCGAACCAACTCAAACCACAAGGCAGTCACCTAGGTGTTAGTGCCACATTTTCATGTGCACTGTTTTTATTGTTAATTTCGTGCCAAAGAGTTCCGAAGACATTGTCTCTTAAGTACTTCAAAGAAGATTCAATTCAAGAGGACTGTCAAAGCTTTTTGAAAAGGCCAGGATTCATCAAAGATCAACTTCAAGCTATGCCAACCAAGATCAGGTAATTGGGACCGAAACCATGCCCCTAAGTGACCCTAAAACCCCTAGGCTAAATTATTATTTTGAAAGGTTTTAGATGATATTTTTGAGCCTGTTTAAAACTCAAAATTGACCCCAGATTTCAGCCAGCCGACCTCATGCGGTTAGCAGTTCACCCCCTAAGTCCACCTGTCCTAAGGCATCCAACATGATCATAACACCATGTCACATTGAGGCTTAGTAAGCATGAGTATGTATAGAAACTTAACAATAAACAATGTTTATATAAATTAATAAAGAAATGTTAAGTTTTCAAAACCGGTGTGCTTTTGATTTCTTTAATAATTTTTTTACAAAAGTTCCCTCATATTCATACTCATGAGTCTTATAAGGCCTCACCAAAACCTTGCTTATGTCAAGATCTTTTTCAAATTTCAACGTAGGAATAGTGTTCTTGCTAGGTGCACCCTACCATGTCTTAGTTACCGTTGGAACTATCCGTTGGATCTTGTCTATTAATACTTATAGCTTGTTTACAACACAAACAAGTCCAATTCTTGAAGTGCCTATATTCCAAACTCTTGTAAACCTTTCCCAAGCTCTCAAAACTTCTTCCAAACACACTTAGATCCTATCTTGGCAAATCCAAGGGTTTACGTAACTCTAAGGAGTGTGCTTTGAGAAGCCAAATCTAGGGCACCCTAATCCTTAAAGGTATATCTCTTTTCTACCCTAGAAATCAAACCTCTACAACTTGGTTGTGCATCTCAAAGGAGTTTCATCATCAACACCAAGCTAGCTGGAAGAGGTAAAAAGCTTCGATCACAGTCAAAAGCTTCTTTGAACACTTTCGATCTTCATTAAAGGCAAGTGTTCGCCCTCCATTCAAATTTATATCTTTGTGATAGTGGATTGAATCTGTGTGTGTCAACCACTCTAAAAATTGTCTGTGGGGATTAGATCTGTGTGATCGAACCTCAGTAACAAAATTGATTTAGAATCAGTACTTGTGTAGTTTGATTCTTTATAGTGGAACCAAGGGACTATGTGACCCTTGAGAGTGGATGTAGGTCTGTGTAACCGAACCACTATAAATCTTTGTGTGAGGTTGTTTGCTTGTGGTGATTGTTTTATTTAAGCTTCCACATATTGTTTGTTAATCATCACATGTGACTAGTTGATTGTTAAGAAATTTAAATTGGCCATAATTAGTCATTAAGTGTAGATCACCCTATTCACCCCCCCTCTAGGGTTAGGATCCCGGACTTTCACTAGGCACCACCCCCTGGGCACCCAGCCTGTCAATCCACTTATGCACCATTCCTTAGGTGCCTAGACTGCCCATTCCTTAGGAAACCATCAATTAACAATCAAACCTAATTAATTGGAACCTAATTCAATCCTAACTGAACACACTAAAACACCTTTAAATCTAAAATATTTGAAATCCCGATCAATCCGACTTCAAATCAACCTAAAAACACAAAACTAACTCAAACATCAAGACAATCACTTGGGCACCACTCCCTGGGTGCCCAGCCTGTCAATCCACTTAGGCACCATCCCTTGGGCGCCTATCCTGTCCAATTCCTTTGGAAAACATCAACTAAAATTTAAACCCAATTAATTAAAATCTAACTCCATCCTAACTGAACACAAACAAACACTCTCCATCAAAATACACTAAGTCCCTTAATCAATCCAAACTTGAATTGACCTAAGAATCACAAAACCAACCAAACCTTAAGACAGTCAGTTTTGGCGCCACCCCTTGGGTGCCCATCATACCAAACTCACTTGGGTACCGCCCTCTAGGCACCTAGCCTACACCTCGACCATAATCTATCAACTCAACTAAAAACAAATAATTAAACACTTAATAACTCAAACTAATTGAGACCAGAACCTAAAACAATCCCCGGACCTAAGGACCAGTAAGTAACTCCCATCCAGAATAGTTGAAAATCACAGGCAATCCACCCGGGCACCCATCCTGCCAGATCCACTGGGCGCCACCCCACTGGTGCCTATCCTCTCACTTGCACTAAAATGCGAATCCTTGATTTTGTTTCAAATTCGGATCCAAATCACTTCGACATTTGGACATCAGAGACTTAAAACAATCTTAAACATTAAAATTCATCAAGTAAAAACCCATGGAATCCCGAAGAGAGATCGAAAGGTCTGAAAAGCATAAACTGTCAGGATAGGCTCCACCCCCTGGTTGCCTACCCTGTTTTAATCTTGAATTGCGATCTTCGACTACTTTTTTGGAATTCTGATTTAAATTAAAAATAACATAACCTTGATATATTTAAAAACACATTAATTGAACCCTAAAACATCCCTAAATCACTTTTAATCAAAACCACAACTTGAAACTGATCGAATCAATTAAAACCTTACCCAACAAGTTGCTTAGGTGCAAGAACTATAAAACTTAGGGTATTTGCACCCTAGGATTAGATCGGATTACCTTGTTAGGTAGCTTAGAGCATTAGCCTTCATCCCATCACTCTCCCTGTTTCGTTAGGGAACCGGGAAAGCTGATGTGGGCGGTATAGGACCTTAGGTTATGGTTAATTCGATGATCAGTAATAAAGCACTTATCACGTAAATCCAAGTAAAATGCCCTAGTTAGGCCCTTCTAGCCCAATATTAAAAATCCATAAAAACTACAAAACCAACAAAATAAACCCAAAAAGATTTTCTTCTCCTTTCCTCCACCTCAGGTGCTAGATATTTAATCGAACTTAATGATAAAAGGGAATGAAGAACTGATTTCTAAAATTGAATAAATTAGAATAACGAGATGAGATGAGTGATTTCGCACACACTTTTAAACAATCACGGCCCATCGGCCACCCTAAAGAAAACACTGGCCCATCGGCCATCTCCAATCAATTACGGCCCATCGGCTTTTTACTTTTATTACTCGTGTATCGCACATGAAAAACACATAAATCACAAGTTAAAGTCTCATTTACATCATCATTTTGCTTTGAAAAATCAACCTTTAAACCCTATTTTGTTAAGGGATCTGAAGGGGGTACCCGGGAATGGGGCCGATCCTCTTCTTAAATATTTGGCACCTCCCCCATTTATTTTCTTTATTTTAATTATTTATTTTACTTGGATATACTATGATTTTGCTATGTGACGATTAATCTTTATTTAAACTTTAACTTATGACCCTGAATTGACCCTATAATAAAGAGACCCAAAGAGAACTAAATCAATGTGACAAGACAGCTGTCGTGTGTTGCCGGCAGCACATTAGATGAGAGAAAGAACCCACTCACTTATTTTCTCCCATGTTTCTTTGGCTTTCGACGAAGAACGGTGTTACAGCCGTTACTGTAGCTGGCGATCATGATCCATCGATTTTGAGGGTAGTCTGAATCCTCATTTTCGATGTAAAGTTCAAATAACACATATAGATGAATGAAGATTTCCGAAGCCAACTGTCTTTCTTTGAGGGGAGTCAAAATTCACATTCGATAGCAACCAACAGCGAAGACCTCTTAGCGCCTTGTCTTCTACTAGGTGCAAACTGCTCGGCAGGAGGAGACGGGTTGGAGGAATGCTGGGAGGCTGAAGATTGGGCGCTGAATGTGCTCCTCCGACCTGAAGGCTTGGGAGTCTTTACTGCAGGAACCTTCCTTCGGGTCAAACGATGGACCAACTCCAGCGGGTGATGCCAAGGAGGGAGAGCCAAGAAGCTTTCGTACGAGTGCTCGTAGCCGAGTAGGACATAAGTAGCTTGGCCCCAACCTTTGAGCTCGGGAGCCCCCCAGAAGTCAAGCACCCTCTTCAAATCCTCAGCCCGGAGAAGGGAGGGAGGGACTTGGCTGATCATCGAGTTTGCAGGCATAAACAAAGAGGAGAGCTAATATGAAAGAAAAGAGGGGAAAAGACAGCAAAAACGAAATTCAACCCAAAAACACTAGATAAGAAGAGTCCGACTTGGGTAGCCTGGGACTCGGGGAACTTTCAGCCTAATCCCACCCCAAGTAGTCGGCACTTCCCAGTTTCCACTCACAATAACAAAATCTCCTTTGCTAGGCTTGTTAGAATCTGGAAGATAATGAACGAGAAGCCTATTAAAGTTCCGGGATTTTAGATAAAAGACTGTCTTTTTATATTTTAAAGGAATTAGAAGATAGCTAGACAAGATGTCAAAAACGCCAAGGCTCGTGCCGAGCACTCTATTCAGTGCAGCAACCCCCATGACGATGCGGAATAGATTGGGGGCACACTGAAGAGGAAAAAGGTTTGCGAAAGAAAGAAAACAGAAAAGAAAAAGATCCAAGGGAAAGCGAACGCCACCCTCCACGGTGGCTAGAGTGGGGAAGGGCATAGCCTCTAGAGACCCTTCGTCGAGGGACTCCCTGGGCAGTGGCGCTCTGATCTGGACATCCAGGGGGATGCTGTACTTGCTCCTGAACTTGGAGACTGCCCCCGGAGTACTGAGAAGATCTTTCAGATTACCCATAGAAAAAAACAGAGAAGGTAAAGAAAAGAACTTACTGTCTGGAAAACGGAGAATGAAGATGAGGAGGAGGAAGGGAGATCGATGCTCTTAAGGAGAAGAGGGCAACGATTCGAAGAAGGTGATGATTCAGAGAAGACAGCGCTTTGAAGGAGGCAACAATTCGAAGAGGATAGCGACTAAAAAGAGGGCAGCGATTCGAAAGAGCGCAACAGGTAAAAAGAATGAAGAAGGGGAAAGATCTCCTTTGGGCGATTTAAGCCTGGGGGAGTGGCGGATTAGGATAGGACGTATTGGCAGCCAAAAAGACAGGGTGTCAATCTCGTGGACGCCGCCTGTCCCAAAGGGAAATGAAAAAAAAAGAAAAGAAAAAAAGAAAAGGGGATTGGGGCAATTGTAGGGTGGAAAATTCGAAAACAACTTGGGCCGGGTTTGGATCAAGGCTGACCCAACTTGCCAGCCCAAATCGGAGAAAGGAATGTGATGGGTCAGACCCAAATGACTCAATCCACAATGACAGGTCAGGCTCAAACCATGATGACGGGTCAAGTCGAAGAGATTCAGTTCACGATGTTGGGTCAGGTCTGAATGACCCGGGTCCGTGTCGAGCCCAGGTCCAGATCCACTCGTCATGGGTAGGTCCGGGTCCGAATCCACGAAGTACGAAGTCAGAGCGTCGTTACCTCTAACCTGCTTTTACCAAGTCTTGCGGAGGATATCTTATCTGCCTCGTCACTTAAGGGCGGTTCGGAGACTCCGCCAAAAGGTAGCGTCCGCTGCTGAAGAGTCTCCCCATCTGTTAGGGGACGACTATAAAACACAGAACCCCTCTAGTACTGAGGGGCAAGCTATTGGCAACCAACCTTTATCATCATCTTCCTGTATTCTCTGCAATCGCTACACATTTGAGAAATAAAATCTTCACCTTAAAGTGGACGTAGGTCACACTGACCGAACCACTATAAACCCTCTCTCTCTTTTTCTCTCTCTATATTAATATTAATTATTCTATACTTGACCGGTGGTGCCCGAAATCCATTTTTGGCATCATCAGTTTGGCGCCGTCTGTGGGAACCGTCAAAATCCCCGCTTCATAACACTTCATTTTCGAAAGCTATGGTGACCACCACCAGATCGACGAGGCGACAAGAAAACAATTCCAGGCGAGAGGAAGAGGACAATCCTCCACCAAATAATCCTCCTCCAAATACTACCGCTCCAGATCCCACTCCTCAACAGATGTTGGCAACAATGCAGCAGCTGGTAGCCCAAAACCAGCAGATCCTGCAGCTCATGCTCGCGGGGCAGGGAGGAGCAACGCAAGGAGGGCCTCGCCAGGGAGCTCCTCGCAGGGGAGCGCCTCGCCCGGGTGACCATCAGCATGGCGCCCAGGGCCTGGGCGCCCACCCCCATGGTGCCCAAGGCCTGGGCGCCCATCATCATGTCGCCCAAGGCCTGGGCGCCCATCACCATGGCGCCCAAGGCCTGGGAGCCCATCCACCGGGCCCTGGCTTGGGCGCCCATCCACCGGGCACCAGCGCCCAAGGAGCTCCTCGTAACCCCCCTCTCGGAGTGCTGTTGGTCGATCCTCAAGGTCGCGCCCATCACAGAGTCCCTCTACCCCAAGGTGGAGCTCATGTTGAAGGACCCCCACCTCCAGGTGGAGCGAATCATGGCGGTCTTCCACCTCCTCCCTCTGTTTCTAATGGGGAGGAACCTCATTTCCAAGAGGAGGAAGATGAAAATCAAAGCATAGAAGTGGGGAGTCACTTCTACGATCGGTCCAGAGAAGCCCCCAATCACTGGGAAGAAAAGATCAAAGCAATGCAAGATCAACTGGGCAATGTCTTCAAAGCCATGAAGGCACAGGGACCAGAAACAATAGACTACCTTGTGCAACGAACGGACACACCGTTCAAGCCCGGCGTGGCGAGTTACCCACTTCCTCAAAAGTTCAAAATGCCAACTATGGAGACCTTCGATGGGACGAAGGATCCACTGGACCACCTAGAGACGTACAAAAGCAAAATGCAGCTGCATAATATCCCTGACGAGATAATGTGCAGGGCGTTCCCAACCACACTGAAGGGCTCCGCTCGACAGTGGTTTGCCAACCTCGCCCCAGCCTCTATCGCCACCTTTGGAGAGTTGAGTAAGTCATTCGTCTCGCACTTCATCGGAAGGCGCCGCCACCAGAAGCCTGCCACACACCTGCTCAGCATAAAGCAGGACAAAAATGAGAGCCTCAGGAGCTACCTCACTCGTTTTAACGAGGAGATACTTCAGGTCGAAGAACCCGATGACAAGGTGTCCATGACAGCCTTTCTGGGAGGCCTTCGCTCATCAAGCTTCCTCTTCTCGGTGATGAAGCGCCCGCCAAAGAGCATGCCAGAACTAATGGCAAAAGCTCAAAAATATATGAATGCTGAGGAAATCAACAGGTCCAGGCGAGGTGAATCATCTCGTGGATCGCCAAAAGCTTGACCTGCCCCTCTGCACTGTTTTTAAACAGGCAGTCTATCTCCAGCTTAGCGGCTCTCTCGCGGATCGCCAAAAGCTTGGCCTCTGCACTGTTTTTAAACAGGCAATCTATCTCCAGCATAGCGGCTCTCTCGCGAGTCGTCAAAAAGCTTGGCCTACCTCTGCACTGTTCTCAAACAGGCAGCCTATCTCCAGCTTAGCGGCTCTCTCGCGAGTCGTCAAAAAGCTTGGCCTACCTCTGCACTGTTCTCAAACAGGCAGCCTATCTCCAGCTTAGCGGCTCTCTCGCGGGTCGCCAAAAAGCTTGGCCTACCTCTGTACTGTTCTCAAACAGGCAGCCTATCTCCAGCTTAGCGACCGAAAAGCACAGTTTCAAAAGGATCTTGAAACTCAGGTCATCTGCAACCCGAGGGACTACATTAAATTAGCGTACCCAACTGTCTGGCCGCTCAAATGAGTCTACCTATCATCCACAGGGCAACCAGACCCTCTTTAGCTCGCCCAAAGTGGCGCCTCTTGATGCCCGCACGCCAAGGCCGGCCTCCTCCATAACGCCCAAAGTTCCTAAGGCAGCCCCAGCTCGTCCAGGTCACTTCCAGGTCGCCCTTGCAGTCCCTGCTGCTATCTCCTTAGGCCTGGAGCCAGGGGCGCCCAGCTCGGTCAATGCTGGGGCGCCCAGCTCGGTCAATGCTGTCTCTCCACGTCCAGCTCGGTCGCTACTGCTTCTCCACACGCAAGCGCCTCAGCTCGGTCGCTGCTGTTTCATCTCGGCTGTAGTTTCACTCATCTCGGCACTCTCGCCCCTGGCATCTCGGTCTCGGCTGCTTCTGCAGTCTCCAGCTCGGCTGATGTCTTCTCCACGCCCAGCGCGGCACCCACTGCACGCCGCTGCTGGCCTCCACTACCCATGGGCGCCCACTGCCCAGGGCGCCCATGCCAGGGCGCCCACTGCCCATGGGCGCCCACTGCCCAGGGCGCCCACGCCAATGCGCCCGCTGTCTCTGCCGCCTCCTGCGGACCACCTTGAATTCTATCACCTGCTGCAACCCGGAAATCTGAGAGCAAGATATGTCCAAAGCTAGGAGGACTCTTCCGGATTAAAAAAAAAAAAGAGAAAAGGACAGATACAGAAGGCAAACAAAAATCAAATCTGATCCTTACAAAACCCTAGGTCCAAATTTTGGTCCGGGGGCGCTGCCCCCGAGCCCCTGCCAGGGGGCGTTGCCCCCGAACCCCCACCGGGGGCGCTGCCCCCTGGGCCCCTGCGAGCTGACCGGTCAGCTCGACCACCGCCGGGGGACACCCCCGGACCCCCTCTGCGAAGAGCATATTATTTCGAAGTGGCAGCATATTTTTGTGAGTTGTATGAGATACTAACTTGTAGGTAATAATGTCCTCTTCCTCTAAAAAAAAAAAAAAAAAAAAAAGGAAATTGATATTTGAAAATGTCTTGCTTTCAAAACTTCCTTTGGCACGAGACATTGAGGGGCAAATGATGGGTCAGACCCAAATGACTCAGTCCACAATGACAGGTCAGGCTCAAACCATGATGACGGGTCAAGTCCAAGAGATTCAGTTCACGATGTTGGGTCAGGTCTGAATGACCCGGGTCCGTGTCGAGCCCAGGTCCAGATCCACTCGTCATGGGTAGGTCCGGGTCCGAATCCACGAAGTACGAAGTCAGAGCGTCGTTACCTCTAACCTGCTTTTACCAAGTCTTGCGGAGGATATCTTATCTGCCTCGTCACTTGAGAGCGGTTCGGAGATTCCGCCAAAAGGTAGCGTCCGCTGCTGAAGAGTCTCCCCATCTGTTAGGGGACGACTATAAAACACAGAACCCCTCTAGTACTGAGGGGCAAGCTATTGGCAACCAACCTTTATCATCATCTTCCTGTATTCTCTGCAATCGCTACACATTTGAGAAATAAAATCTTCACCTTAAAGTGGACGTAGGTCACACTGACCGAACCACTATAAACCCTCTCTCTCTTTTTCTCTCTCTATATTAATATTAATTATTCTATACTTGACCGGTGGTGCCCGAAATCCATTTTTGGCATCATCAGAATGATTCAAATGAAGATCTAGGACAGCTGGCGGAAGGAGAGACAAAGAAGACCCAGATTGGTGGGTGTGTGTGTGTGTGTGTGTGTGTGTGTGTGTGTGTGTGTGTGTGTGTGTGTTTTTGGGGGGGGCAGGGAAGCCCCACGACTCAGCGGTGCAACTGTTACCTAGTCACCACGAGGTGGGAAGTGGGAAGGTGCACTGGCAGAGGGGCGAGAATCCAGGGGGAGTTCGCATAAGAAGAGTAGAGGATCTGATGATGAGGTAGGCAAAAACTGGAGATCAATTGATATACAAAGTTTCCCAAGATCCATCGCTGACTTAAGCACCGGAGGGACTTCAGTCGGACGATCCAATTGAGATTTCACTGTGTTCGTTTTTGAAATAGGAGATCCATCTAGAGAAATTATACGGGAGAGAAGAAGGAGGATTGACCCCGCATCGACTGGTCGGGCCGACCTATGTACCTTCAGCCCATGCAAAAATAGACTACGCTGAAATGATTAAACACCTCAAAAGTGTACTTCTTACATTCAAATGGTTACCATTTCTTGCAAAGAAGTAATTAAGGTCACAATAATTAAGGTCACAAGGAGAAGAACCTTCAAAACCCTTATCTCACTTGCATGGTTGTCATGCTTCCACCCCACAGGCCTGGCTGCTACTGAAAATGACTTCATTAAGAAACAATAATCTACATTCAACAGTCAAAAGGATTGATTGATGGGAGTTTTTGTAAGTGGCACAGCAATGATAGGACCGACGAGTCAATGGTCTAATTGCAAATGGTAAGACGTAAAAGTCCAGGTCTTGATTCCTTTGCCCTCACAAACAAATACTAGCCGCCCATATTGGGACAAGAAAAGTTTATATTAATTGAACAGGTATTTTAAAAGACATAGGACAGTCAAATAGCTTTTGTTTAAGACTTCGACTACATAGAAAAGACTCTCGTTGTTTTGAAAATGGGGATTGTTTCTGTCACACATTATTATTTTAGAAATCAAGACTGTTATTTATAAGCCATGTGTATTGTTCATAAAAAAAGGTCCCAAGCCTTGCCCCAGAGGAGGATGCTAAATATACCTGTCGGTGCGTCAATCAAGCTTAATATGAAGGTAGAGATCCATCCTCCCGTGAGAGAAGGGATGGTCATGGCTCAGATGGGACCGGACTGAGGCATATCAAGGCCCCACCGACTTTAGGAACATAGGCCTATTTCCGGTGTAAGCTCGACTTAGGCCAGAAGTGTCTTGCTCAAACCCGGCAGCCCGACTTTAAAAATATAGGCCTCTCTAGCCCCAAGTCTGACATTGTCGTAACTTGAAAGGGCCTGGTCCCAACCCAGCCCACCTAAAAATATGTCAAGCAGATCTTACCCATTGTGTGGAGCCCATCCCGGGCTTTCTATCAATTTTACGGGCTTTTTATCATATGGTTCGTACAAATCAATCACTTCTTGGTTGGACGGGGTCGGTCTTCAGACTTTCTATGGCTTAGTTCAAGCCCCTGGACTAAATATTAAATGGGCCCAAATCTCAGATCTAGGTCTTACCAAGTAGTAAAACTCGGCCTAAAGCAGGTTGGGCCTAGGTCTGGCTTGGCCTGGGCCAGTTCGTGAGCACTACTTGGTCTGAGGGTTGCATTCAATGACCCCTCCCACACTTCATAATAATAAAAAAGGGGCATGAAAAGGGTGGTACTGGCACTCGATTCCAACCTGGGTGCTCTAAGTGCCATATCTCACCCTACATCCATCCCTCACCGTATTATGGTGGGGCATAACTTGATGGAGTCTATTAAGGCTGGAGGGGATTGAAAGAGACTTTTGACTGGCCCAAATATCAAGTTTAAAGTCAATCTCAAATGCCAATAACCCCTTCAACTGTGGAAGTTGAACGACTATATTAAAGAAAAGAAAATTTGACCTTACTACTTAAAAACAATGACCGTAGATCCAATGGTCTGGTCCATTTGAATCAATAAAAACTCAATGGATCCATTGTAATTTTGATGGCCCTTGTATGTGGATGGTTCGGATGAATCATAAAATCAGCCCTATTTTGTTGCCCCACTATGTATCCGTCACCCTATGGTGAGGAATGGATGCACATGAACAAATTTAATTGGGCCTAGTGATCATAGGACTTGGGGGGAGGGGAATGTAAAGAGACACTTAGATGGGCTCATATATAAAGTTTGAGGTCAATCTCATGCCTCTAACCACTTCATCTTTTAGAAAACTCCATTTCTACAAAGCAAACTCTTGGGTTTTAAAAAAAGAGTTACTGCCTTATAATCATCTTTTATGTTGTCTTCTGTAGCTAAGTATTTGAGGATGATTTTTTTGTGATTTGACTTTCTTTTTAATTTATTTTTATTGATAAGTATGTTCGTATTTAGCACGGGTTAGCGTGCTAGTTAGATTACCGGCTGGAAAAATACTCCTTGATGGCTTAAGAGTGCAACAGCAGCCGGTATAAAGTTATTTGGGTCCCCTCCTATCAATTGAATATTAGGAGCCGCCTCCCTACCATGTTTGAAATAGGGAGTATTTTGATCGGCTGCTCTAATCCAATCATCACAAAAACTAAAAAGATAAAGAAACTAATCAATAATAGAATATAAAATTCATGATCCAATCATGATTAAAAGATTGCAAGTAGTGTAAAATATGTGTTCACTGAATATAGAACATAGAATTCATGATCCAATTATAAACACACAAATGAAGTAAAATACACAGGCCTGACCATGCAGATCATAGTGATTCTTGAAGTTTTTCCTTTAAAATAATATGTAACTGAATTGCAATTTTCTTCCATTCAAATGGACCCTCATAAACAATATGCTGAGAGAAACCTCACAAAAATTACTTTTGCATTGACGTCAGCTAGAAAATGCAAATAATCTTCCAAATACAGACAACCTCACACTTCTTCTTCTTCTTTTTTTTTTTTTTTTTTTTTTTTCCTTTACAGTTTTAACCGAATTTTCCTTTACATATGATCTCTCTCTCTCTCTCTCTCTCTCTCTCTCTCTCTCTCTCTCTCTCTCTGTTGTTTCCTTCTTGTATGACCATAATCATTTACAGAAGAATTCATTTTTAAAGTCCAAAAACCATTCTAGACGACCCCTTCAAGTTTTGCAGTCAAATTTGTTGGGTCATGAATAGCCTGACCCACCCAGTTTTCGACCTGTAATTCTATTTTAAATCTAATAGTCTCAACTCTCAATCAGACTAATAGACAGGCCAAATTTGAGTTGAGTCCGTACTCACCACTAGAGAAAGAGATTTTCTTGGTTGACCCTTTTTATTTCTGGGTTGGGTTTGTTATGAATTTTCAACCGGATTAATAAATGCCTCAGGTTAGTATTGGATCTATATTTGCTATTTGACGCATTACCCTAATTCGGATCTGATCCAATCTGACTCATTGCACTCTGAAACACTAATTCAAACCCAGGTATCAATTAGTCTGGTGTTTCGAACCCAGGTAATTTACCAAAAAAAAAAAAAAAAAACAAACAAACAAAACCAGGTGATTCTGACCCGATTAACAAACTGGCCGAGTAAGGGGCTTTTACTTTTAACCATTCATGTTACCTTCTTTGGTTAACCCAAACCAATACCACCCCTAATCAGTGCTTCCCATACCATTGGCCGGAATTAATTGGCCAACAATCAAGAGTAAGGTCTAGTTAGTTTGGTATCTTAGATCTGGATCATGTCCAAATTCGTCGTGGTTGAATTTGTATGATTCTTGGCTGAATCCGAGGTGGCAATGTGTCTTGGGTCTGGTCGGTAGGATTCGGGTTAGGTCTCCTGCCATGGGTAACAAGTATGGACTGTGTGTACCTAAGCCCAATCCATTTATTAATTGTGCAAAAAATGTCAACGGGGTTCGATAGTACAATGCTGCAGGGTTGACTCTCGTTATCAGAAGAATATCTATATTTTATATTTCTACTAAATACTGGAATCATAACTTAATAAATGTTAAATATCTGACACTGCTGGAGTCCGGCGGGTCTCACTGGGCCTGGACCCAAGCCCTACAGGACGACTCCCAAGTCCCAACCATAGATGTATGGGACCGACCGTCTACAACAAACTGCACAGTTTCTAAGGCTTACCATCCAAGGGCTCTCATTCACCAATAAGTAGGGTTTTAACTTGGTAAAACTGATCATCTGAAAGTGGCCCATCAGATCTGCAGCCCATCAAAAATAGCAGGTCAAATTGCCATGAACTCAGAGTGATTCATTGCACTACCAAACAGTGCTTTAGTTGGATGCAACTCTGTGTTAGACGGGTTTTACACACAGCTTTTGATTTCAACAATCGATTTGTAGCCCACCGATCAAAGGGTTGTGACCTTTGGATCAATGAAGATTTTGAGGAATCCACATCTACTTTGATGCTTGTTATATCCAATGCTCCATATCGCCAATAACATATCTGTTAGAAACGAGTACAGATGGCTGGATATTTATGGATATTGCGTACAGATGGCTGTGGAAATAACTTTAAACGAATATGATTAAATCATATCTATGAGATCTCTCTGATTTGATCTCGAACTTACAGTGGCCCGAAATCCTCAAGATCTTCTACTGTATTCCTATATGCTCGAACTCGCACCAGAGAGTGAGCATCTTCTGCGAATTCTCTTCTACTCTCTAAAACCAAGATTTCTCTCTTGTTATTCTTGTATATAAACCTAGAGAGCAATATCACATATTTATAGGCTATAATAGGAACCTTAAGAAGGAAATAAAGATAGGCTTTTTATGGAAATAGGAAACCCTAATTCGACCCAAATTAGAATCCTAGTTCCATAAGTTACAATCAGTCCACTAAAGAATTGTAATTGCACTCCTATCCTTATTCTCAAAATAATATTTCAAGCTTCTTGTTATTAAATGCTTATCAATCTCCCCACGTTAAGATTTTATATATCCATTGATTAAATAATTACTGACATCTATATTTAATCGATATCTTTATAATTCCTTAAGACCTTACACTTAACTTATTTGATATGTCAGACACAAAGTCCACCTGCAGGGTTTGACATTATCAAAACTTAAAAGATTCATCAATGGGATATCATCAATCCCTATTACGGGACGTGAATTCCGTCAATAAACTAATATCCACCATACACGTAGTGTAGTCATTCAATTCACTAAGATTATTGACCCATTAAAGATCTCACTCATTCGTAAATCAAAATGCCAAATACTAAATGAATGTGTCTATTATTTATGTCCGGATTAAGAGTACAAGCACTCATAATAACCATTTGGGTGTTCATCATTTTATATAATTAGTATAAAGACAATAAACCCATAGTGTACTAGTACCAAAAACATGGTCCTGTTCAATACACACATAGTGTACTAGTACAATGAGTCGAAACTATACTGTTTCCCGCAACCAAGACAAGCATGCTCAAACATCATGCTACAATCGTACCGATGGTGTGTCCAAATCCATCTAGATTGTAAGCAACAACTTATATTCTATAAGAACAGACAAATAAATCTTCAGTGCATAAGTAAAACTCTACACACCAACTTATCTACTTTATAGAATAAACTCACATGTATAATAATGTAACTATTTATCCATATAAAATCTCAATTAAATGAAAAGACAAAATATACTAAAAAATTGCATCAGTCAATGATCAATACTTAAAGTATATTCTTAATATAAATTTTCAACAATATCCTCATTATACAAAAATCACAGCGGTTGAAATAAACAGTTCCCTGAGGCCGAGGACTGAAGTACGCTACTGTTGCTCCCCAGTCAGATTCTTTATCACATACCTTGAATTTTGGGTCGACTTGAAGCCAATAGAGGTTTCTTGATTTTGATTGGCTTCTGGACTATATCCTCATTTAGTGGCAGGCAAAGAAAATCAAAGTTCCTATAGATTGAAAGAAGACCGTCATGATTGTACTTTTCAATCAATTAAAGAACAGCTCACATGTTAACACAACTCTACAGGGACTGAAAACAACTCTCTTGACGTGGTGGAACAACTTTTTTCTGTAATTTATAAAATAAATAAATAAATAAATAAATAACTCTTTCCGGTAAGACTCCTAACAGAGATGCCAAAGTGGAGATGTGAAATTTCTTTTGTGGCTAATGTGACGATTTGACCTTTTGAGATTTGATATCTTTAAAAGTGCAATTCTATACCCATATGTCAAATGTAATATTTTTTTTTAATTTATTTTTGGATTTTACATTAAGCTCAACACATCTTCAATGGTAATTTTGAAATAAAATAAGCTTAAATATGATTTGGCACTCCCTTTTTCATATACCAAATTTGGCATTTCAATCTTATATGTCAAATGGCATGTTATTTTTGGCATGCTATATTGGAGTGAAAATCCATGCAAAATATTCATGTTAGATTGTACGGACTCAATCTATTAGATGATGTAATAAGTTGATTAATTTCTTTATTTATCAATAATATCATGCTTTCCTTTCAAGAGATGAATGATATTTTATTACTTAATGCACATGACCAATACATATGGCATAATGGTTCATGAGTTGATCCGGGTCCCATTGGTATATTAGATATGATATATGTGTATGGATGAGATCCACACAAGGGAGACATGTGTCACAAATCTTATACTTAAATATCTTCACAACCGGTGATGAGACTGGACATATCATCTGATAAGGTTGCAGCACTTTGATCACTATGAGATAGTGTGATTTATCTCGATCATCAGAATGTAAGATTCTGGATCACGGTGCTGGTATATTAGATGTATTGAAGGACTATAAGAAGTACCTTTTGGAATACTGTTTCGAGTTTAAGGCTTGCTCTCATAATTTCCTAACAATAGGCTCTCAATCTTGAGACATTGATGAACTCAAGTTTCTATCTATTTATTTTCTTTGAGTCACCAATGAGTAAGGCCAACTGTAGGTCAACACTTCAGTGTCTTGGGTAGGTGGTAGTAGGACTGTGAGAACATTCAATGGTCAAGATAGAATCTATTTATATTTTCCCCTTGTGCCAATTAATGGATTTTTCATAAGTAAGTGCGCATCCATCTCGATTAAGAGTTAATTGGATGGTACTGATGATCACTGTGATTAATTAGGTTTCAAGGATAATAAGATGTGGATTTAAATTGGTGGGACAATTTTAGTCCAATTGATCCATGGATATTGATAGAGGGGCCTACTTGTGGTAATCGGGAAGTTTATAGTGTTCATTGTAATTTATTTGTAAGACTGGGGTGCAATTGCATTTATATAGTGGTGTTATATGCAATTAACTGTGGGCCCGGATTGCACATGAGATGTAGGGTTGCGTTGTCCCAATTGGAGCCAGCTTTCTATGGAATCCCAGTGGTCCCCACGCTAGCCCAAGTTATTGGAAAGATACTAATTCTACTTGAACTCTAAGATGAAGGAATTAAAAAGTTACTATTTCTATTTGAAGTGAGACTTCTAATAGTGGTAATAGTAGGGTTACTAATTGTTATGGAAGTGAGACTTCTATAGCAATTAGAAAGGAGAAAGTTGCTGATTATTATGGAAGTATGACTTCTAATTAATTAGTAAGAAGAGGAGTTGCTTAAAAGCTATAAAAAGGAGAGCATGGGGTTGAGACGTCTACTCTCTATTGGAATTCACGCCCTGCCCCCTTTTGTGCAAGAGTTGTACATCTCTCTTACTCTTCTTGTTCTCTTCTAGTTCCTTGAAGGGTTTTCTCTTGAAGTTTCCACCAGTCTTTTTGAGAAAAGAAATCTGATATGGGTCATAGCATGAAAGACTAAGAGGTCTTGGAGATCCTAAGTTGCTTACAAAGATAGAGTTTCTTCAACTAGTAAGTCTTCTTCTCCATTAGAGCACAACTAGGCTCCAAAGGTATTGTCGCGACTCTGGACCGGGTCCCACGAGCCTAATCCGGGATCGGGACCAATGATGTTCGTTATGGTAAATGAATGATACAATCCATGTCAACAATATGAATTAATTTAAATCAAAACATATACGAGTCCATCAAGGATGCCACTCGTACACGCGATTTCCCACAGGTGTCCGCGGTGAGGATATCACATCAACATGAACATATCTTTTAAGTGCGGAAGCGTGTAGCAAATCTAATTCATACATTCATGTCCAAGATATCACTATCAAACATATATATAACTAGTATCAAAATGAGCAATGATCATTAGCTAATTTCCAAAAGTAGGTTAAGGTTTACAACAAGATCATTTAAATTACAACTCTCCAAAAATAGAGGCCAACAAAGGCAAATATAACAAAATATCAGGTTCCCAAAAGAATGATTAATTTATATCCCGGAATGTTACGTAGCTCAAACACCCGAATGTCTAAACGACATCATCGGCGTGCCACTCGACTAAACGTTGCGGTTCTCCGACCCCCTCCTCGTGCTCCTCCTCGGGATAACCAACAATGGGACCTGAGTACCAAAACAAGGGTCAAACACGACGTTTTGGCAAATGGGTGAAAAGATATGACAATATAGAAATTACCTTGGAAAAACATTTGAACCTGTTAGAACAATAATTTCATAAAATGAAAGAATCATTTATTCAAAATACACATGCAATATAAAACAAGGTATCCAAGGAAAACAGGAAACAACAAGATGGCAACCACACGAAGTTAAGTCCTCTATCACCGAAGTGACAAGGGCATATCGGGATGTTGACCTCAGTCACAGAAGTGAGGAGATACAACATAAGTAACACATACATATATATAATAAATACGGGACATGACCACGGAAGCGAACCGGGCATCGGGAATCACAGTAGTAATCTGCGGCATCAGGACAATACCACGGTAATGACCAGGTAGCGAGATCCAAACTGCAGCTGGCGGGACAGAAGGGGGATTTCCAAGTCGGTGGATCAGACCGGTAAGGTTATCCAAGCTTAGTGGTGCTGACTCATAGGTCAAATATCATAAATCAAGACATATACAAAATTCATATGATGCACTTATATAAACGGGCGGGACGGGGTGCTCAAAGGCACAAATATCATTTTAAACGGGAAGTGCATATCGGGATTAGCAAAAATGCTACAGTTGCAAATTCAGTATTTTCGGGAATGGTAAATCATAATTCAAGAGATTCGGGACAAATATCGGGATTCGAAATTCGATCAAAATGAATAAAGGTCCCGTATGTCATATACAATAAAAATTGGCACTCCTTGAGTTGGGAGACATTCCGGGCTCTTTATACACCTTAAGATTTTCAAAACTTAAATGAAAGCTTGTAATTTGATTTCTCTTTCCAAGTGGGTGTTACTCAATGGTTACTAGTTTTCTCATCACAATAGGGTTCCTAACAGACACCTCTCAATCAAATAAACATTTCATTTTTGCTCACAGATTAGTCCCAGGCGAATCGTGCTGGTCGCTCGAGCGGACAGGAAGTTCGCTCGAGCGATGAGCTCTCTGGAATTGTTTTCTGGGAGGTTCCCTCGAGCGGATAACGGGTTCGCTCGAGCGAACATGTTGGCTCGAGCGAACAAATGGCTCTCTTGAACTAACAAGGTTCTGTGATGCTCTGATAAAGGTTCTGGGAGAGTTCGCTCGAGCGGATAACGGTTCGCTCGAACGAACCTGTTGGCTCAAGCAAACAATTAGTTCGCTCGAACTAACAAGGTTCTGTGAGGAGCCTGATATGATCCTGGGAATGTTCGCTCGAGCGAATAAGGGGTTCGCTCGAGCGAACTGTCTATTGTAATGGTTCGGAGCTTGTTCTGGACACTTCGCACGAACGACCACCAAGTTCGCTCAAGCGAACTGTCCAGAAATGGGCTCCAGGACAATTCTGCTCCTTTCCATTTCTCTCCTTCTTACAAGCTCCATTAGTCACACTTTCTCATCAAAATGGGAGGGTCATATCCTCTCTCTTATAACATTCAAAACACCATCATCTTTTCATCAATACCTCTATAAACATCAATCAAAACATATTCTTCTTCTTAACCACATTCAACTACAAAAGACGATAGAAAAATCCCAATCACAAGGAGTCATTTAAACTACAATCAAGTAATAAATGAGAACTACCAACCACATTTCCAAAACCATTACATAAACTAGTAAGAGTCATTAATGCACATTTATTTCAAATCAATGCAAATCCATAGTAGTATGAAGTCATCAATGCATTTCATCAAAATCATTAAAAGCTCAAGATATCCATCATCCACTTGCCTCAAGGTCTCTAAACACAAATCAAGCTTCTAATCACCTCTCCAAGCTCAAAACCACAATCTCCACAAAAACCCTCAAAACACACCCTAAAATGGTCAAACAATGGAATAGGAAGAGAGAGCTCCCAATATTGAAAATGGAGCTCCTTAAGGACAAGAAGAATACATATCCAAGAGATTAGAAAGAAAGCTTACTTGTAGAATCTCCAAATGGAGAGGGCTAGCTCAAAGGGGATCTTGGAATGGGAGGTTTTCTCCATAAATGCTATCAATGGAGAGCTCTAATGGAGAGGAAGAAGAAGATCACCTTCATTTCTCAAATGATGTAAGGTTGGTGGTGATTGGAGATGGGAAAAGCAAGAAGAAGAAGAACAACGAGAAAACCCTAGGGAGTGTTGTGCTGGAAAAAGGGAAAGAAAGAAGAGATGGGTGCATATATAGCAATAGCAAGTGGGCTCCACTACTAGGAAACATTGTGGGGTCAAAATCATGGTTTTCGGGACTTCGGATGAAATCGACGAAGAAGGAAGAAATGATCGTCGAAATTTTTAGTTTCCAAAAAGTATATGTTTCGTGGGTTTCGGGAATATCAAATATTTGGTCCAGATTTAGTGTAAAAGACTGTTTTGCCCTCAATGCAATGGAAGTCGGGTTTCGGGATTTGGGACGGGAACGGGTTTGATGGACCCGATTCCTCCCTCTCTCCCGCTGCCTCCGCCCCGGGTCTTTCGGGGTACGGCGGAGGGGAGGAGAAGAAAAGATAAAGGGTATCAACATCTTTCTTTTTTTTTTGTACGGGTATGCCAATTTCACTTTTCTACTTGGAATTTAGGAATGGTAATCCGAAGATCCACCTTCACAAGTAGAAAGGGGAAATGAAACTTTTTCTAGTTTCTATTGCACACATATTTTAAGAAAAGAGACAAAGGTTTTTTTTTGAATGCCGTGAAAGGCGATTTCATTTGTTGCCGTGAAAGGCGATTTTGCCGTAAAAGGCGATTTACAAGTCTTATCCATTATGAAAGACAAGAGTTGTGATTTTTGTCTCTAAAAGAAAAATAAAGTACAATAGAAATCAAGAAAAGGAATCTGACTTCTCATTCGATTGTGGGGACACGTTCAGATCGACGATCGCGAGTCATGTATGGGCTCCTCCATCGTCCATGCAGATGAGAACACGATGCTTGGATTCTTGGCTTGGCTTTCTAACATCAGATTTTTAAAGGACAAAGACCAAGAGAAGGTCTTATATCCGATAAAAAGTTAAGTAAACGGGCTGAAAAGCCACGTTTTAGCCATGTTGGTAGAAGAAGGGAGGTCCTTTGGGGGGGGTGGCCCCCCAAGGGTGCTTCAATCACCTTTTGGTGGTCTTTGCAGCAGAGTTGCAGGGCCTTTGGATTTTTTTTGTCTTTGTCGGGGGGAGAGCGAGAGCTAGATTCTTTCTCTTTGGAATGCCCTCCTATTTATAGGCCTTTGGTAGCCATTTAGGAGGGTTTATGAGCATTGAATGCATTAATACTCATAATGGGAGGAGTTACAAGTTTTTAAATTACTTGTTTTGTAACTCCTTTTTCCTTGAATCTGATTGGCCGATGGAGAATAATGAGCCTTTAATTGCTTTTAATCCCCATCATGGGAGGAGTTTCATGGCTTTAATGCCATGAATCCTTTGACTTGTAACTCCCATTTGCTTGCTTTTGATTGGGCCGTCCAAAATAATAAGTTAATGACCGCATTAACTTGTCATAAAATGGGTCATTTAACTTCATTAATTGGTCGCCAAGTCGCTCGAAGAGTTGCGGGCCGCGCCGCGTCTTTTGGAATTCTTCTTGTGATGACCGCCGGTGGATCCACATGTTGTTTGATGTCGGATAACGATGCAATTTCAGACATTGATTAATATCAACATGCCGGCAACATCTGTCCTGTCGATTTCACGATCGGGCGGGCAGAAAGTGTGCTTTCTTTGTCTGCCGGTTGGCGATTTCGAGGCATCTAATGATCATCCAATGATTTCGGCGGCGAATCAGTGATGTTGACGAAGATCGACGGATTTCATGCACGAAAAATCAGATTTTGGAAAAATCACAGGGGCCAATCAACTCGAAACGCGAAAAGGACCCGAAAAAGGGTCTTCCGGCGAATTTTTGGGTCGCCGGAATTTCCATGGTCGCCGGCGACCATGGGCCAAGGTTGCCGGCAACCATGGGCCTTGGGCCCATTTTTTGGCCGCCTTTCGGTCGCCGTTTCTTCGCCGTTTTTCGATCTTTTTTCATTCTTTTTTCTTCTGTATTTTTCTGACATTTCCCCTCATTTATTGGCCTGATTCTCTTGAAGAAAACCCGACGAGAAGCCACGCAAATCGGAGCACAAAGTTTCCTATTTTTCTGGAAAGCCGAAGACTTTGTTGTGCGGTTTTGCCGATTTTTTGTCAAGCATTGAAACTAGGCCAAACGATGTCGGAATGACCTAAACTTTGACGTGGAGCTTCTTGAACAGTAGATAGGACCAACCATAGGCTTTGGTTTGAGTTTTGAAGCCGTTCGGGGTCCCGCAAATGCTTGTCTTAATTTCGCCGTGAGAGAAATGTCGAGCTTTGACTTGTGGTCAACCGATGTCCGATTGACCTGAAATTTGACAGGGAGCTTCCTGAGTAGCAAGTAAGACCAACCATGGGCTTTGGTTTGAGTTTTGAAGCCTTTTGGGGTCCCGCAAACGCTCGCCTTGATTTCACCTCGAGGAAAATGCCGAGCTTTGAAACTAGGCCAAACGATGTCCGTTTGACCTAAAACTTGACAGGGGACCTATTGGAGTCATTTTGAGATGATCCATTAGCTCCAATTTGGATGCCATGATTCCGGGGTGCTCCGCTGCCGGTAGGCCTGTTTTTGCTTCCTGAGAGTTGATGAAGGGTCAAACGTCGTCCGTTTGACTTGAAATTTGGCTTGGGCCTTTTGGAGGTATTTTGAGACCATCCGTAGGCTCTGATCAAAGTTTCGAAGTCTTCGACACTGTCGCTGCCGGGAGCTCCTGCCTGGCTGTCGGAGGAGTGAAGTTAGGCCAAATGATGTCGAAATGGCCCGAAACTTCATGTGTACCCTTCTTTTGGCTGCTTTGAAGGATCTTGTAGTTTTTGTTTGATTCTGACAAGATCTGGTGCTTGAAGTGGCGCCTTTCTATTTATGGCTGGATGTGGCTCCATGTAGCTTTTGGTGTTGAAGGGACATAGTGACATTTTTGGTGTCAACAAATGCCCCCTCGAGGTACAACGACGAGGTGTGCAGCTCTGGCAGTCGGTGTGCCTCGAAGAGAATTTGAAGGAGATCTTCTTGCTTGACCAAGAGTCTTGAGTGTTTTTCTTTTGATGGGGTTGCTTTTTGAGCTTCCAAGGGATTTCGCGGTAATGAGAGGGGTCATGTACCGTCTCAAGGCAAGGATTTTGAAATGACATTTGGATATGGGTTTTTGTTTTTGGGTTTTCCCTTTTAACCTTGTGGACCTAAAGGCTTTATGTGGCACATTAGGCGGTTAAGAAGGTTTTTGGTTTTTGACCTTGTGACCTAACAGACTGTATGTGGCGAGTTAGGGGGTCGGGATTTTGTGTTTTTTTTTTTTGGTTTCGGCCTTGTGACCTAACAAGCTGTATGTGGCAAGTTAGGGGACCATGGTTTGGTTTTTTGGTCACTCTTTGGGACAATTTTGGGTCCATTGGAGTGGTTTGGTTTTTTGTGGAATGTCAATTTCAAGATTGTGGCTTGATTTGGTGCATGGGGTTGGATGGTTGGGTTTCTTTCGGAAGCTTATGAAGCTCGAAATTTTTTGTGTGGTCCAATCAACTCAAGAAAGGCATGGAACCATTTTTGTATGCTCTTGGTAAGAGAAATTTTGACTAAAAGCCACTTTTAGTGCCTAGGTGGTCAAACCTGGCTCATATGGGCTAACCCATGGGACCTTAAGCTTTTAAGAATGGCTTAGATCTCATGTGGTGTCATTTTGTAAAGAATATCTAAAAATATCCCTTTTGTGTAAAGAATATCTAAAAATATCCTTACTTGGAGAGAATCTCTCAAGTTTCCTTGATTTTGGGAGAGATTTTCTCAAAGTTTCTCTCTTTGGGAGAAAGTTTCTCAAATCCCCTTTCTTTTTTGGAGAGAATTTCTCAAGAATCTCCTTTTTAGGAGAGAATATCTCAAATCTCCCTTTCTTTTAGGAAGTTTGCTAATTTTTAGCACTTACCTCCTTGCTTTTCTCCTCCTTTCCTCTTTTGGTTTGCTTTTTCTATAAAAGTATTGGAGATGGGTTTTCTTTCTCTTGTTGCTTTCTCTTTGCAAAAACCTTCAAGAGTGCTCCAAGACAAAAATTTTCTCAAGGATCTTTAAGTTTCTTCTTCTTCTCCTCCATGGCTCCAAGTAGGTCTTCTTTTTCCAAAAAACCCTGTGTAGATGTAGAAAAGTTTCCTTTTCTTCTTTTTTTTTCTTCTTTTTTTTTTCTTCTTTTTTTTTCACGTGTTTTCTTTTCCTCTTTTTTTTTCTGTTTTTTTTTTCCACGTGCTTTCTTTCTTTTTTTTTATGCACGTTCTGCTTTTTTTTTCTTTTTTTTTTAATTTCTTCCCCTTTTTTTTTTTTTTTTTTTTGCCTTTTTTTTTTTTTTTTTTTGGTGTTGTACGGACAGGTCTGTACGGACCTGGCCGTACAGCCACGTGGCCTGTGGGCCACGTCCCATGGGCCAACCCCTTTTTCTCTCTGTTTTTTTTTTTTGAAGAGGTTTTTTTGTTCTTTTTTTTTTTTGCTCACCATGATATGAGGTTTATGCAATTCAAGATGATCATGTATTTTTTCTTCTTGTTTTTTTTTTTAATGCATCAAGATAAAAGGCTAGAATTTTTAGGTCAAGTCAACATGGATTTTGACTTAGACAAAGTTTGATTGGTTTTGACCAAATTGGGCTGGAATTGGTGAAACTTTTGTCAAAGTTTTCCTAGCATCTAATGCATGATGATTTTGTGCATGATTTTTGGTAAATGGAATGGGGAGCATGATGATGCATACCTCGAATTTTCTTGCAAGTCTTGGGATTTTTGGAGCTTGCAGCAATGTTGAGCCCACTTCTCCAGTCTCGCAGAATTTCGAGGAGCTTTGCAAGTTTTGGGATTTTAAGCTTGCAGCAATGTTGAGCTCTTTTCTGATCTTGCGGAGATTTGAGAAGAAAGGCTTGATCTCACAGCAATTTTTGAATTAAAGTCTTCTTCGAGAACCCTTCGTTGATCATGAGCTCGCAGCAATGTTGAGCTCATCTTCAAGCTTCCTTTCTTTTTCGGGGTGCCTCCCTTTTCTTCGAAATTGCCCCGGAACCATGCCAAAATTTCGCTAGGATTTTTTTTTTAGCAAAATTCCGTCATTTGGTTCTTGATTTCTTCCTTTCTGACTTTTGCAGGTGGTTCCTCCAGAACGAACAAGGGTAAGGGCCTAATTACTGATGCACCTCGCCGATCTGCCAGATCTTCCAATGCGGCCGTTCAACAGGCTTGGAAAGAAGTTCGTTATGTGGAGACGAACTTGGAAGAATGCGACTCGCTCAACCGAGATGAGATGAGACAGCGATTGATCGCTCTCAAGGATGAGGAGTTTTATAAAATTATGGCAAGCAATCGTCCTTGGATCATGGACGATCAGAGCGTTGTGCCCAAGCCTACCTTTTTCTTTGGTGACGCTGTCCCTGATGACTCGTCATTCCAAAGGAGATGTTTTCAGTTCTCTTACACAGCTGATGGTGAGGAGAGAACTATTTCTACCCGATCGACTTTTGATCGCACTATCTCGATCATGAGTTTTTCTCCCACATGCTCTAAAAGAGAAGATCCTCCAAGCTGGGTGAAGAGGACCAATGCGGTCAAGACCGGGATTTTTGTTGGCGGCCCTCCCTGTTATGCAGAGAAGTCGCCTGTCTGTATGGACATGTTGATGCCAGCCAGCGGTTACCAAGGTTCTGATCATCTATCAGTCGATTTGAGACCGGTGGGCCTTGGCATTGTTAGCGGTGACGGCAGTAATTGGGTGAACCCCTTTCGGCTTCGCGGCCGCTTCAGCGTTGACTCGGGTTGGGAGTCATGGACTGATCACATCCTGCAGATTGGTGGCGTCATTCTGAAGGAGGCTGAAGTTTTTGATGCGGTTCGCGCTTTTCGGCAAACCGTCGTTTTCTCCGATGAGGCCTTCATGGCCATGTTGGAGTCTTTCCTTCCACAGACCAACACCTTCGTTGTCGCGAACGGTGAAATTGGTTTTTCCTTGAAGGAATTGAGCGCTACCACCGGGCTGCCTATCCTCGGCAAACTCTATGAGGAGTTTATGCCTATTGACAGTGTCCTTGAGGAGCAGTCGGAGGAGTTTAGGCTCCTGTACTTTCAGCTCGTCGCCTTCTATGATTTTTTGAAGGAGAAGGAGGGGTCGAAAGTCCGATGCAGTAGTTGGAGGAGTCTCAGCTCTTTGTCTTCCAACTTCTTTGACGGTGGGGATGCTTCTGAGAGTATGTCCCAGGAAGCCAGGGCTAAGAACCCGAAGAAGATCTCCGCTATGCGAGAAAATTTGAGGGATTTTCTTACAAGCACAGACGCCATTTGTCGTGACATTGCGCTGCGGAGAGATCTTGTTGTTTACCTCACTTACTGGCTGGGTGAGGCAGTTTTTGCTGGAGGAGACGGAACGCACATCAGGCCGCACTGTATTTTTCCGGCTTGTCAGATGGCGTTCGGAGAGCAGCTTGCTTTGGTACCTGCTCTTTACTCCTATTTGTGCACCGAACTGCAGGCTGCTGCTTTCTTGGTTCGGCTTGGGCTCCCTATGAATAGGGTATTTTCAGCCCATATTTTCTATTCGTGGTTTGTGTACCACTGTCCGGGCTTCCACTGTTTAGGTGCTGCACAGGATGATGACCCGTTTATGATTCGGTTGGCTAGAGGGAAAGCCGTTTCCGAATCTCTTTTGTCTGCCCGTTTGAGGATCCGACGATTCAAGGACGTCGAGATGGGGCAGTCTTCAGTCAAGCTTTCTCCCGGTCTGCGGAAGAAGGCTTTTGATTTTGGTATCTCCCGCGATTCTACCAGAGCAGGGTCGGGAAGACACTATTTTTTGACGAACGTAGAGAAGGGATGGCTTTTTAACATACGTGTTGGTACGATGGTGTACCGTCGACATCTTTTTGTTGACATCCAGCCGTATGTTCCTTCTCGTTTTGTGTTGCAGTTGGGCTTCTCCCAAGGCGTTGTAGGGGCGCCTTCGAGCATGGTGAAGTGTTTTGGGGGTCTTCAGGATGGGAGGAATGCATGGGCTTTTTACAGTGCGGAGGACACTACTGCCATGATTTCCTATCCTGAGTTGCCCACTTTCCGGACCGCTGGCTTCACAAAATGGTTCGCGGAGAGCTTCTCAGTGTACCGGGGGCTTTCCAAGAAGGAGCTTAATGTCAAGCAATCTTCCGGGAAGGGTCTTGGTAGATCAGACGACGTCCGGCGAGAGGAGTGTAAGACCCCGACCCGAGTGAACCCGATTAGTACTAATTAAGTTGCGTGTTAGTGCTAAGCTTGATTAGTGATTTTTGATTAAGTTGGGTTTGGAATAGTTTTGATTCTAGTTTTGGGCTTTTGAATGCTTTGGTAGCTTGTGGGGCCCTTTGGGGGTTCCCTTTTTGGCGTTGCATTTTCTTGATGGATTTTCCCGATTTGTTGTGTATGGTGTTTTTGGCCCGTTGCATTCATCTTGTGGATTCTTACAACTTTCATGTTGATCCTGTGTCCATTCGAGGCCCCGAAACCCGAATTCTTGGCCTTGAGGGTAAAACAGTCATTGCACACCAAATCTGTACCCAAAACTTGATATTCCCGAAACCCGCGAAACATAGACTTTTTAGAAACTAGATATTTCGACGATCATTTCTTCCTTCTTCGTCGAATTCATCCGAGGTACCGAAAGAGATGATATCAGCCACCCAAGTGCATTAAGTTGTGGGACCCAACCTCCCCTTTGTTAACAAAGAGGAACTCACCCTCCATTGCCTTCCATTTTCCATGTTCCAGCCATTTGAGTCTAGGGTTTTCTCTAGCAAGTTCCTCTTCTTCTTCTTGCTTCTTCATCTCTAATCCTCACCAATCTTGCACCAAACTCAAAGTGGAGACCACCAATCTCTTCCTCTCCTTGCAAGCTTCACCTTGATACTATTCTTGGAGAAATCTCCCCATATTGAGACCTTCTTTGAACTAGTTCTTCTCACTTGAAGGTCATCCAAGTAAGTGATTCCTCTCATCTTCTAGATTTATAATCTTCTAGCCCTAGGGGAGCTACATTTGCATTATTGAAAGGTTTCTTTGTCATTTCATTGTTTGACCCATGTAAGGGTTTATTTGGGGATTTTTGCCTTGTAGCTTGGACCATTTTCTTGGAGGACTTGTTAGAGCTTAATATCACTAATTGAAGACTTGAGGCAAGTGAATGTTGGATGTTTTTAAGTTTCAAATGGTTTGGTAGCATTTATGGATTTTTATGCTTTCATTGATTTCCTTTATTGATTTTTCCATGGTTGTAATAAATGATCTTTATACCTCTTGATAGCCTCATTTAATGTCTTGGAAGCATGTAATTAAGTCATCTTGTTCATAGTTTTCCTTGGTTAATCATGTGTTGGAAGGAAAGGAAAAAGGGAGAAAAAGAAACCAAGTTCCCGGAACTGCTGCACGCCCAGGTCCGATCGATCGGACGTGCAGACCGATCGATCGGACTGTCTTTAACTGTAAGGGTTTTTGGGCCGATCGATCGGGCCCTGTGTAGAAATTTCGGCCGATTGATCGGACCCTGTTCAGAAAATTTTAGAGTGGATTTTGAGATTTTTTTTATATTTTTTTTTCTTTCTTTTCTTGGTTTTAGGTGGGACCTTGGCTACCCTTTTTGGACTCATTTGACCATGCGTGAGGACGTCTTGAGCCGATGCTCCTCACGGTTGGTTGGGTGACATCGATGTTCACTTCATTTCAATCTTGAACGGGACGGAATGACGCGATATCTTCTTTATATCTAAATACAAGACTTTTTCCTTGGTTATCGCGAATTCTATTCCTTTCGATGACTGAGTAGGTTGCTCGATGTCTCCGAATTAACATCATACTTAGGATGGACCATTTATAGTCTTGATTTCCTTATCATAACATCTAGTTATAACCATAAGCTCATTTTAAGTTTTGAAAAGCGTAAAAGTGCATAAGGAGCCCGGAATGTCTTCAAACTCAAGGAGTACCAATTCATATCTATGATCGACATACGGGACCCCTATTCACTCAAATAGATCTTAAAATCATTGTCTTTCCTGATTTAGCATAGTTCATAATATTTCTCTATTTCCAAGCCTTGCATTACATGAATGGTTTTCCCGAAAGTATTATTGTACACTTGAAACAGTTACTTGACCTGAAGTGCATTGCACCACATGATATGTCAGTGTGCTCTTGAGCACCCCCGTCTTGCCCGTTTGATTATGTATTCGTACTTGATTTGCTTGCATTGTCTCGATTGTATTTGACCTATGAGTCGGCACCACTAGGCTTGGATAACCCTGTTGGTCTGATCAACCGACTTGGAGATCCCCCTCTTGTCCCGCCAGCTGCAGTTTGGATCCCGCTACCCGGTCATTACCGTGGTCTTGTCCCGATGCCGCAGATTGCTACTGTGGTCCCCGATGCCCGGCTCGCTACCGTGGTCATGTATAGTATTGTATATGTATATGTATCTATATGAGATCCCTTGTTTCTCCTCACCTCGAGTGACTGAGATCAGGGCCTAGTTATTGCTCTATCGCTTTAGTGATAGAGGACTTAGCTTCTTGTGGTTGCCACCTTGTTATTCCCGATTCCTTGGTTACCTCATATGTCTTATCTTGTTTACTTGTTTTACAGCAAATGATTTATCTGTTTTATTAGAGTTCTTGTTTAAACAGATTTCTATGCTTTTCAAGGTATTTCATCTATTGTATATTGTTGTATCTTTTCATTCTCTTGCCAGACCGTCGTGTCTGATCCTTTGCTTTGGTACTCAGGTCCCGTTGCCGGCTTCCTTGAGGAGGAGCCAGAGGAGGTGGTAGGTGAGCCGCAGCCTCTAGTCGAGTGGCGTGCTGACGATGTCATGTAGACATCTGACTGCTTGGAGATGCGTAACATTTTGAGGGGAACTCATTGACCATTCTTTGGGGGTTATTCTTTTGTTATATTGGCTTTTGTTGGCCTCTATTTTTGGGATTGTAATTAACTGATATTTTGTTTAACTTTAACAACTTGGGAAACTTGCTATATATATCATTGCTCATTCTGATACAGTATTTATACTTGTGGTTATTGTCTTCATGACTAATGGTAGTTGGACTATTTGATTTGCTACACGCTTCCGCACGAAAAAGAAAGGTTAATTGATGATTGTGATATCCTCACCGCGGACACCTGTGGGAAATTAAAATAAAAATGTATATGTTGTTGGTTCATGACACACTAATGGTCCCGATCCCGGATCATTCCTTCGGGGGCCCGGTCCGGGGTCGCGACAAGGAGGTTTTGGCCTTCCTTTCTGGAGAGAAGCATAGGATAGGCTTTCTCAAGGGCCGGGATGTCGTCAGATCTGGAGCTGTGCAAGAGGTACCTGGTGAGGTCCTGAGACAGCTGGAGGAGGAGGAAGCTGAAATCGACGCTTGGAGGCAAGCGGAACGAAGGAGAACTTCCATGGGGTCCACTGGCAGGAGCGGACCATCCAGTGAGGACTCTGGTAAGAAGCCTGACTTTGATAGCGGGGCAGGTTCTTCAGGTAAACCGACCCGCAGGAGCAAGAGGAAGAGAGGACAGTACCGTCATAAGAAGCAGTGCGAAGATTCTCCTGACGTGGAAGTCCCTCTTACCATTGATGAGGAGGTCTCGGGGGATGCTGAAGAGCCTCCAGAGAAGAGGAGTCGAGAGGAAAAAGCCGACGATGGTATGATCCTTTCCCTTCCTTTTTCTGCTTCTCTCTTTTTTTGTTCTTTGAGAGATTTTTGTTTAGATCCACTGCTTTCTTTACTTTTTGCAGAGGATGATGTCTTGGTGATGCCTGAGGCCCCGGCCGATGAGGCGGCGACGGATCCGACTACGGCATTTGAGGAAGAGCCAAGGGACTCTGGAGTAGACCCAGAATCTTCTCCTGGTACGACTTCTTTACTTCCCCCTTTTTTTTGGCATTTTCTTTTCTTTGCTAAATTTTGCTGACGTTTCTCCCCCCTTTTTATCAGCTGATTTGCCAGAGGATTCTGACGACTTCGAGCCATCCATGGATGTAGCTTTCTGCGACACTTCGGACGAGCTTATGGAGACAGAAAGCGCTCCACCGGTCGTCGGAGAAGGTATTTCACAACAATAGTCTTGACAAATTTCTTTTCTTTTTTTTTTGACAAGATAATGTTCATACCTTTCATCTTCTGGCAGGTTGTGAGGCGACAGGAGAGGTTCCATTGTCTTCCTCGGAGCCGGAACAGGAAATACCGGCGGCTGGTCCAGAAGTAGAGGCTTCTTCTACCAGTTTTGATGCGGCAGAAGTGCAAACATATGATGATATCCCATCTTCTGACGATCCAACTGGGAAGAGTCTTTCGATTTATCGCCCACTACGGCCTGACATGGGCAGTCAGTCAGCGGAGCATGGTGAGTCTTCATCTGGGCCCTCTCTTCAATTTGCAAAGAAGGTCTTGAAGAGTGTACTGAGCTCCTGGGTTGAGACTCTTTCTTCTGGTCACTTGGAAGCTGGCTTTGGCATGGTCAAGCACGTGCGAGACATCCTTGCTGACAGCGCAGAGGTTGGTCTGGATATCACAAATGCCAAGGCTTTCGTTGATGGAGTCATTGCACTGGGCGATAAGTGGAGCAAGACTAAGAACTCCCCAAGTGATGACTTTTTCAACGAAATGTTTCTGAAGCCTTCCAGCGAGGTCAAATCGGAAGTGAATAAGATTTTGAGGGCTCGGAAGCAGCTTGTTCGGGAGAGGAACGTCGCCGAACTGGCTATTATCGAGCTATCAAAAGACCTGAGCCACCTCGATAAGGAGATCAACGAGACTAGGCAGCGTCTCGAGTTGTTGGAAGAACAGACTGCTGCTAAATGGGCTGCTGTTCTTGAAGCTCGTGCCAGAGAAAGCACTCTGATCCGTCAGGTTGAAGAGGTTGACGGGAATCTCCGAAGGAAGACTCAGGAGCATGAGCGATGGCAACTTCTTTGGGAGGAATTCCCTCGTGCTGAAGATGGATCGCGGTTTTCTGCCGCATTTTACGGCGGCATCTTGAAGAAGCGTGGCCTGGAAGCTTTGGAGGCTGAGGCCAAGAGTCTGCTCGAGGACCTTAGTCTTTGGTTGAAGACTATGATGGACTGAGCTTTTGACAAACTTTCTTTCTTTTTTTTTTTTTTTGGTACCTCCATGTATAAACATTTTGGCACTCTTTTTTTTTTGTATCCCCTTGTTCTACTTAAATTCTTTTTGTTGAAAATAAGCAAAAGTTGAATGGGAATGTTTGTTTGAAAATCTTGATCAAAAGGTTATCATTTTGTGAAAATCTTTTGTCAAAAGTGTTGTTTTGGCATGAAAGCCAGATTTTGTGGCACAAAGCCTGGTTTTTGATGGCTTGAAAGCCGAAAATTTTGAGGTGGCATGAGAGCCGATTTTGGTGGCGTGAAAGCCAAATTTTGGTGGCGTGAAAGCCGATGTGGCATGGAAGCCGATTTTTGGCATGAGAGCCGATTTTTTGTTTTTGGCGTAAAAGCCAGATTTTGGCATGAGAGCCGTTTTTTGTTTTTTGGTGTAAAAGCCGGATTTTGGCATGAGAGCCATTTTGTTTTGATTTTTCGCATGAAAGCCGATTTTTGGCGTAAAAGCCGGATTTTGGCATGAGAGCCGATTTTTTTGGCGTAAAAGCCGGATTTTTTGAAAACCAAGTTTTGTTTTGTTGGCATGAGAGCCAGATTTTGTTTTGATTTTTGGCATGAAAGCCGATTTTTGGCGTGGAAGCCGAGTTTTTTGGCGTAAAAGCCGAGTTTTTTGTTTTCAAAAATGCAAGTATCGACTAAGAGTCGCCTCCCTGCTGAATGGTATTGCAAGTATCAATGGAATGTCGCCTCCTTGCTCATTCGGTTGCGAGTATCGATGGAATGTCGCTTCCTCGCGAAGTTGGGTGCAAGTATCGACTAAGCGTCGCTTCCCTGCTTTTTCTTCAAAAATTTTGTTTTGCGGGTATCGATGGAATGTCGCCTCCCCACGATTTTTGAAATTTGAGGTTTTTTCGAACCTTTGTTTTTCTTTTGGAATTTGGGTTGTGGATATCAACTGGAATGTTGCGTCTCCACAATTTTTGAAATTTTGCAAGTATCAACGAGGTGTTGCTTCCTTGCGGTTTTGAGGTTTTGGAAGTATCGAATGGGGTTCGCATCCTTCCAATGGGTTTTTGCGAGTATCGGCTTGACATCGCTTTCCCGATTTTTGTTTTTAGACACGAGGGTCGTAAATTTTGACCTAAAACCATTTTTGGCGGTAAAAGGCAAGGCGGACTAGGGTGGAAATTCCTAAGTCCTGATTTTTGTTTCAAACCAAGAATTTTGGGTTCAAGGATCGAAAAGTTTGGTTAAGTTTGGGAAGAGGCTCCTAAACTTAGATTTTTGGATTTTGATTTTCTTTTGAACAATGAAACGATGAAAGTAAGCATTGTTTTGAAAGTTCCAAAAGGAGTGGGTTTGACGAGCAAGTACCTGGAAATAGGCTTTGGCCTTGCAGGCGTCGCTCTGACCCAGTGGAGGAACTCTTCAAGGGTAGTACCGCTTCAAGAACTTGCCGTTGATGGGCAGCATACATCTATCACCTTCCATGTTTAGAAGTGTGTATGCGCCATTGGAGAAGACTTGGTCGATGACGAAGGGTCCCTCCCATTTTGGTTCAAATTTGCCTTTGGATTTGTGAGCGAAAACCATTGGCCTTTTCACCGCAAGGACCAAGTCACCCTTTTTGTGGGCGCGTTGCCTGACCTTTTTGTCGAAAGATCCAGCCATGCGTGCTTGGTAGAGCTCAATGCTTTGGAGTGCCTCGAGCCGTCTCTCATCGAGATTGTCCAGCTCTTGGAGTCTTAATTTGACATTGCTTTCTTGCGTCATGTCATTTTGTAGAGATACCCTTAAGGAAGGAATTTGTACCTCTAAAGGGACAACAGCTTCGCATCCATAGACCAAGGAGAATGGCGTGCTATGGGTCGGTCCTCGAACGGTGGTTCGGTAGGCCCACAAAGCTTCGGATAGTTTGTCGCCCCAGTCCCTTTTGTGGCTAGAGACCATTTTCTTGAGAATTTTGCAGAGTGACTTGTTGAAGGCCTCTGCCAGTCCATTCGCCGCCGGATTGTACGGAGTTGAAGGACAACTTTGGATTTTGTATTTGTCGCAGAACCTGTAGAATCTGTGATCACGGAATTGTGGTCCGTTATCATGGACGAATCTTTTAGGTATGCCGAAGCGACAAATGATGTTGGTGCTCAAGAACTGAAGGACTGATGAGGTCTTCATTTCATTGAGCGCAAAAGCTTCTGACCACTTGGAGAAATAATCCATAGCGGCGAAGATGAAGCGATGACCTTTGCTTGACGGAGGGGAGACAGGACCTATGATGTCCAAACCCCAGGCTTCGAAAGGCCATGAAATTGCTGTAGGATGTAGCCATTCTGGAGGCATGTGGACATAGTCTCCATGAACTTGGCATTGTTGGCTGCGTTTAGCAAATTGCATTGCGTCAGCTACCATGGTAGGCCAATAATAACCTAACCTTTTTATCTGATCGTAGAGCTTTGGACCAGCCTGATGAGCTCCACAAAGACCAGCATGTACCTCTTTGAGAGTTTCTTTAGCTTCTTGTTGTGATAAGCAGCGTAGAAGTACTCCATTGTAGGATTTTCTGTAGAGCATCTTTGAAGGAATGTCCAGATGAAAGTTTGGGGTTCGTCTTTGAACACTTACCCGTTCTTTAGGATCTTCAGGCAGGATTCCGAACATAATATAATCAATGAACGGATCTCTCCAGTCGCCGATCGGAGGTCTGAGGATGGAGATCCGACTTCCAACCAGTTGGTGGCACTCAACAACTGCTTGGTGTGTATTGAGGGGAGGGAGAATCCTTCTCTCACACACTGTAACTTGCATGTGTTCTCCTTCTTGGACCGCCATAGAGGCGGCGAGTCCAGCCAGGGCATCTGCACGGATGTTTTCGCCTCTACGAATTTGGGTGATATGACAGATGTCAAATTTTTGCTGAAGTGATTGTGCCTTGTTGTAGTAAGGCAACAGATCAAGCTTCCTGATTTCAAATTTCTGATTCATCTGGTTGACGATCAGTTGAGAATCCCCGTAGGCTTCTAGCACTGTGATGCCGGATTCGAGGGCGAGTTCCAATCCTAGAATCAGGGCTTGGTACTCAGCTGCATTGTTTGAACATGGTTCTAGTAGCGAGAAGGCGTGTGGAATCATGTATTTGTCGGGACTAACAAAGAGGATGCCAATCCCTGATATTTGATTTCCTTTTTCACTTGTCCTGGTTGCACCGTCGAAGTACATATCCCAGGAAGCATTTGATAAGGAAGCCTCCACGTTGTAGACTGACTCGTCTGGGAGATCATCCCTGAGTGGAGAATCTTCAGGCAACGGATGCTCTGTAAGAAAGTCTGCCAGAGCTTGACCTTTGATTGTCTTTTGTGGTACATACCTAATATCAAATTGTGACAGGAGGATAGACCATTTTGCCAGTCGGGCATTGAGGGGACCTGCTTTTGTGACAAGGACCTTCAGGAGATTGATCCTCGAGATCAGGTATACTGTGTTGGACAGCAGATAGTGACGTAGCTTTTGTACAGCAAACATCACTGCAAGACATTCTTTTTCGACTGGAGAGTAGCGATGCTCTGCACCTATCAGCATGCGGCTGAGATAGTATAGAGCAGCTTCTTCTCCCTCGTGATTTCCTTGTGCAAGTAGAGCTCCCAAAGAGTGGTCGAGGGCTCTTGTGTACAAGATAAATGGTTTTCCAGTTGTGGGGGCAGCCAATACTGGAGGTTTGGTCAGGTATGACTTGATGTCTTGGAACGCAGTTTCGCATTCAGCATCCCAGACAAAGTCCACGCCCTTTTTCATTAGGCGGGAGAATGGACGGCATTTCCCTGACAAGTTGGAGATGAACCGTCGAATGTATGCCAATCTTCCTTGAAGCCCTTTTAACTGTCTCAGGGTTTTTGGGGATGGCATTTCTAGGATGGCCTTGACTTTGATAGGGTCAAGCTCTATTCCCGCTTTCCGAACTACGAATCCGAGGAACTTACCCGATGATACACCGAAGAAGCATTTTAGGGGATTCATTCGCAGTTTGTGCCTGCGCAGTCGGAGGAAGACTTCTCGAAGATCTTTGAGATGGTCTTCTTTTCTTTTGCTTTTGACGGCGAGGTCATCAACGTAGCATTCAACCGTCTTATGCTGCATATCTTGGAATATCTTCATCATAGCCCTTTGATATGTCGCACCAGCATTTTTCAGACCAAATGGCATTACAGTGTAACAATACACGCCAAATGGGGTCCGAAATGATGTGTGTCTTTCATCTTCAGGATGCATTTTTATCTGATTGTACCCAGAAAAACCATCCATGAATGTCATCCGCTCGAATCCACAGGTGTTGTCGATCATCACCTCCGGTATGGGGAGCGGAAATTCATCCTTAGGACATGCATTGTTCAGGTCTCTATAATCAATACAGACCCTGATCCGCCCATTTTTCTTTGTCACTGGGATGATGTTGGCCAACCATTCAGGATGCTGTTCCTCGCGGATGAAGCCAATGTTTCTGAGTTTCTGAACTTCTTGTTCAATTTTGTCCATTATGTCAGGACGAAATCTTCTTTGGCCTTGTTTGACAGGCTTGATATCTTTTTGTAGATTGAGTTTGTGAACTGCTATTTTGGGGTCTAAACCAGGCATTTCAGTGTAAGACCATGCAAAACAATCAACAAACTCACGAAGAAAAACGATATACTCGGGTAACTCATCATCCTTTATATTCTTGCTTATGAATACAGGACGTGTGCTATCTGGCGTTCCCAAGTCTATCTTTTGAACAGAATCTTCTGTTGGAAGACTTGAAGGTGGTTCCTCCATAATACTTTCGGAGGCTTCCAACTCAACAAGACCTTCCGGAGTTTCAAAGGTATTTTCAGACCAAGGCTGTGCTTCTGACCATGGGTCTTCTTGATCGGCACTCTTCTCAAGACTTGCTATGAGATGGTTCCAATCGCCTGTTGAAACTGGATCGAAGTATAGCACTTCTTTTGGAGATGATGGCTCTTCTGGACCAGAAGACTGTGCATCTGTATCATCGGACAATTCCTCTTCATCATCAGAGAAATCGTACCAATTGGAGGAGTTTCCTGGATCCTTGACGGGTAACTCTTCAAAGAGATATCCAGGGAGATCAATATCTTCACAGACACGAGATGTTGAGGCTTCGTCTGCCAGACGACTTTGTAGCCTTTGGGTCAACTGTCTCATGGGAGCATCAGGGTCGTAGCCCAGTCCGTATGAAGACTTTTCTATATGACGATAGAGTTTCCAATCCTCCTGCTGGCCTTTTGTCAGGGTGGGCTCCAATGGTACGAGAATACCGTGGCCACCTCCCAAGCCGATTGGATTTCGAGCATCATAGCCCATTTTCTTCATGATAGCTTGCGCCATTGGACTATACAAGGTGTCAAACCCCAAACCAGGATTAACCCAATAGTGTTTGTTTAGTGTGTGCTTAGTCTTGATTTGGGTTTAGTTATCGTGGGTTAGAGTTTGATTAGTTTTAGTCATGGTTATAGCTTTGGGGGAGTTCGAGAACGTTTAGTGTTTATTAAGCTCACTCAGGAAGGCCGGGGTGTACGTGCAAGCGTGGGAAGATTGTGTTTGGTTTTGTGTGAATCGTGATTTTCATCTCATTTGATTGGTTTTATGATTATGTGCAACTTTCGTGTTTAGCCCAATTGTGTTTGAAGCCTAGAAAATCAAGTTTTGGCCAAAAAGGGTAAAATAGCCTTTTCACACTCAAATCTGGACACGATTTTCGAGATCCCAAAACCATGTCAAAAATATACTTTTTGGAAACTAGATATTTCAAGGATCGTTTTATCCTTCTTCGTCGACTTCATTTGAGGCCCATAAGATCATGTTTTGACTCATGCAAGTTTTGCACTAAAGGGGACCCACTTACAAGCTCTAAAGTTACTTTCCCCTTTCCCTTTCCCCATTCCACAACAAAATCCTGCAACTTTTCTTGCCCTAGGTTGAGAAAACCCATTTTTCTCTTCTCCTTCTCTTCATGATTGCTTGAGCTAGGAGACTCCAAATGAAATTCTAAGATCATCACCTTCTTCCTCTCAAGACAAGCTTTCTATTGGTACCATTTCCTTGAAGTTTCTTGTTGGAAGAGATCTTCATTTCTCTCTTTGCATTTCGTTTGGGCACCTTTAGGTAAGGGTAACAACCCATCTCTTCAATAGAGTTCTTTCTATTCCTAAAGAGCATGTTTTTCTAACCTATAGCACCTATTTCTAAATGGGTTGCTTGGTTGTGTTTTGGGTGAGTTTTGAATGGATTTTTCATGGGATTTTGTAGTTCTTGGCTTGACCTATGGTTTGGAGTGCTTGAAGAAAGAACTTGTGTTCATTTGGCTAAGGCAAGTGATCTATTTGAGTTGTTGTGCATGTGTGTTCTTGGATTTGTATTTTGGTACTAAGGTTGTGATTTATTAGGCTTTCATGATTGTGATCTTACTTTAGATAATGCAAGCATGTTTAATAGCTTTCCAAACATTCAGATTTCATATCTTTTAATCAAGTTTTGTTTTGGTTGAAGTTTGGATTTGTTTTGATAAGAAAGGGTTTCAAGGGTTTTGAAATGGGTTTCTATGTTAATGATTTTGTTAAGTATGAAATAATGTACCAATGTGAGCCTTGATAGCATGTTTCATTCATGTATTTAGTTGCTAATTAGGTTGGAAAGATTGTAGAAAAGAAGGGAAAGAAAGGCATGAAAGAAGGACCAGTGCACTGCAGAAATCTGAACTGGGTTCTGATTTCCGCAGTGTGCGCGGTCGACCGGCCAAGGGGCGCGGTCGACCGGGGACACTGGGATTGGTCCCAGTTGGATGACCTGCTGCACTGCGGGAATGACTGTCCCTGCAGTTCACGCGGTCGACCGGCCAGGGGCGCGGTCGACCGGCGACACAGGGTCAGGTTCTCTGGAACCTGACCAAAACACTATTCACTGAATTTAATTTACAACTTTGAGTCGACCGGGACTTGGCCGGTCGACCGGGCTCACAGTGTACGCGGTCGACCGGCCAAGGGCCAGGTCGACCGGGCACACTGAGATTTTTACTGTTTATGCAGATTTTTGCCCATGTGCTTTTTCTTTTAAAACTTGAAAACTAAGCTATATTAAGGACCTTAAGTGGACATTGTGTGAATGGAACTCCATGCTTTATACTAACTTCGGGGACACCAATCCATGTATTTCAATAATAGAGTTCCAATCAACCAATGGCCAATGAATAGCCTAAGCTTGCACTTTATAAAATTATCGTGTTTTGAAAGTGGATTTAAGACCGCAAGTTATGTCGTGTACTCGTTTTGAAGTCAAGTCTTTAAGCTCGTTACAAGATGTGTTTCAAGATGTGTTTCAAGTATTTCCAAGATATGTTTCAAGATGTGTTTCAAGTATTTCCAAGATATGTTTCAAGATGTGTTTCAAGTATTTACAAGATATGTTTCAAGATGTGTTTGAAGTATTAAATGGGGATCACTTCTATAAGTTGTGAGCATATATATTATGCATCGTGCTAGTCGTGTCTTGTCTTGTCGTGACAAGTGATTTCCCCCTTTAATTTCGATATGTTTGAATCGTGTTTCGCGTGTTTTGTGCATTCATGAAATCAAGTGAACACCACAGAGCTTGGACTGCCCTTTCAGTCTGATCCACTGTCTGGGGGTCCTTAAACATGTGAACTAACTGCAGATTAGTAGTGTATTTATTACACATCGTGCGTGTCCGGTTCCGCGGCCGGAAATCCCGTTTTTGTGGGAATCGTGTCGTGCTATATTATGTATATTCGTGCTTGTCGTGCGTGCTTACTCTTTTCATTTATTAATGATAGAGAAAGGATGGGCTCTATGTGGATTTACTATTCATGATATATATGTATGCATTCATGTTAGTTTGTCTTCGATTTAGAAAAGTGTTCGCAAGTATTGTTTTACGTTCAGTAAAGTATTTCAATATATCCTCGATTTAATCTTGTTTTACATGCTTTCACTTAAATGATTTCTTGCCAAACCGTCGTGTTTGATGCTTGTATTTTTGGTGACCAGGTGCAGGAGACCCTCCCTTTGAGGAGGAGTGCCCGGAGGAGGCTGTTGGGCCTACCTTAGCACGTGAGTGGCAACCCGACGACGTCATGTAGACGTTTGGATGGGTCACGAGTTCGATGGATTACATTTTGGGATTTTGATATACTTTTTCGGAATTGTATTGGCCTTTGTTGGCCTCTTATTTTGGGAAGTGTAATAACTTAACTTACCTTGTTAACTTTACAACTTGAATCATTATGGGAATGCCTCGTTATGTTTTCATTCTGATATTTATGTCTCGATGTCATTATGTTTCCTAATATGACATGATATGATAAGATGTGATTTGCCACGCGCTTCCGCATACTTGATCGTGTGAGTTGGTTGTTCCATGTGTGTTTGTTTTGGAACCCTCACCGCGGGAACCTGTGGGAGGTTTAATCTTCATCTTTCAAATAATTTTTAATTAACTGCCGCGGCCTCGGTACGGGGTCGCGACACAAGGATAGTTGTGTCATACCTTCGTTTTGGAAAGGCTCAAGCGAAGAGTTTGATGAAGAAGCCGCCGACCTGTGGAAAAAGATCGGCTTTTCTTTTGGTGAGGTTGTCGAAACAACGAAGGAAGCTGACGCTGGATCGCCTATGCCAGCAGGTGTCACCAATGGAGTGAGAGCAGGTTGAGCTTGCTGAGTATCAGCTTGGCTTGACGAAGTGTCGTCTTCTGTCTCTGAATCCGAATCTGTGTCTTGCATAATAGACACAAAGGAGATGACAAACTTGCCCCCAGGCTTTTGTTTGGTCTTCTTTGCCTTGGTAGTGATCACCAGCGGCTTTGAAGACTTGAGGGAGACAACAAAAGGAGATTGATTGATCTCCTCGATTTTGCCGGATGGTTGATTTTCTTCCGGTGATTGCTGAGGAGCCTTGCCTTTATCTTTCTGGAGACTTTCGGCAAAGGATGCTGTTTCTTTCTCCTTTTCTTCGTTTTCATCTTTGTACATCTGCGAGTCTGCGAAATGGACTTCTTTGCCTTTGAAAGGCTTTTTGTCTGCAAATACCCGATGTACCAAGCCGTCGTTGCCAACAAACTTGATGCACTGATGAAGAGTTGAAGGAACAACACCACTCTCGTGTATCCAGGGGTGTCCAAGAAGGATGTTGTAGCATGAGGGGGTCTTTATTGCATATACAGTGACTTCAGAGATAAGATCACCGATTTGCAACTTGAACCTAATCTTGCCGATAGGCCTCTGAGCGCTTCCATCGTATCCAAAGATAGACACGGATGTATGACTCAGCTTTCTAGGCGAGATGCCCAGCTGTTCGAGTGCCGAAGTAGAGATGAGGTTGAGGGCAGAACCTGGATCGATCTGTACTCTGTGTATCGACATCTCTTTGATGTACCCTGTAAAGTATAAGGGCCGGTTGTGCTTTGTTTCGCCTAGTAGGAGGTCTTCCTTAGTGAAGGCGATAGTTGCACTTGCTGCTTTTTGAACTGAGAGGCAATCATTGCAAGATCCCTCAGTCTTCTTCTTTTCTCCTTTTGAGGAGGTATTTGATTTTTTAATCCTATAGTCCATTTCAATTTGTAGGACTTGTGGGGCATGCTTGTCGACATCCACATTCAGTCTTTGCAGTTCTGAAATGAGACTATCACGAGTTTGGGGAGACATTCGTAATAAGTCTAGGATGTGCAGGCGTGCAGGTATGTGTCTAAAGTGCTCAATCAAGTCATACTTGAAAGCCTCCTTAGGGCCTGCATTTTCATTAATGTTGCCACTTGGGGCGCTTACATTCTGTCCCGAAGGATTTACATAAGAAGAAGAAGTTAGATTGTAGTTTTTGTGGTAATCCCGGCCAGAGCGGGTACCTTTACTAACTTTGAGAGCTTCTGGAGACGGTTCTTCATTCGGAAGTCCACCCTTGGGATTGAGGGGCTGATCCTTTTCATTTGCCGAAGATGCTTCCGTGTCAACATTACCATCCTCAGTGATTGCATTGCATGGAGCATTTTTCGGGACCAAGTCCTGAACAGCGTCCAGCAATTTGTCTTCTTTGTTTACAATTTCATTGGTCCAGACATCACCCATGAGGTTGGGCATCTGGGACCAGTTGACTGGGTAGACTTCGTCGGTAGAGACGTTTTCAAGGTAGTCAGCCAGAAGAGGTCTGTATTCTGATGTGACAGTCTCGGAAGATGAAGGTTGAGAAGATGCCATTTCCGAGGTAGTAATATCAGAGGATATACTACCTGATGTAGCATGGGAGTTTGTGGCCTCGGCAGATGAAGCTTCAGAGGCGCTTTCGTTTCGAACTATCGTATTGCAAGCAATAGGAAACTTCTCCGGAATGGATTGTTGGGAGTCAGATTCATCCTCTGATGTAAGGGGATCATCCACCCAGCAACTTTCTTCATTTTCAGGAGTTACTAGATGGGACTCCTGTAGATTTTCCGGGATCACCGGTTCCGGATTGCAATGAAGCTGATTGATGTGATCTTGTCCTTGCTCTATGGCAAGATGTTGTAAGATCCTTGCATATTCTTCGAGATCAGGCATAGGGGCCAGATCTTCTTCTTCATCTACTCCTTGTAGTTCCTCCTGATCGGGTTCTACCGGAGCATTGGCAGGTGCTGTGTCAACAGCATTTTCCTGAACAACCTCTTGGTCTCCATCATCATCAGACCAAGATCCCTGTGGTTGTAAAGGGTTATACCAGATTGCCGGCATGAGATGGGATTCGGGGATCCATTCCTCGTCGGAGAGGTATTCTCCTGTTTCGAGGGATTCCTCCCATTCATCGGTGTCATTGGCGGTGTCACTGGACTCGTACCCATCCTTAGGGAATCCAACTACTGAATTGCAAGAGTATGATGCCCCCTGCATGTCTTCAGTCTTTAGTAGTAGTGGCATGAAATCACCAAGGGTGAATTTCCTTGCCGGCCTCGAAGTCTCGGAAGGAGACTTTTCTGCTGCCCCCAGTGAAGGGGTAGGGGAAGTTTCTGTCTTTTTAGGAACTTCTTGTTTTGGTTGAGCTTTCTCCTGCTGTTTAAGCTTACGGAGTTGTCTCCTGGCTTGCCTTCGCTGTTGAGCGGTCGGCTTTGTTTTGACGATCTCCCAGTTTTCATCTTCCAGGAGATCGGGATGTACCCATATGAGCTGTCCATCTGGTGTTGGGCACGGGACTAGCTCTTGGGATGTTGGAGCCATTTTTATCACCTTGAAGGAAGTAGTGACCTTCTTCTTTGGTGACTTTTGTGTTTGTCCATAGGACACCATGTTGACGGAGGCAGACCCATAGTTTTTGTCAAAGGTGATGACTCCGTTTTTCCACATCTCGTTGATCTTTTCTCTCACAACGAAGCATTGGTTGAGAGGATGCGAGATCATCTGGTGGTATGGACAGTACCGGGGATCGTTGGTTTTGCCAACATCTCCTGGTCTTTTGGGTTCAGGCAGGGTGAGTTTCCCGTTTACCAAGAGAGCCTCGAAGATTTCTTCGACATCTTCATCGAACGGGTATTTCTTTTCTACTCGTTCTTTGAAGGCATCAGAGAGTTCAGGTCTCTTACCTGCACCTTTGTTTTCAGCTTTCTTTGGTGGCTGCGAAGCTGACTTGGTTTGCACATTGAGAACCTCCTTTTTCTTTTGCTTCGAGGTTGCAATGGCGGTCGGCTCCTTCTTTGATGATTTCTGACTGCTGAGGTCTTTGATCATCATTTCAGCCTCCATTGATGCTTCTAGGAGTCTCCCAGATTCTTTGATTTGTTGCCGATAATCATGGAGCGTATCTTTGCTCTCATGTTGTTACGGCAGATGTCGACCAGCGACGCTTGCGGCAGTACGTCTGAACATTTGTACGCCATTGCCTTCCACTTGTGAATGTAGTCGTATGTCGACTCATTCTCTCCCTGTTTTAGGCTGCAGAGTTGAGCCATAGTCACAGGATGATCCTCACCTTTGAAGTGAGTTAGGAAGCGTGTCTCCATCATGACCCAGTTTTGGATAGAGTCCTCCTGAAGAGTGGAGTACCAATCAAAGGCCGTACCTTTTAGGGTACTTGCGAAGAGACGGATCTTGAGAGCGTCTTGATCCGCGATAGCTCCCGTCAGGATCTTGAAATGGATGACATGTTGTCTGGCCGAGCCCTTCCCCGTATATGTTTGGAGAGTGGGCTGTTTGAATTTGGTAGGAAATGGTACCGAGTCCATCCATAAGGGATATGGTGGCTTGATTCCGTGTTCCTTTAGTAAATCCTCTTCCTTTGCTTTGGCGAGAATATCGTCAACGTCCTTTTTGGTAAGGGCGCGTGACTCATTTACCTCCTCTTCATGGTGACTTGGAGGAGCTTCATTATTTAGTGGACGTTGGAGGGTAAGAAGTAAGTTCTCCATGAGAGCTTCTATCCTCTGTTGTCCTTGCTCCAGCTGCTGGATGCGTGTGGCTACGTCATCTTGCGGCGGAGGCTGCTCAGCATTTGTGACTAAGACGTTCATCTTTCGAGAGTCGAATGAGGATATCGTCTTGGTGACTGAGCTGGAGCTCACTCTTTTGGACGAAGAGCTCGAAGAGTGATTGCTCCGGTGTCCTTGACTTGAAGGAGTGGGAGAATCTCCTCTATGTCTTCGCGCCCGGGAGACGCTGCGAGTCACCGGTCGCTTGACATGGAGTTTTGTTGCTGACTTCTGGCGCCTTCTGGTTTTGCCAACCATATGGACAGTAGCAACTTGGGTTGGGGTGCTTCTTTTTCGACCCATTGTTGAGAGACCTGGAAGCGTGAGTTCGGGCTCCTTGCTTCTCTAGTCTCTTTTGCCGATATGCCGCGCGCGTGACGCATACGACGAGCGATTTTGAGCTCATTCAGTTAGCTCGGGCTGTGCTCTAGCCACGAAGGAGGTGGTCCCTCGCGTGCAGCAGCCGAGCTTGTCTTCTTTGTAATTTGGCAAGGACAGGTCTGGATGCGGTCCTTAGCCTGTCGCAGCGAAGCTTAAATTTGCCGAGCTCGGCCTGTTGAGAGAAAGGGCCCAGTTGCAGGAGTACAGGCCTTGACAGTTCTCGCTGAGGCCTGA
>QPKB01000002.1:34517322-34560775 GCA_003546025.1 Camphora micrantha
GCACCCAAGGAGTTCTCAGGCAATGAGAATCCTCTAGTGGCAGATGACTGGTTAGCCAATACAGAGAAGATCTTCGATGTTTTCACTTGCACAGGCAGGCAGAAAGTGAACCTTACAGCTTCTCTGTTCTATGGGTTGGCAGACCAGTGGTGGCAAACAGTGAAAGAACCCTATATGGCCATGGCAAATGAGGAGCCATGGGCAGCCTTCAAAACCCAATTTCAGGACAAGTATATTCCATCACACATAAAGAGGCAGAAAGCCATTGAGTTCCAGCAACTCAGGCAGGGCAGTATGACAGTGTTGGAGTATGTTACAAAGTTTGAGAGGCTTGCTAGGTATGCTACAGAGCTTATTGATACGGAGCAGAAAAAGATCAATAAGTTCTTGGAGGGACTAAATCCCATTCTCATGAGGGATACCATTGGAGTAGTTCCACCAGTTACTTTTGATGAGGCTGTAAAGAGGGCATACCAGTTTGAAAATATCAATAACATGATCATTCAAGACAGGAAGCAGCACTACCAGCAGCAAAATCAGAGATCTCAGCACCATAGCAAGAAGGCAAAGCACGAGCAGAATATAGTGGCCCAAGGTTGTGCTCATTGTGGCAAGAACCACCCAACCCATGAATGTCGTAAGGCCACGGGAGCTTGCTTCAAGTGTGGGGCAATGAACCATGCCATTAAAGATTGCCCACAGCTTCAAAATCAGCAGTACAGAAACCAGCAACAGAGGCAAGCACCTCCTCAGAATCAGGCACCACATCAGAATCAGATCAGGCCACCTTAGCAACAACAGCAAGCAAGGCAGAATCAAAATGTGCGTCCACCTCAGCAGAATAGAAATGTCCAGGGCAGGCAGAATCAGGCTCCGAACAGGCCACAGCAACAAGGACGTCTATTCAACCTCAACCATGCAGATGCTGAAGCTGCAGGAGATGTCGTAGAAGGTAAACTTCTTGTTTGTGGTGTAGAAGCACAGATTTTATTTGATCCTGGATCCACACATTCGTTTATATCTCCTATGTTTGTCAAGATGATTGATGCACCACATAGTCAATTGGATTATATCTTGCTTGTTACAACACCAGTGGGTAGGCAGGTTGAGTGTAGAACCTATTACCCTAACTGTCTAGTTTTGTTAGGAGATGTAAACCTACCAGCCAATCTTATTGTTCTAGACATGCATGATTTTCACATCATTTTAGGCATGGATTGGTTAGAAGCATATCATGCCACCATGGATTGTTTTAGCAAAATCATAACATTCAGATTGCAAGGAGAGCAAGCAGAGTTGATGTTTCAGGGGATCAGGAAACCGTCTAGAGCAGGATTCATTTCTGTGCTTAAGGCAAGCAGGTTGATTCATAGTGGATGTGAGGCTTTTGTAGCGTTTATCACGGAGGATAAACAGTCCCAAGGGGTGGAGGAAATCCCCGTTGTGTGTGAATTTCCGGATGTTTTTCCAGAAGAAATCCCGGGATTACCACCTATTAGGGAAGTTGAGTTCACTATAGAGCTTCTTCCAGGGACAGCTCCGATCTCAATTGCACCTTACAGGATGGCTCCAGCAGAATTAGGTGAATTGAAACTTCAATTGCAAGAGTTGTTGGGCAAGGGTTTTGTTAGGCCAAGTGTTTCACCTTGGGGAGCACCAGTTCTATTTGTGAAAAAGAAGGATGGAAGCTTGAGGATGTGTATTGATTACAGGAAATTGAATCAAGTAACGGTCAAGAACAAGTACCCTTTGCCTAGGATTGATGAATTGTTTGACCAATTGCAATGAGCAGCATACTTTTCCAAGATAGATTTGAGATCTGGGTATCATCAGTTGAGAGTTAGAGATTCAGATGTGCAGAAAACGACTTTTGGGCATTATGAGTTTCTAGTAATGCCTTTTGGTTTGACTAATGCACCGGCTGTTTTCATGGCTCTCATGAACAAAGTGTTTGCTCAATACTTGGATCACTCGGCAGTAGTGTTTATTGATGATGTTCTTGTGTATTCCAAGAGTAGAGAGGATCATGAAGAACACTTGAGGTCATCATTGCAACTTTTGAGAGATAATCAGTTGTATGCAAAACTCAGTAAATGTGAATTCTGGTTAGAACAAGTTGCTTTTCTAGGCCACATCATCTCAAAAGAAGGTTTAGCAGTGGATCCAGCCAAGATAGAGGCAGTAGTTGATTGGAAGAGGCCGAGCAGCGTGACAGAAATCAGGAGTTTCTTGGGATTAGCCGGCTACTACCGAAGATTTGTTCAAGGCTTCTCGTCTATTGCAACACCTTTGACTACTTTGACCCGGAAGAGTGTTCCATTTGTTTGGACAGAACAGTGTGAAGCTAGTTTCTAAGAGTTGAAGAGAAGGTTAACCACAGCTCCAATCCTCACATTACCATCGGGCAGCGGTGGATTCATTGTTTTTACAGATGCTTCCAATGTGGGATTAGGTTGTGTGTTGATGCAAGATGGCAAGGTGATTGCCTATGGCTCAAGGCAGTTGAAGGATCACGAGAAGAATTATGCAACTCATGATCTGGATTTGGCAGCAGTAGTTTTTGCTTTGAAGATGTGGAGGCACTATCTCTATGGAGAGAGATTTGAAGTCCATTCGGATCATAGGAGTTTGCAATATTTGTTTTCTCAGAAGGATCTGAATATGAGGCAGAGGAGATGGATGGAGTACATCAAAGACTATGATTTCCCAATCAAGTACCATCCAGGCAAAGTGAATGTTGTAGCTGATGCGTTGAGCAGGAAGTCAGGGATCATGGCCAGTTTGAGAGGAGCCAGTGTTCTTCAACAGTTTGAAGAGCTAGGTGTTGAAGTACAGACCCTAGAGTTGGGTGTGATGTTAGCAAATATGACAGTGTCTGAGCCTACCTTCATCCAGAAGATCAAGGACAGTCAGTTGCAAGATTCAGATTTGGCTAGGATTGTGGATCATATTGCAGAGCGTCCAGACTTCAAGTTGGTGAATCGAGTATTGTATTTTCGTAATTGGTTGTGTGTACCGAATGTGGATGATCTGAAGGAAGAGATTATGACTGAAGCCCACAACACAAGATACTCCATGCATCCGGGTAGCACGAAGATGTATCAGAACTTGAAGAATAGATTTTGGTGGAACAACATGAAGAGGGAAGTAGCAGCTTTTGTGTCTCGTTGTTTGACTTGCCAATTGATCAAAGCAGAGCATCAGAAACCTCCAGGTTTGCTACAGCCATTAGAGATTCCGGAGTGGAAATGGGAGCACATCACCATGGATTTCGTCTCCGGATTGCCTATCTCTACGAAGGGGAATAATGCAAGATGGATCATTGTAGACCGTCTTACCAAGTCTGCTCACTTCATTCCGATAAAGACTGGTAACATGATGCATATGGCACCTCTTGCCAAACTTTTTGTTGATGAGATTGTGAGTAAGCATGGTCAACCCGTTTCCATCACCTCAGATAGAGATAGCAGATTTGTTTCGAGGTTTTGGAAATCTCTTCTCGAGTCCATGGGTACCAAACTTCAGTTCAGTACAGCGTATCATCCTCAGACAGATGGTCAGTCAGAGCGGACGATACAGACTCTTGAAGACATGTTGCGTGCATGTGTGCTGGATTTCAAAGTGCAATGGGATGAGTGCTTACCACTTTGTGAGTTCGCTTACAACAATAGCTACCATTCTAGCATTGATATGGCACCTTTTGAGGCTCTCTATGGTAGAAGATGTAGAACTCCGGTTTGTTGGGAAGAAGTCGGTGTTCGTAGCTTTCACGGACCGACTATAGTTGGTGAGACTAGTGACAAGGTCAAATTGATTCAGGAACGCTTGAAAGTTGCCCGTAGCAGACAGAAGAGTTATGCAGACACTCGCCGAAGAGAATTGCAGTTTCAAGTGGGTGACAAGGTGTTCTTGAAGGTTTCACCCGTCAGAGGAACCCTGAGGTTCAGTCAGAAGGGTAAGTTGTCAAGGAGATTTATTGGTCCATATGAGATTTTGAGCAAGATTGGAGACGTGGCTTATAGGCTTGAATTACCGCCGGAACTCTCCGGGGTACACAACGTATTTCATGTTTCCATGCTCAAGAAGTATGTGACTAGTCCTTCTCACATTTTACAGCACGAGCCTTTGGAGATTAGAGAGGATGCTTCGTATGTGGAAAGACCGATCAGGATCATTGATACCAAGGAGCAAGAGCTAAGAAATCGGACAATTCAGTGGGTCAAGGTACTTTGGGAAAATCATGAACCAGAAGAAGCCACTTGGGAATTGAGAGAGCAAGTTCAGAGGAAATACCTACACTTGTTACCCGAGGTAAAAGTTTGATTTATTTGGTGGACCAAATATCCTAAGGGGTGGAGGATGTCAAACCCCAACCCAGGATTAACCCAATAGTGTTTGCTTAGTGTGTGCTTAGTCTTGATTTGGGTTTAGTTATCGTGCGTTAGAGTTTGATTAGTTTTAGTCATGGTTATAGCTTTGGGGGAGTTCGAGAACGTTTAGTGTTTATTAGGCTCACTCAGGAAGGCCTGGGTGTACGTGCAAGCGTGGGAAGATTGTGTTTGGTTTTGTGTGAATCGTGATTTTCATCTCATTTGATTGGTTTTATGATTATGTGCAACTTTCGTGTTTAGCCCAATTGTGTTTGAAGCCCAGAAAATCAAGTTTTGGCCAAAAAGGGTAAAATAGCCTTTTCACACTCAAATCTGGACACGATTTTCGAGATCCCAAAACCATGTCAAAAATATACTTTTTGGAAACTAGATATTTCAAGGATCGTTTTATCCTTCTTCGTCGACTTCATTTGAGGCCCATAAGATCATGTTTTGACTCATGCAAGTTTTGCATTAAAGGGGACCCACTTGCAAGCTCTAAAGTCACTTTCCCCTTTCCCTTTCCCCATTCCAAGCAAAAATCCTGCAACTTTCCTTGCCCTAGACTAAAACCCCTCTTTTTCTCTTCTCCTTCTCTTCATGAATGCAAGAGCTATGAACCTCCAAATGGAATTCTAAGACCATCACCTTCTTCCTCTCAACTCAAGCTTGCCATTTATACCATTTTCTTGAAGTTTCCTTGTGAGAAAGATCTCCATTTTCTTCTTCTCATCTTGTTTGAGCACCTTTAGGTAAGATCTTCAACCCATCTCTTCAATAGAGTTCTTTCTATTCCTAAAGAGCATGTTTTTCTAACCTATAGCACCTATTTCTAAATGGGTTGCTTGGTTGTTTTTTGGGTGAGTTTTGAATGGATTTTTCATGGGATTTTGTAGTTCTTGGCTTGACCTTTGGTTTGGAGTGCTTGAAGAAAGATCTTGTTTTCATTGACTAAGGCAAGTGATTCATTTAAGTTGTTGTGCATGTGTGATCTTGGTTTTGTATTTTGGTACTAAGGTTGTGATTTATTAGGCTTTCATGATTGTGATCTTACTTTAGATAATGCAAGCATGTTTAATAGCTTCCCAAACTTTCAGATTTCATATCTTTTAGTCAAGTCTTGCTTTTGTTGAAGTTTGGATTTGTTTTGATAAGAAAGGGTTTCAAGGATTTTGAAATGGGTTGCTATGTTAATGATTTTGTTAAGTATGAAATGAATGCCCCAATGTGAGCCTTGATAGCATGTATATGCATGTGTTTTGTTTGCTAATTATGTTGAAAAGATTGTGGAAAAGAAAGGAATGGAAGAAGGACCAGTGCACTGCAGAAATCTGAACTGGGTTCTGATTTCCGCAGTGTGCGCGGTCGACCGGCCAAGGGGCGCGGTCGACCGGGGACACTGGATTTTGTCCCAGTTGGATGACCTGCTGCACTGCGGGAATGACTGTTCCTGCAGTTCACGCGATCGACCGGCCAGGGGGCGCGGTCGACCGGCGACACAGGGTCAGGTTCTCTGGAACCTGACCAAAACACTGTTCAATGAATTAAAGTTACAACTTTGAGTCGACCGGGACTTGGGCGGTCGACCGGCTCACAGTGTACGCGGTCGACCGGGCACACTGGAATTTCCCCTGTTTTTGAGATTTTTTCCCATTTGTATTTTCTTTTAAAACTTGAAAACTAGGCTATATTAAGGACTTTAAGTGGACATTGTGTGAATGGAACTCCATGCTTTATACTAACTTCGGGGACACCAATCCATGTATTTCAATAATAGAGTTCCAATCAACCAATGGCCAATGAATAGCCTAAGCTTGCACTTTATAAAATTATCGTGTTTTGAAAGTGGATTTAAGACCGCAAGTTATGTCGTGTACTCGTTTTGAAGTCAAGTCTTCAAGCTCGTTACAAGATGTGTTTCAAGTATTTCCAAGATATGTTTCAAGATGTGTTTCAAGTACTTACAAGATATGTTTCAAGATGTGTTTCAAGTATTAAATGGGGATCACTTCTATAAGTTGTGAGCATATATATTATGCATCGTGCTAGTCGTGTCTTGTCTTGTCGTGACAAGTGATTTCCCCTTTTAATTTCGATATGTTTGAATCGTGTTTCGCGTGTTTTGTGCATTCATGAAATCAAGTGAACACCACAGAGCTTGGACTGCCCTTTCAGTCTGATCCACTGTCTGGGGGTCCTTAAACATGTGAACTAACTGCAGATTAGTAGTGTATTTATTACACATCGTGCGTGTCCGGTTCCGCGGCCGGAAATCCCGTTTTTGTGGGAATCGTGTCGTGCTATATTATGTATATTCGTGCTTGTCGTGCGTGCTTACTCTTTTCATTTATAAATGATAGAGAAAGGATGGGCTCTATGTGGATTTACTATTCATGATATATATGTATGCATTCATGTTAGTTTGTCTTCGATTTAGAAAAGTGTTCGCAAGTATTGTTTTACGTTCAGTAAAGTATTTCAGTATATCCTCGATTTAATCTTGTTTTACATGCTTTCATTTAAATGATTTCTTGCCAAACCGTCGTGTTTGATGCTTGTATTTTTGGTGGCCAGGTGCAGGAGTCCCTCCCTTTGAGGAGGAGTGCCCGGAGGAGGCTGTTGGGCCTACCTTAGCACGTGAGTGGCAACCCGACGACGTCATGTAGACGTATGGGCGGGTCATGAGATTCGATGATCACTTCTTTGGGTTTCTTACTTACTTTTTGGGAATTGTATTGGCCTTTGTTGGCCTCTTATTTTGGGAAGTGTAATAACTTAACTTACTTTGTTAACTTTACAACTTGAATTTATGGGAATGCCTTGGTATGTCTTCATTCTGATATTTATGTCTCGATGTCATTATGTTTCCTATTATGACATGATATCATAAGATGTGATTTGCCACGCGCTTCCGCATACTTGATCGTGTGAGTTGGTTGTTCCATGTGTGTTTGTTTTGGAACCCTCACCGCGGGAACCTGTGGGAGGTTTAATCTTCATCTTTCAAATAAATTTTTAACTAACCGCCGCGGCCTCGGTCCGGGGTCGCGACAGCCGTGAAAGGCGATTTTGCCGTAAAAGGCGATTTACAAGTCTTATCCATTATGAAAGACAAGAGTTGTGATTTTTGTCTCTAAAAGAAAAATAAAGTACAATAGAAATCAAGAAAAGGAATCTGACTTCTCATTCGATTGTGGGGACACGTTCAGATCGACGGTCGCGAGTCATGTATGGGCTCCTCCATCGTCCATGCAGATGAGAACACGATGCTTGGATTCTTGGCTTGGCTTTCTAACCTCAGATTTTTAAAGGACAAAGACCAAGAGAAGGTCTTATATCCGATAAAAAGCTAAGTAAACGGGCTGAAAAGCCACGTTTTAGCCATGTTGGTAGAAGAAGGGAGGTCCTTGGGGGGGTGGCCCCCCAAGGGTGCTTCAATCACCTTTTGGTGGTCTTTGCAGCAGAGTTGCAGGGCCTCTGGATTTTTTTTATCTTCGTCGGGGGGAGAGCGAGAGCTAGATTCTTTCTCTTTGGAATGCCCTCCTATTAATAGGCCTTTGGTAGCCATTTAGGAGGGTTTATGAGCATTGAATGCATTAATACTCATAATGGGAGGAGTTACAAGTTTTTAAATTACTTGTTTTGTAACTCCTTTTTCCTTGAATCTGATTGGCCGATGGAGAATAATGAGCCTTTAATTGCTTTTAATCCCCATCATGGGAGGAGTTTCATGGCTTTAATGCCATAAATCCTTTGACTTGTAACTCCCATTTGCTTGCTTTTGATTGGGCCGTCCAAAATAATGAGTTAATGACCGCATTAACTTGTCATAAAACGGGCCATTTGACCTCATTAATTGGTCGCCAAGTCGTTCGAAGAGTCGCGGGCCGCGCCGCGTCTTTTGAAATTCTTCTTGCGATGACCGCCGGTGGATCCACATGTTGTTTGATGTCGGATGGCGATGCAATTTCAGACATTGATTAATATCAACATGCCGGCAACATCTGTCCTGTCGATTTCACGATCGGGAGGGCAGAAAGTGTGCTTTCTTTGTCGGCCGGTTGGCGATTTCGAGGCATCTAATGATCATCCAATGATTTCGGCGGCGAATCCGTGATGTTGACGAAGATCGACGGATTTCATGCACGAAAAATCAGATTTTGGAAAAATCATAGGGGCCAATCAACTCAAAACGCGAAAAGGACCCGAAAAAGGGTCTTCCGGCGAATTTTTGGGTCGCCAGAATTTCCTTGGTCGCCGGCGACCATGGGCCTTGGGCCCATTTTTTGGCCGCCTTTCGGTCGCCGTTTCTTCGCCGTTTTTCGATCTTTTTTCATTCTTTTTTCTTCTGTATTTTTCCTGACATTTCCCCTCATTTATTGGCCTGATTCTCTTGAAGAAAACCCGACGAGAAGCCACGCAAATCGGAGCACAAAGTTTCCTATTTTTCTGGAAAGCCGAAGACTTTGTTGTGCGGTTTTGCCGATTTTTTGTCAAGCATTGAAACTAGGCCAAACGATGTCGGAATGACCTGAAATTTGACGTGGAGCTTCTTGAGTAGTAGATAGGACCAACCGTAGGCTTTGGTTTGAGTTTTGAAGCCTTTTGGGGTCCCGCAAACGCTTGCCTTAATTTCGTCATGAGAGAAATGCCGAGCTTTGACTTGTGGTCAACCGATGTCCGATTGACCTGAAATTTGACAGGGAGCTTCTTGAGTAGTAAGTAAGACCAACCATGGGCTTTGGTTTGAGTTTTGAAGCCTTTTGGGGTCCCGCAAATGCTCACATTGATTTCACCTCGAGGAAAATGCCGAGCTTTGAAACTAGGCCAAACGATGTCCGTTTGACCTAAAACTTGACAGGGGACCTATTGGAGTCATTTTGAGATGATCCATTAGCTCCAATTTGGATGCCATGATTCCGGGGTGTTCCGCTGCCGATAGGCCTGTTTTTGCTTCCTGAGAGTTGATGAAGGGTCAAACGTCGTCCGTTTGACTTGAAATTTGGCTTGGGCCTTTTGGAGGTATTTTGAGACCATCCGTAGGCTCTGATCGAAATTTCGAAGTCTTCGACACTGTCGCTGCCGGGAGCTCCTGCCTGGTTGTCGGAGGAGTGAAGTTAGGCCAAATGATGTCGAAATGGCCCGAAACTTCATGTGTACCCTTCTTTTGGCTGCTTTGAAGGATCTTGTAGTTTTTGTTTGATTCTGACAAGATCTGGTGCTTGAAGTGGCGCCTTCCTATTTATGGCAGGATGTGGCTCCATGTAGCTTTTGGTGTTGAAGGGACATAGTGACATTTTTGGTGTCAACAGGGTTCAACATGAAAGTTGAAAAGATCAACGAGATTAGAAAAATGGGATAAAAACATAAATCCAAAGAATCTCGATTAATCCCCCAAGTACATACAAAGTCATAAAAGGAACCCACAAAGGGCCCCACTAGTCACAAAGGCACTCAAAATTCCCCAAAGCTATAACCAAGCTATTCTAAACTCAAACTAAACTAAAACACACTAAACACACTTAGCACTAATACATAACTTAGTCAACACTAATCGACGTCACTCGGGTCGGGATCTTACAGGTATAATCTGCTTTTCTATTAGTTGTGGATTATTTTGTTGAATGGTGTTGCTTGTTTTCTATCTTGTAGATAGGTTATTATTGCTATACATGATAGATGAGTATGAGGGATTGCATCCTGGATATAATTTGTGGCCTTATGGGCACTTGATCCCTGAGTTAAGTCGGTCAAAAGTTTTGAAAATTTGTCCACGAGGCTCACCTATTTCTAACAATTCATTATGGCATGTCCACCTTGGATTTGGCATCTCTAATATATATGTTAATTTGGAGACGCCAAATTCTATCTGATGGCTTATGTGACAATTTGACATTTTGGAATTTAACATCTTCAAAAGTGACAACTCTATCTTGTATGCCAAATTGATTATTTTTTTATTTTACCTTTATTTAATATATTAAGTAGATTTGCCATATGGGGTGGAGTGACGATGCCTTTTGGAACAAAATAACCCAAAATAATATTTGACATGTCCTTTCTTATATACCAAACTTAGCATTTCACCAACATGCCAAATTGTTAGATTGTATGGACTCAATCCATCAGTTGATGTAATAAATTGATTAATTTCTTTATTTATCAATAAAATAATGCTTTCTTCTCATGAGATAAATGGTGTTCTACTACTTAAAGCACATGACCAATACATATGACATGATGGTTCATAAGATGAACTGGGTCCCATTAGTATATTAGATGTGATATATGTGTATGGATGAGATCTACACACGGGAGACATGTGTCACAAATCTTATATTTAAATATCTTCACAACCAGTGATGAGACTAGGCATCTCATCTGATAAGGTTGCAGCACTTTGATCACTATGAGATAGCGTGATTTGTCTCGATCATCAAAATGTATGATTCTGGATCACAGTACTGGTACATTGGATGTATTGAAGGACCATGAGAAGCACCTTATGAAATACTGTCTTGATTTTAAGGTCTGCTCTCATAATTCCCTAGCAATAGGCTCTCAATCATGAGATATTGATGAACTCAAGTTTCTATTTATTCATTTGCTTTGAGTCACCAATGAGTGGCGCTAAATGTAGGGCAACACCTCGGTATCTTGGGTACGTGGTAGTAGGACTGTGGGAACATCCAATGGTCAAGATATAATCTATCTACATTATCCACTTGTGCCAATTAATGGATTTGTCATGAGTAAGTGCGCACCCATCTCGATTAAGAGTTAATTGGATGGTACTGATGATCACTGTGATTAATTACGGCTCAAAGATATTAAGATGTGGATCTAAGATTGGAAAAGACAGATTTGATCCAATTGATCCATGGATATTGATAGAGGGGCCTACTTGTGGTAGTCAGGAAATTTAGGGTTTTCATTGTAGTTTATTCTTAGGACTGGAGTGCAATTGCATTTATATAGTGGTGTTATTTGCAATTAGTTGTGGGCCCGGATTACACATGAGATGCTGGGTCGCGGTGATCCAGTTGGAGTCAGCTTTCTATGGAATCCGTAGTGGTCCCCACGCTAGCCCAAGTTATTGGAAATATACTAATCCTACTTGAATTTCAATAGGAAGGAATTAGAAAGTTACTATTTCTATTTGAAGTAGGACTTCTAATAGTGGTAATAATAAGCTTACTAATTGTTGCGGAAGTGAGACTTCTATAGTAATTAGAAAAGGAAGAAAGTTACTAATTTGTAATCGGAGTTGGACTTCTAGTTCAAATAAGAAAGAGGAGGTTTGCCAAGCTATAAAAGGGGTGCATAGGGGATTGGGATGTCCAGCATTGGAGAGCACGCCCAGCCCCCTTTTGTGCAAATGTTGCACAAGTCCTCTCTTTCTTTTCTAGTTCCTTGGAGTTTCTAGTTAGGTTTTCTCTTTTAGTTTCCACCAATCTTCTTGAGAAAAGAGATCTGATAGCGGGTTATAGCGTGGAAGACAACGAGGTCTTGGAGATCCCAAATTGCTTCAAGAAGAGTTCTTGATCAAGGTGTTTGTTTTATTCTCCATTAGAGCACTACCGGGCTCGAAATGTATAATCTACTTCTTTATTTGTTGTGGATTATTTTGTTGCATGGTGCTGCAGGTTTTCTATCTTCTAGATAGAGTTTATTGCCGTACATGATTGAGGAGATTGAGGGATTGCATCATGGATATTGTTTATGGCCTTATGGGTATTTGATGCCTGAGTCAAGTGGGTCAAAAAGTTTTAAAAATCTATCCACGAGGCCCACCTACTTCCAACAATTGGTATCAGAGACATTCCTCATCTCTAATTATGCTAGATCAGCAATCTTGTTCTGATCTTTGCATGAGATGCGAAGAGGTTAGAGCAAGGGCTATGTACGGATCAATTTTGATGGATTTGCTTGGTTTAGTAGTTGATCCTTGTTTGGATAGTCATAAAAGGGTTTAACAATGATAGAAGGATGGTAGGAAACCATTGGGAGACTTCAAAAGTGTTTTGGAGTTGTTTGGACACAAATACTAAAAACCCAAAATTCTTGCTTCGTCAGTCCGGTCGACCTGGCCTCGTGCTCGGTCGGCCGGGAGCCTGTAGGCCGGTCGACTGAGCTTTCTACCCGGTCGACCGGGTTCACTGACACAGCAGTGTAGAATTTTGGATTTTCCAATTTTGGGTCTTCTTTTGCGTCCTGTTTTTCCAGCATTGTTTGGCAACCTGGTTTTGTGATTTGTGTGGTTGTATGAGATACTAACATGCAGGTTATCTTGTCCTCTCCATATGGCCCACAAGTCTTTTACTTTCTTTTAATGATTGATGGTTTATTTGAGGCTAAGTGTAAATGGCATCATAGTTTCCTTGGTTTCCCGCGAAAGGGCAAGACATGGTGAATTTCCCTATAGCCCTTTTATTTCCATGTTTAGATTACCATGTAAGTCTCATCTTTGAGGCATATGAATTTATGTATTTTTTTATAAATTTGTAAATTCTTGCAATGTCCGAGACAAAAAAAAGAAAGTGAAGTTGGACTTCTAATCGAAGAGTTTGAAGACCACCAAAAGGAACTTGGAGATGCCCAAAGAGTTTGAGGATTTCCAAAGTTTTGGAAAGTTTAGAAGTCCAAGAAGTCTATTCCGCTTGGGCTATATGGAGGAGAGGACTGGTTTCTAATTTTAGCACTTTCTATTTTGTGGATGGTTGCTTGTTTTAGAATGTTTCCAAATTTGATCCAAACATAGCAGTCTCCAAAATTGGTCAAATCAAATTATTTTTGGAAAGAGTTCTAAGAAGTGTTGGTGGACCCATGAGATGGACCCATTGGTAACACTAATTTAAGAAACTGGACTTTCCTTAAAATAAATTGTCTTGGAACCAATTATTGGTTATATCATGAGATAATTTGATGTCTATAAATGTGGACCCATATACCTATAAGGAAATCCTCAATTCTAAAATATTAAATGGGAGCGGGGCATTTATATTTAGAAATCCCCATGGTTTTCCACCATAGGTCCATTGTAAGGAAAGTATTAGCTTCACGCCATCTTGAGAATGGCCGTTCCCCACGGAGGGCATTTATTTGTCTGATTACTAGATATGGATCTCCTATGGATAGTATTGGTGAGACGAGGCGGGGGCCCACTCCCCAAGGAGGAGTTGCTCGCAACGGTTGTCACACTTAACTAAAATAATGATGTAGTATCCCCAAGGATTTGCCTCATGTATTTTAGAAACCAAAGCTAATCGGGAGTCATACATTATTTGGTATATATGGGATACCTAGATAATAATGAATGATGGGGATCATGGATAGTTAGTCTTAATCCCAATTTTGACCAACTTTGAATCGCACCAATCTAGGTGGTATTTGCACTCCCCAAGGGGGCATGCCCCGGGGATTGACATTCCGTTGTATTCTGAATTTAGTGGTTATGAGGATTCCCACATAAATTTGGTAAAATACTAAACCCTAATGTCATTTAATTTCATTAACTGAATGCATGGTTATGTGCTACAGTATATCAAGTATGAATTCAAATACTTTCAATCCACTTGCGACCATCCTCAACTAGAATAAGTTGGTGGGATATAACTATGTAGATTGGAAATGGAATCTGGATATTGTCCTGACTGTTTCAGGATATAAATATATCCTTACCAAACCCCCCTTGATGAGCCTGGCCTGGATGCATCGGAAGAAGAAAAGGAACTTTACACCAAATGGGCCAAAGACGATTTGTATGGACTTAATCCATCAGATGATGTAATAAATTGATTAATTTCTTTTTTTATCAATAATATCATGCTTTCCTTTCATGAGATGAATGGTGTTTTAGTACTTAATGCACATGACCAATACATATGACATAATGGTTCATGAGTTGAACCGGGTCCCATTAGTATATTAGATGTGATATATGTGTATGGATGACATCCACATACGGGAGACGTGTCACAAATCTTATACTTAAATATCTTTACAACCGGTGATGAGACTGGGCATTTCATCTGATAATGTTGCAGCACTTTGATCACTATGAGATAGTGTGATTTGTCTTGATCATTAGAATGTAAGATTCTGGATCATAGTGCTGGTACATTAGATGTATTGAAGGACCATGAGAAGCACCTTTTGGAATACTGTCCCGAGTTTAAGGTTTGCTCTCAAATTCCCTAGCAATAGGCTCTCAATCCTGAGATATTGATGAACTCAAGTTTCTATCTATTCATTTGCTTTGAGTTACCAATGAGTGAGGCCAACTTTAGGTCAACACCTCGGTGTCTTGAGTAGGTGGTAGTAGGATTGTGGGAACATTCAAAGGTGAAGATGGAATCTATCTATATTATCCTATTGTGCCAATTAATGGATTTGTCATTAGTAAGTGCGCACCCATCTCGATTAAGAGTTAATTGGATGGTACTGATGATCACTGTGATTAAATGGGTCTCAAGGATAATAAGATGTGGATTGGTGGGACAGTTTTAGTCCAATTGATCCATGGATATTGATAGAGGGGCCTACTTGTGGTAATCGGGAAGTTTATAGTCTTCATTGTAATTTATTCGTAAGACTGGAGTGTAATTACATTTATATAGTGGTGTTATTTGCAATTAACTATGGGACCAGATTGCACATGAGATGTGGGGTTGCGGTGTCCCAGTTGGAGCCAAGTTTCTATGGAATCCCAAGTGGTTCCCACGCTAGCCCAAGTTATTGGAAAGATACTAATCCTACTTGAACTCTAAGATGAAGGAATTAGAAAGCTACCATTTCTATTTGAAGTGAGACTTCGAATAGTGGTAATAGTAGGGTTACTAATTGTTGTGGAAGTGAGACTTCTATAGCAATTAGAAAGAAGAAAGTTGCTGATTATTATGGAAGTAGAACTTCTTGTTAATTAGTAAGAAGAGGAGTTGCTTAAAAGCTATAAAAAGGAGAGCAAGGGGCTGGGACGTCTACTCTCTCTTGGAATTCACGCCCAGCCCCCTTTTGTGCAAGACTTGCACATCTCTCTTGCTCTTCTAGTTCTCTTTTAGTTCCTTGAGTTTCTTAAAGGTTTTTCTCTTGAAGTTTCCACCAGTCTTCTTGAGAAAAGAGATCTGATATGGGGTCATAGCGTGGAAGACTAAGAGGTCTTGGAGATCCTACGTTGCTTACAAAGAAAGAGTTTCTTCAACTAGCAAGTCTTATTCTCCATTAGAGCACAACCAGGCTCCAAAGGTATGATCTTCATCTACCTTTATTATGGATTATTTTGGTTGCTGAATTGTTGTTGTTCTTCTATCTTCTAGCTAGAATATCTTGATGTACATGATTTATGAGACAGAGGGATTGCATCCTAGATATGATCTATGACCTTATGGGCACTTGATCCCTGAGTCAAGTGGGTCAAAAGTTTTGAAAATCTGTCCACGAGGCCCACCTATTTCCAACAGGCCAGATGTTACATTCAGGCATCCATGTCTAGTGTTTTGCAACACCAACATCAATCCTATAAGACTGCAAACGATATTATATCGAACTTAAATGAGATGTTTGCAGAATAGGACAGGCCCGCTAGGCAGGCAGCTATGAGGGTGCTCATCAGCACCAAGATGGCTAAAGGAACATCAGTACAGGAACACATGTTGAAAATGATGGACTCATTGAATGAGTTAGATGTACTGGGGCTGTGATTGATGCAGAATCGCAGATTGACATAATCCTTGAGTCACTGCCAGAGTTATTCAACAATTTCAAGGTTAATTATAATATGAATAAGATGAATCTGACTTTGGCTGAGCTGTCTTGCCAGCTGGTAGTGACTGAAGGGATTATGAAGAAGAAACCAACTGCCCTAGTGACAGAAAAGTTAGATGCCAAGTCCAAGCCGAAAGGCAAAGTGCGGAAAGGGAAAAAGAAATCAGTTCCGAAAGGTTCTAAGGTGGAGAATGGTCCTAATGGTGGTGTGGACAAGGCTAAGGGTTCAGGGACAAAAGGAAAGTGTTTCTATTGTGGTAAGATAGGACATTGGAAAAGGAATTGTCCAGAATATTTGTCTAAGAAGAAGACCTCAGGTATGATTGAGTCACTTATTTTTTAAGTTAGTTTTGCAACTGGTACTTCAGAATCCTAGTGTGTCGGCTCCGGGGCAACAATCACATATGTAATACGTTGCAGGGGTTCAGGGAAACCAAGAGGCTTAGTGACGGAGAAATCATTGTCAACGTAGGATCTGACGCTAAGGCGGAGGTTGTTTCAGTGAGAGTCATTACTTTATATTTTTTAAATAATAAATTGGTTTTGTCAGACACATTATATGTACCGTCTTTATGGGGGAATTTAATTTCAGTTTCTAGTTTGGTGAATAAAAGTTATTCTATTACTTTTGGCACTAAAGTTTTCATAAAGAGGAATGGTACTTTTATTTGTTCTGGCAAGGTAACCAATAAGCTTGATTTGTTAACTCTCACGATGTATGAGATACATGATACTAAAACAATTAATAGACCATCATTAAAGAGGAAGTCAACTTCATCTAATCCAACAAAACTTTGGCACTTGAGGCTAGGGCATATAAACCTAAATAGGATTGACAGGCTAGTGAAAGATGGTATTTTGCCTTCATTGGTGGTAGAACCAATGCCTGTCTGCGAGTCCTGTCTAGAAGGCAAAATGACCAAAAGACCATTTTCATATAAGGGCAATAGGGCCAAAGATTTATTGGAATTAGTGCATATTGATGTGTATGGACCCATTAATGTCAAGGCCAGAGGAGGATATGAGTACTTCATCACTTTCACAGATGATTACTCAATATATAGATACATATACCTTATGTACCGCAAGTCCTAGGCTTTTGAAAAGTTAAAAGAGTTTCGAGTGGAAGCGGAAAAGCAATTAGGTGAAAGTATCAAGACTCTTCGATCAAATCCAGGAGGGGAATATCTTTCTACTGATTTTATGGGATACTTATCAGAGAATAGGATTCTATCCCAGTTGTCTGCACCTGGTATGCCTCAACAGAATGGAGTAGTGCAAAGAAGGAACCAGACTCTTTTAAATATGATCAGGTTTATGTTGAGTTTCTCAGGATTACCTATATCCTTTTGGGGATATGCCTTGGATACTGCGATGTACATACTAAACCTCGTACCATCTAAGTCTATACTTAAGACTCCCCGGGAATTGTGGTCTGGGCGAAAGCCTAGTATGCAACATTTACACATCTGGGGTTGTCCAGCACACGTGCTGAAGGTTAAGACGGATAAGTTGGAATCGAAGTAGGAAGTATGCACGTTTGTAGGATATCCTAAGGGAACTAAAGGTTGGTTATTCTATAATCCCAGAGAGCAGAAAGTGTTGGTGAGCACCAATGTGGTTTTTCTGGAGGAAGATTATATGTTAGACAGGAAATCTTTAGAAAGGGTGATCTTGGAAGAGATTCAAAAGCAATCAATTCCAAATCCAAGTATGACCGAACTTGAGGAAGAACCACCCTTACTAGACCCAGTAGTTACACCAGTGCCTCGTCGTAGTGGGAGGATTGTTAGACCCCTGACAGGTCCTCGTTCTTGGGAGAGTCTTACGAGGCAGTCCCGAAAGAACTAGAACGAGATCCCTGTAACTATGATGAAGCAATTAATGACATAGATTCCGGACATTGATAAGACGCTATGAAAGCTGAGATGGAGGCTATGTACTCTAATCAGGTCTGGACACTTGTGGACTTGCCTGCGAATATTAAACATATTGGGTGCAAGTAGGTCTACAAGAGAAAAAGAGGACCAGATAGTAGAGTAAAGACCTTTAAGGCCAGGCTTGTTGCGAAAGGGTACACTCAGAAAGAGGGTATCGATTTTGAGGAAACCTTCTCGCCTGTAGTTATGCTCAAGTCCATCCGGATACTCTTATCCATTGCGGCTCATCTCGATTACGAGATTTGACAAATGGATGTCTAGATGGCGTTTCTCAACGGCCATCTTGAGGAAGACATCTATTTGGTGCAGCTAGACGGTTTTGTAGCTAAAAACCAATAGCAAAAGGTTTGCAAGATGCAGAAGTCCATTTATGGATTAAAGCAGGCATCTCGAAGCTGGAACATCTGTTTTGACCGGGCAATCAAGTCATTTGGTTTTTTGTCAAAATCCGGATGAGTCATGTGTGTATATGAAAAGTGAAGGGGATATGGTAGTTTTTCTGGTTTTATATGTGGACGACATCCTTCTCCTCGGGAAAGACATAGGAATGTTATCCACAGTGAAAGTTTGGTTGGCCAAGAATTTTGATATGAAGGACTTGGGAGAAGCTAGCTACATCCTAGGGATCAAACTCTATCGAGACCGGAAAAATAGGATGATTGATTTATCTCAAGCTACATACATAGATAAAGTTCTAGTACGGTTTGCTATGCAAGACTCCAAGAAGTGTATTACACCTTTCAGGCATGGAGTGCACCTTTCCAAGGACCAATGTCCCAAGACACCTGAGGAAAATGAGCAGATGAGGTCGATACCATACGCTTCGGCGTTTGGTAGCCTTATGTATGTTATGCTTTGTACTAGACCGGATATTTGTCATGCAGTGGGCCTAGTCAGAAGATATCAGTCTGATCCAGGACCTAAACATTGGACTGCTGTGAAGTGTATTCTCAAATACTTGAGAAGGACTAGAGATTACATATTGATTTATAGCAGTGATGAGCTCATTCCAGTAGGGCACACAGATTATGACTTCATGTCAAATAAAGATTCCAGGAAATCGACTTCTGGTTATGTATTTATGCTTAGTGGTGGAGCTATCAGCTGGAGGAGTATAAAACAGGAATGTACCGCTGATTCCACCTTGGAGGCTAAATATGTGGCTGCTTGTGAAGCAGCTAAGGAATCCGTATGGCTCAAGAGATTCCTTATGGAATTAGGGGTGGTACCTTTGGCACGACAGCCGCTCACAGTTTACTGTGACAACAGCGGGGCAGTCGCTCAGTCCAAAGAGCTCAGAAGCCATAAAAGCCAAAAGCATGTATATATGAAGTATCATTTGGTCAGGGAGATTGTGCAGAGAGGTGATATTGCTATTACCAAGATAGCCTCTACAGACAATCTAGCAGATCCCTTTACTAAGCCCTTGACTACCAAAGTCTTTGAGCAACATGTAGACAGGATGGGCATGAGATGCAACCCTAACTGGCATTGAGCTCAAGTGGGGGATTGTTATATTGTATGGACTCAATCCATCAGTTGATGTAATAAATTAATTAATTTCTTTATTTATCAATAAAATCATGCTTTCTTTTCCTGAGATAAATGGTGTTTTACCACTTAAAGCATATGACCAATACATATGACATGATGGTTCATGAGATGAACTGGGTCCCATTAGTATATTAGATGTGATATATGTGTATGGATGAGATCCACACACGGGAGACATGTGTCACAAATCTTATACTTAAATATCTTCACAACCAGTGATGAGATTAGGCATCTCATCTGATAAGGTTGCAGCACTTTGATTACTGTAAGATAGTGTGATTTGTCTTGATCATCAGAATGTAAGATTCTGGATTACAGTGCTGGTACATTGGATGTATTAAAGGACCATGAGAAGCACCTTATGGAATACTGTCTCGATTTTAAGGTCTGCTCTCATAATTCCCTAGTAATAGGCTCTCAATCCTGAGACATTGATGAACTCAAGTTTCTATCTATTTATTTACTTTGAGTCACCAATGAGTGAAGCCAATTGTAGGTCAACACCTCGGTGTCTTAGATACGTGGTAGCAGGACTGTGGGAACATCCAATGGTCAAGATAGAATCTATCTACATTATCCACTTGTGCCAATTAATAGATTTGTCATTAGTAAGTGCACACCCATCTCGATTAAGAGTTAATTGGATGGTACTGATGATCACTGTGATTAATTGGGGCTCAAGGATAATAAGATGTGGATCTAAGATTGGAAGTGACAGATTTGATCCAATTGATCCATGGATATTGATAGAGGGGCATACTTATGGTAATCGGGAAGTTTAGGGTCTTCATTGTAATTTATTCCTAGGACTGGAGTGCAATTGCATTTATATAGTGGTGTTATTTGCAATTATATGTGGGCCCGAATTACACATGAGATGTAGGGTCGCGGTGTCCTAGTTGGAGCCAGCTTTCTATGGAATCTCAAGTGGTCCCCACGCTAGCCCAAGTTATTGGAAATATACCAATCCTACTTGAACTTCAATAGGAAGGAATTAGAAAGTTACTATTTCTATTTGAAGTAAGACTTCTAATAGTGGTAATAGTAAGCTTACTAATTGTTGTGGAAGTGAGACTTCTATAGTAATTAGAAAAGGGAGAAAGTTACTAATTTGTAATGGGAGTTGGACTCCTATTTGAAATAAGAAAAGAGCAGGTTTGCCAAGCTATAAAAGGGGTGCATAGGGGACTGGGACGTCCAGCATTGGAGAGCACGCCCAACCCCCTTTTGTGCAAGTGTTGCACAAGTCCTCTCTTTCTTTTCTAGTTCTCTTCTAGTTCCTTGGAGTTTCTAGTTGGGTTTTCTCTTGGAGTTTCCACCAATCTTCTTGAAAAAAGAGATCTGATAGCGGGTCATAGCGTGGAAGACAACGAGGTCTTGGAGATCCCAAATTGCTTCAAGAAGAGTTTTTGATCAATTTGTTTGTCTTCTTCTCCATTAGAGCACTATCAGGCTCCAAATGTATAATCTGCTTCTTTATTTGTTGTTGATTATTTTGTTGCATGGTGTTGCTGGTTTTCTATCTTCTAGATAGTGTTTGTTGCTGTACATGATTGATGAGATTGAAGGATTGCATCCTGGATATGGTTTATGACCTTATGGGTACTTGATCCCTTAGTTAAGTGGGTCAAAAAGTTTTAAAAATCTATCCATGAGGCCCACCTACTTCCAACACAAATACCATGTTAATTTTTACATACCTATTGGAGTGGTACTCCATCCCAAAATTCCAAAGTGACATGTTCACCTTGGATTTGAAGGAGCTACTGGAGATACTCTAAGGTCTTCCTTGTTGCCATAGCCTCTAGAAATAATGACTCGATTTTATACTGTGCATTGTCAAAAACTTTGATATTTGAATAGAAAATCTCCAATGACTAGACCATTGACCAAATAGATTTTCCTATGGGTATCATAGGGTGTTGTTGTGAATAGCAACACCCACTCCCACATCACTCTACAGGGATCGATCCTGGAGGGGTTGATTTACTTCCATGTTCCTGGCCACTGACCAACTCAGCAGAAGATAAATAAAACAAAAATAGATTTTCCTATGGATAGGCCAGTTGCCAAAATATGGATTCAGAGGTAAATTACTGTCCACAAAAATGTACGATAAGAAAGGGGCATTTTCAGGCAGTTCCTATGCTTGGAACAACTTGTCCTATGGGGCCCACTTATCGGTATGGTCACTCTTACTACCCCACTCCACTAAATTTTGGTAGTCACCTGAGTTTTGTAGGCCCATATGTATTTACCATGTAAATTTTATACAGTGGCACCCACCTGGTTGACCCTGTGATCACCCTAAATTGAACAAACTTACCACCCACTTGAAAATTTGGCACTCATCTTAGTTACGAAGGCCATGGTATTGACCATGTAAGAATTTTCACACATCAAATTTTTTATATTTACTAGTTAGGCCTAGCACGTGTAAGGCACGTGCATCCAAACATAACTGTCATTTTTTTGATTTAATACGAACATGTACCGAACATCTACAGACCTAAAGAGAATATATGTTGTAAGATAAGAGATTTGAAGAATTTTCTATACCATAAATTGATAAGAAGTTCTAAGGAAATGAATCATCTTGTCATAGCATTCTGATCCAATCTGATTGCTTTTTGTAAGATGGTAGCAAAAGCTTTAATTTGGCTCTTTTTAATTAAGGTATATTGGTACTGTCCTTACCACTTGGTCTGCAAGCTGCTGCAATTACACATAAAAGAATAGTTTTAAACACTGATCAGAAGGTTTGTTAAGAAGTTGAGTTTGTCCTATTTACTTGTTTTACTCAAACAATTTATTATAGTAATTTCTTTATACTTCTCAACAGATGTACAATGGGAATATTGGTATTGTACTAACAGGTGGTAGTTCTTGGGCACTTTACTGAAATGTAGGTGAAGAAAGACAAATTCTTTCTACTTTGGTACTCATTACTAATAATATGTTACATTTTTCGGGGGTCACTGATGGTAAAAGCTTTAACTACACCCATCAGCAGAATATGCAAATATATAGAGATAAAATGAAGTGTTTTCTTCGTAGATACAAAACATGGTATAGGCCCACCAAGCATTCAACCCATTCGAGATTTGAATATGGCTAGGGCTGATTATAGCAGCAGATCATGAAAGTTGTTCCTTAGCTACATTTATAGAACTTGCTTTGCTTCTTCCAATAGGTATGCAATTACCTGTTATACAACGACATTGGGCTCTCCTACAAATAGAAACTTCACACATTTACACATGAAGCATACCTAGTTTTTAATTATAGAGTTAGAAGGCATCCCTTTGAATTGGGTTACAATCATATAAATGGGGTCCAAGCGACACATTTATTGAAAAGGCACATTCCAGCTTTTAAGAAAAAGAATGTAGCCTCTCTAAGTAACATCCAAATCAACCAACATTCAGCTTTAAAAAGAAAGAATGTATCCTCTCTAAGTAACATCCAAATGGCCAAAGAAGAGCTTAGCATCCAAATTCTAACTTTATTGTGCATGATCATACCTCAAAATTCAGGAATTATTCCAAGTTGAAGTTTTGGAAAGTTTATTTTAGCAGTAGAAGTTGAAATGTGAGCATGACAAACCTGACAAGTTAAGAACAATAGTATTATATAACATGGGTTATCTTAAATAAACATCAATTATAGCTATAAGTGTCACGATCTTGGACTGGGACCGAGCCAAGCCGAGGCCATAATCCGAGTTCGCGGCACAGCGGGCCAGGAAATTCCGCCCGCTCACGCTGTTTCCCACAAGTTCCCGCAGTGAGGATTCCACACAATTGGACTCATGATCACACATTAAAATTGATGCGGAAGCGTGTAGCAAACACATAAAGAAATTAAACATTGATGAGTATACAAAGACTCATGTCAGAGAGAGAACATAAATAGCAAGCCCAAAAGATTAAGGTTCAATATTTACATCACACCAAAAGATAAGTTTAAAGTTTTACAATTCCCAGAAGATAAACCAACAAAGGCTATTAAAATAAAGTCCCCAAAAGCAACTGATCATTCCCAAAATGACTCGCATCTCCGGACCCAACCCGGGCTGCCACTCTCTAGCAACTACCACCTCCTCTTCACGCTCCTCCTTGGGGGCAATGTAAGCACCAAAAACAAAAGGTCAGGCACGACTGTCTGGCAGGAGATTGAAAAAGGTACAAGCAAATATAATAACAAGTAGTTTCGCAAGTAATAAAATAACCCTTACGTGAGAGAAGACCAATAAAAATAGAGGTAATCATAGAGAGTTTACTTTATAAAATCAGAGGATAAATCAATTGGACCATTCAAAACTAAGACATTGGCAACCACACGAAGCTATATTCTCCATCACCAAAGAGACAAGAGTGCACACGATAATTAATCTCCGTCATACGAAGTGAAGGGAGCACATGAACATATAATTATAGTAACCCAGTCCAGATAGGCGTCACACGAGAGTCTCGTTGCGGAACTGGCCAATCACACACTAATTCCAAACTGCAGTTGGCACAAAGTACTTAAGGACCAAAGCCGGATGATCAAACCGATAAGGTCATTCAAGCTTAGTGGTGCTGACTAGACGAATATATATGAACTTTCAAACGAAAACTTGACACTTTTATACTCGGAAACTACTCACACTTTTATCACCAACACACACTTACTCAAGAATTCACAAAATAGTAGTCCCGACACGATGTGTACGGAAAACACAGTCTACACAATGATTCTCAAATGGTTGTTTAAATAAAACCTTGGAACATTGTTTTCAAGATGATGCAATCACAAGATAAGGTTTGGTTTAGTAGATATGAGTCCACTGTACACATCCTCATCAACACCATGAGACCATAACCATCGGGCCGGTATACACTTGAGATCTAATGTTGGCCATTCGTTTAGTTGGTGCCCATGTTTCGACAACATTTAAGATATCAAGTGTACACATCAACTAGATGAGGTCCAAGGGTGTTTAGGATTGAAATTCATATCTTTCTTTATATTTTCCTAAAAATCAGGGAGAAGGTGGTCACCTGTCGGTTGGCGGGCAGTTAACCGCCTAGGGGTTTAGTGGTTAGCCGCTTGCTGATTGTCGCGACCCCGAACCGGGTCATCGGGCCTAATCCGGGATCGGGACTAGTTGTGATTGTGTATGATGGATGATGAATTAATTTGGACCCAAAACGTATATGAGTCTACCAAAGAATGCCACTCGTACACGCGATTTCCCACAGGTGTCCGCGGTGAGGATATCACATCAACATGAATATTTCTTTTATGTGCGGAAGCGTGTAGCAAATCTATTTCATACATTCATGTCCAAGATAACAAGATTAAACCTGTTTGAAACTAGTATCAAAATGAGCAATGATCATTAGTACTATAACCCAAAAGAAAGTTAAAGTTTACAACAATATCGTTTAATTACATTGCCCCCAAAAATAGAGGCCAACAAAGGCCAATATTAATAAAATAACAAGTTCCCAAAAGAATGGTTAGCCTCAACCCAAAATGTTACGTCACTCGGGCAACCGAATGTCTAGACGACATCATCGGCGTGCCACTCGACTAGACGATGCGGTTCTCCGACCGCCTCCTCATGCTCCTCCTCGGGGAGACCGATAACGGGACCTGAGTACCAAAGCAAAGGGTCAAACACGACGGTTTGGCAGGTGGGTGAAAAGACATATCCATATAAGAAATTACCTTGGAAACATTAAAACCTGTTAAAATAATGACTTTTATAAAACGAGAGAATCATTTATTCAAATACATATGCAATATAAAACATATAAGGTATCCAAGAAAACGGGAAACAAACAAGATTACAATCGCACATAGCTAAGTCCTCTATCACCGAAGTGACATGAGCATATCGTGATGTTGATCTCAATCACCGGAGTGAGGAGATGCAACAAAAATAACATATACATATACATAATAATAATACGGAACATGACCAAGGTAGTGAACCGGGCATCGGAAACCACAGTAGCAATCTGCGACATCGGGACAAGACCACGGTAATAACCGGGTAACGGGATCCAAACTGCAGCTGGCGGGACGGGAAGGGGTCTCCAAGTCGGTGGATCAGACCGGCAAGGAAAGCCAAGCTTAGTGGTGCCGACTCATAGGTCAAATGACAAATCAAAACATGTATAAAACATATCAAGTGCATGTATGTAAACGGGCGGGACGGGATGCTCAAAGGCTCAAGTATCATTTTATTCGGGCATGTATAAACGGGCTAGCAAAATGCTAAAATACACTTTCAATACTTTCGGGAATGCTAAATCATAATTCAAGAAATTCGGGACTAGTTTCGGGATTCGAGATAAATTATAATTCAATCGGGACTAGTGTCGGGATTCGAGATAAATTATAATTCAAGAAATTCGGGACTAGTGTCGAGATTCAAGATAAATCAGGTGAGTAAGGACCCCGTATGTCCTTTGTAATAATGACTTGGTACTCCTTTAGTTTGGAAACATTCCGGGCTCTTTATACACCTTAGGGATTTTCAAACTTTTAATTGAACTTCAAAACAAACGGAACCTCAAAAGAGATCCTAAGTACAATGTTAACCTGAAGCATCGTACAACCTACTCAGTCACCGAAGGGAATGGGATTCGCGATAGCCAAACGTGCAAACCTCGTGCATAGTTATAAAGGGGGTATCCCGTTGTCCCGAACCATTCAAGATTGAATTAGATTAAGTCCTGATACAACCGGATTAACCTCAAAGAATGTCGGATCAAACAATCTCACAATAAGTCAAGTGAGTCCAATAAAAAGGGTAACCAAGTTCCACCTAAGTCCATTTAAGAATAGGGTAAAAAAATCATTTCACAGGAGAGATTCACAGTTGGCCCGGTTGACCTGGCCCTTGGCCAGTAGAACGCGCACACTGCAGTCCCGGTCGACCTGAGGAGGTCAGGTCGACCCCTCTCATGCATGCCCGGTCGACAGAGCCCTTGGCCGGTCGACTGGCAATTGTAAGTGAAAAAGAGGGAATAGTGTTTTGGTCAGGCTCCAGAGAACCTGACCTCGTGTGGCCGGTCGACCGAGCTCCCTGGCTGGTCGACCGGGTGAACTGCATAACAGAACCCAGGTTCTGTTTTCTACAGTAAAATGGGTCATTCCTTTTTCCTTCCTTTTTCTTCATTCTTTAAACCTGATTAGCAATCTAAATCATGGATAAAACAAGCTAACAAGATTCACTAATGTGCATTTATTTCAAATCTAAACAAGCCATTAATGTCACAAGACATATGGTGAAATCATCAATGCATTTCATAAAACTCATTCAAAGCTAAAAACATCAAATCATCCACTTGCCTTGGGTCTCTAATCAAAGGAAAACAAGCTCCTAACCACATTTGCAAGCCAAGATCACAATCTCTACAAAAAAAAACCCCAAAACAAACCCTAAAATGGGTTAAACCAAGCAATAAGAAGAGAGAGCTCCTAATAATGACAATGGAGCTTCTCAAGGACTATGAGAACACAAATCTAGAAGATTAGGGAAAGAGCTTACCAATAGGTGCTCTAAATGAGCAAAACAAGCTAAATGAGGATCTTAGAGAGAAGAGATTTCTTCAAAAATGGTACCAATGGAAAGCCCTTGAGGTGGTGAAGAAGATGATGAAGTCCTTTTTTATGTTGGTGTAAGCTTGGTAGTGTCTTGATGATGGAAAAGCAAGAAGAAAAAGAAAGGAGGCAAGAAAACCCTAGATAAGAGAAAGTTGCTGGAAAAGGGAAAAAGGGAGGGTAAGAGCTCTCTTTTATAAGCAATACAAGTGGATTTCACCAACTAGCAATCTTGTTGAGCTGAACTAGTAGTTCTTGAGACCTCGGATGAAAACGATGAAGAAGGAAGAAATGATCGTCGAAATTTCTACTTTCAAAAAAGTATATATTTCGCGGATTTTGGGAATATCAAGTATTGGGTATAGATTTAGTGTAAAAAGACTGTTTTGCCCATAAAGGTAGAAAAGTCGAGTTTCAGGATTCGGGACGGGAACGGGATTGACATGAAAGTTGAAGGGATTAACAAAATAAGTAAATCGGGATAAAACACCAAATCAAAAGAATCTAGAGTAAACCCCCAAGTACACACAAGTCATAAAAAGGAACCCCCAAAGGGCCCCACTAGTCACAAAGGCACACAAAATTCCCAAAGCTATGACAAAGCTATTCTAGACCAACTAAGCCAAAATCCACTAAACAAGTTCAAGACTAACACGCGACTTAATTAGTACTAATCGAGGTCACTCGGGTCGGGGTCTTACACTGACCATAGTCCGTCTGTCAAAACTGCAGCTATTGCCTTTCTAACCGTCGATTGGTGGTGATCTGACGGTCAGTTTGCGATTAGCCGCGACCAAGGGTCAGCTAGCAGCCACTGTTCGCCCAGGATTTTCTGCATTTTGGAATTATGACTGACCAGGGGTCGGTCATTGGTCAACTAGCTGACTGGTGACCGCCCACCTACTGGAAATTTAGTCCAGTTACTGTTTTATGCCAACCCTTCTCCAAACAATCCTTCTTCCAACCCATTCCTTCCATGCAGTCAAATGAGCCTACAAGCTCCCCCACTTTCACCATTTAACCATGCACACACATCAAGTCATAGCTTACCAAGCAAACCTCATCCATTCAAAGTTCCATTTCCAACAATCCAAGCATAGACCTCAATTCAAATGAATTGAAACCAAAATAGAACAAATTGAAAAGAATCAAAACATATATCCACTAAATTAGTAATTTAGAAAACTAAATTTCAAAGTAAACTAAGACAAACATAATGTTGTTCAAAATTATAAAATCAAGCTAGAGTTTCACAAATCATTTGCATGCATATTCATATCTCATTCAATCACTTGCCTTAGATCAAGATGCACTCAAAAAGGTTTCCTAACACTCCTCTCTATAGCTGGAACTCCAATCTACAAAAGGCCTCATGGAAAGAACTTAAAAACCCAAGAATTTTGGAAAAGGAAGGGTTCCTCCATATGAAACTTTGCATGCATGATAAAGAGGCTCTAAATGATTCAACAAAACCAAGATTTGAAGAGGGAAGCCATTGCTTACCTCTAGAAGCTCTAACCAAGGAGAAAACCTCAAGAAGAAGGTAGTCCCAGCAGAAAAACCCTTGAAAGTGGTATCAATAGGAAGCTTAAGTGATGGAGAAGAAATTGGTGTGAATGGATCTCTCCCTTGAGCTGGATATCTGTGACATGCAAGAAAAAAAGGTGGCTCGAAGGGACGAAGAAAAGGAGTCTTCTCCGATTCAGTTGGAATGAAATGGAGGGAAGAATACACGTGGGTGTTGTTTTCAGTTAAGTGGGGTGTGGGCCCCACTAGGACACGAAACCTCAAGGGCTTGGAAACACCATTTGCGGGCCCCGAATGAGATTGACGAATAAGAGTAAATTGATCATTGAAAAATCTAGTTTTCAAAAAGTATATTTTAACATGATTTACCAAAATCACAATTCCTGCACAGAGTTTGATGTGAAAAGTTTGTTTTTCCCTTTTTATTGAAAAATGGGATTTCTGGGTTTCAAAAACGGATGGAAAGAACATAAAAATTGTAGGGGTTAGTATGACATATCGAACGAAACCGAAAACTGATTTTTTCACAATCGCGAATAAATGCCCTAATTGCACATGAGTCACACAGGCCACCCCAAGCCGTGTCAAACCAAGTCCAACGGCTCTCAAAATTCTCCAAAGCTATAAAAATCTAGTCACACGCACAATCCAAGCTAAACGTCCTCTAATCCCACTTAGAGACTAAAACTCGACTTAAACGACGCTAAACACATCAAACCTATGTCAAGGTCTGATAGTAAGTCTCATGTTTCATTCATTCATTTCATTGCCAATTAATAGATAACAATGAATTAATCAGTTTTCCCAGTGATAACAATTGCTTTCACATAATATCTTTATAAGCTTGGTTATAGTTATCTTTTAAATTGAATAATATTGCAAAAAAAATAATAATATAAATAAAAATGGCTTTTAGTACATTTTTCAAAAAAAATTAAGTTTATCGATCATAAAGGTAGAAATTATAGAATAAATTGTTATCAACAACAAATGTTCGTGATACTAATGTAGCTAACAATAACAGTGTGTATATAAATTGTAATCAAGAAGAAATGTTCATGATACTAATGTAGCTAACAACAACAGTATATACACATTGCAAAATGGTCAGTTGAAATTGAAAAGAGGTGAATTATTTACAAACTGCAATGGATGAGGTGGTTTTGTGTTACAATCACTTGTAAGAATTTCTCTTAAAAAAACAGCAGTATTAAAAGTTATCTTAATAATTAGGGCACACATACCTTTGGTAGTTGAGTAAGTGGGGTTTAATTGACGGTCACAATACCATTTCCAACGCTTCTATAGGCAGTGTGAACGTGGACAGTAAAAAGGTTCACATGGCAAAAGTCCATAATCAAAGTGAAAAAAAAGGTCGAACATTGGATAATGATATTTAATCTGGATTATTTGTCCCTAGTCTAGTAGCCTATCCTTAGCGGTATTGCTATATTGCATTTATTTTAATCTCAGTACATTAGCTCATACGTTATACTTTTACAGACAAATATCCAATATAGAAGAATGTTTTGAGTTAGCAAGAATGACACATTTTTCAGTGTGTAAGGTTTTGAGTGTTGGCAACATTCATGGGTTTGGACAAAACTTGGTTCTTTCAAATATAATTTTTCTTTTCTAGAATGGTTTGCAAATTCCTCTCCCTGAAGAACAATCTAAGTGCAAAACTCTTTTGAAGAAACAGATTCCAAGCCAAATATCAGAAATGCCAAGAGCTCGAACTCTCAGAAGGAGAGTTCGAATGTTCAAATGAGACTTTCCCCAAGCCATTTTCCAGAAGGGAGCAGAGTTCGAACTCTCAGCATGAGAGTTCAAACATTGATGGGTAGTGTACTACAAGCCATTTCCCAGAGATGCCCAGAGTTCAAACTCTCAGCATGAGAGTTCGAACGTCCATTTCAAATCCATTTTCCAGAGAGTTTGAACGTTGACTGCCAGATTCCTAAAGCTCTCCTGAAGACTCAAGAGTTCGAACTCTTCGTTAAAGAATTCGAACGTTCATGCCAATTCTGCAAAACCCTAATGTATCTCTATATAAAGGGTTGTTGTCCATTGCCCTAGCATCTCTCTGAAGCTTAAAGAACGACTGTAGCATTTAGTGAGAGAGATCGTCATCCTCTAGAGAAACTTTCCTTCGGATCTAAGATTTACATCTTTAGAGGTCATATCTACAGTCTACATCTTGTTCCCATTTAGGAGTTTGTCGCAACCCCGAACTGGGCCCACAGGCCTAATCCAGGATCGAGACAATTTTAATGATGCCAATGCATTAGTTTATTTGGCTAATAAGTACACAGATTAAAGAAGCACATGGTACTATCCGTGCACATGATTTCCCACAGGCATCCGCGGTGAGGATATTACACAGAGTATTTTTCATTCAAAGTGCGGAAGCATGTCACAAATCAAATTCATAAGTCATTTCATAATTAAAAGACGGATAGCAAGAGTATACAACTTGATGTCAGAGTGAGCAATGATCATTATAGCATTTTCCCAAAAAGGTAAAGTTAAATGTTCATACAAAAGATCAGTTAATTAATCACTCCTAAAAAATAAAGGCCAACAAAGGCCAGTACAACCAAAAGAAACCCCAAAAGAATGAGTTAGTTATAATCCCTATAAGACCCCGACCTGAGAGACCTCGATTAGTACTAATTAAGTCATGTATTAGTCTTAAGCGTGATTAGTGTATTTTGATTAAGTTGGGATTATAATAGCTTTTGATATAGTTTTGGGGAATTTTGAGTGCATTCGTGATTTACGGGACCCTTTAGGGGTTCCTTTTGTGACTTTGCGTGTCCTTGAGGGATAACTCGAGATTCTTGTAATTAGTGTTTTAACCCCGTTTTACTCATCCTGTTAATCTTTACAACTTTCATGTTGATCTCGTGCCCGTTTGAGACCCTGAAAACTCACTTTCCTAGTATTGAGGGCAAAATAGTCTTTTTACACTAAATATGTACCCAATATTTGATATTCCCGAAACCCTTGAAACATATACTTTTGGAAACTAAAAATTTTGACGATCGTTTTTTCCTTCTTTGTCGAATGCAACTGAGGTCCCGAAAGTCGTGTTTTCAATCCTACAAGAATTCTAGTGGTGGAGCCCATCTCATTTGCTTATAAAAGGAAACCCTTCTTATCTCATTCCCTTCTTCTTTCTAGCTCAAAGCCTCACCCAAGCTAGCATTTTCATTTCATTTCTTCTTCTTGCTTTTCCACCTCAATCCACTATCAATCTTGCAACAATAGCTAAGTGGAAATCACCTTCTTCTTCCTCTCATTGAGAGCTCTTCGTTGATAGCATTTGTGAAGAAACCTTCCATCCGAAGACCTTCCTTGAGCTAATCTTGTGTCTTTGTAGAACCCTCAAGTAAGTGATCTTTTCTCTCTTTTGATATTGTGTTATCTTAGCCTAAGAGAAACTCCATTTTCATTATTGGAGCTTTTCATTCTTGTTCCTTGTTTTAACCCATTTTAGGTTTTTTTTTTTTTTTTTTTTTTTTTTTTTTTTTTTTTTTTGTAGCTTTTATTCTTGGCTTGGAAGAGAGTGTTTAGAGCTTGATTTCTTGATTAGAGACCCAAGGAAAGTGGATGATTTGATATTTTGAGCATGAAATGCTTTTATGAGAAATGTGTGATTTTTGTCATTTCTTTTCATACTATTCTTGATTTACATGCTTTTGAAATAAATGCACATGAATGAGTTGGTTGATTGTTTGACTCTTGAAATATGGTATTTATGACCTCTCATTTATTGCTTGTTTGTAGTATAAATGAATCCTTGTGATTTGGTGGACTTTCTCTTCTCTCTTGTAATTGAATATGGTTGAAAATGGAGGCGATTGAGTAGATGTTTGGGGAGTTTTGATGATGATTTGAATGTGGTGTAGAGGTGTTGATTTACCCTCCAATGTATGAAGAAACAGAGCCTCGAAGTAGTTGTGAGAAGGGGAAAAGAAAGGGAGCTAAATTGATCCCAGAACTAGTTCTGGATAGTTCGCTCGAGCGAACTTGACAGGTCACTCCAGCGAAGTGTCCAGAAAAGGGTTCGGACCATTCCAATGGATAGTTCGCTCGAGCGCTTACTTCGATCGAGCGAACCCTCCCAAACCTCATTCCAGAAAGTGGTTAGCTCGAGTGCATGGTTGGTTCGCTCGAGCCAACCTGAACTGGACGAGTTCGCTCGAGCGAACCCTTCCAGAAAGCCATTCCAGAGACCACTTCGCTCGAGCGAACCTCTGGTCCGCTCGAGCTTTGGACACTGTTCATCTGAGGCTATTTTGAGAACGAAAATGAAACGTTTAAATGATTGAGAGAGGTTTGTTAGTAGCCTTATTGTGATGGGAAAACTTATAAACATTGTTTGAAACCCGTTTGAGAAAGAAGCCACATCACGGAGACTCATTTGAAGTTTCAAAAAAATTCATAAGGTGTATAAGGAGCCCGGAATGTCTCCAAACTCAAGGAGTGCGAAGTTATTATTAAAATCGACATACGAGACCCCTATTCACCTTGGACAAATCTTGAACTCCAATATTTTCCCTATAATTTCAAAAGTTAAATTGTACCCTCTTGTTCCCGAGTTTTATACTACATGACTTGTTATCCCCGAAAGCATTGATTTTGTGCTTGTTATAGTTGCTAGCCCCGAAGTACATGACCTGATATGAAATGAAAGTTATGCCCTTGAGCATCCTTGTCCCGCCCGGTCAAATACTTGCACTTGATGTATTTATACATGTCTTGATTTTTGTTATTTGACCTATGAGTCAGCACCACTACGCTTGGATAACATTGCCGGTCTGATCCACCGACTTAGAGATCCCCCTCTTGTCCCGCCAGCTGCAGTTTGGATCCTACTACCCGGTTATTACCGTGGTCTTGTCCCGATACCCCGACTTGCTACCGTGGTTCCCGATGCTCGGCTCGCTATCGTGGTCGTATCCCGTATTATTATATATGTATATGTAAATTTCATTGTACCTCCTCACTTCGGTGACTGAGGTTAACGCCTTGATATGCTCTTGTCACTTCGGTGATAGAGGACTTAGCTTCTGTTGACACCAACAATGTCACTTTGCCTCTTCACACATTCTCAACATTAAAAGGCAACATGGAGATGCATCCTACCACAAACAGGCGAATGCCGCTTCAAGCATCAGATTTTGTCAAAATCAAATAAAAATTGCAAGATCCTTCAAAACAGCCAAAAGGAGGATACATTTGAAGTTTCGGGCCATTCCAGTATCATTTGGTCTAACTTCACTCCTCCGGCAATTGAATAGGCGCTCCTGGCGGCGACAGTGTCGAAGACATCAAATCTTCAATCAGAGCATATAGTTGGTCTCAAAATACTTCCAAAAGGCTTCATGTCAAATTTCAAGTCAAATCGACAACGTTTGACCCTCCATCAACATTCGAGCAGCAAAATCAAGCCTCTCGGCGGTGAAAACCACCGAGGCCATCACTCATCAAACATAGTACATGGGTGGCTTCAACATGCTTCCAAAAGGCTGCACGTCAAATTTCAGGTCATTCCGATGACGTTTGACCAGACTTTGATGCTCAGGAACAAAATCAAGCCTACCGGCTGTGGAGCTTCCCGGGACCATGACATCCAAATCGGAGCTAAAGGATCGTTTCAAAATGGATCCAATAGGCTCCCCGTCAAATTTCAGGACAATCGAACATCGGTTGACCGTACATCAAAGCGCGACATCTTCCTCGTGGTAAAATCAAGTCTAGCAATGACAGGACCCCAAACGGCTTCAAAACCCAAACAAAATCCCATGGTTGGTAATATCTACTACTCAGGAGGCTTCACGTCAAATTTCGGGTCATTCCGATCTCGTTTGACCTAGTTTTGACTCTTGACGGAAAATCGACTACAAAGTCTTCGGCTTTTCCAAAAAATAGGAAACTTTGTGCTCCGGTTTGCACATTTTCTCGTCATGTTTTCTTTAGGAGAATCAAGTCAATAAATGAGGAAATATGTCAAGGAAAATACAGGAGAAAAAAAAAGAAACAAAATAGATCGAAAAACGATCGAGAAACGGCGACCGAAAGGGGAAAAACCCCCATGGTCGCCGGTGACCATAAACCATGGTCGCTGGTGACCTTGCTCCATGGTAGCCGGCGACCCTGGGTGCATGGTCGCAGGCGACCTTGGAAATCCGGGTCGCCGGATTTCCGCCGGGTGGTTCGTTTTCTGACCCTTTTCGCGTTTCGGGAACTCCAGCCCCTGTGATTTTCCGAAAATCTGATTCTTGATGCTTGAAATCGACCGATCTTCATCAACATTTCGATTCCGCCGTCAAGAGCATGAAATCATCATTGATTGCTTCAAGATCGCCAACCGGGTGACCAAGAAAGTACACTTTCTGTCCGACCGATCGAGAAATTGACAGGACGGATGTTACTGGCCCACTGGTATTAATTAATGTCTAAAGTTGCACCGCCACCCGACATCAAACAACATGTGGATCCATCAGCGACCATCGTAAGAAGAATTCCAAAAGACGCGGTGTCACGACTTGGGCCCAAGATCCGGTAACCCAGAATCGTGAGCTCATACTTACTCCTGTAAACTCCGAATTAACCGAAGTGAAAACGGAATCCAGAAGGAATAACATACTCAATAACCTGTAAAATACAAAAAAATTTGCGGAAACATTTATATTTCACAATATCAATTCATGATTTACATGTATACAAAGTAAAGTCCTCGTACATATATACATTTCCAACATTTACTTGTCAAACACTGCATTTACAAAACACAATGCAGATGACAGTTACTTACATTTCAAAATGAATATACAAACAGTTTCTCAAAACATTTCTCAAAAAGTTCCAATTCCTTATCGCACTAGGATACCCATATCAAATGGTATCCCGACCATTCCATTCATTTAGTCCTCCTGGAGGAACCGAAGCGGTCTCCTACGCTGCCGCCGGGGGCGCAGCATGACCGACAAGAGCAATCGGGCCTATAATGCCATCAATAACACTAGTGAACACGATGGTTCAACAATGCATAAACAAATCTTGTAATAACACATGTTATTACATACACTGAATTCATCCATTAATCTAATAACAAACTCCATTTCTAGACAATTCTAGATAATTCCTATAATGACAATAGGTGAACAAGTCAATTAATAAACATGTACAAGATGATAACTACCATAGCATTCATTTCATTTCATTTACCATCTTCCCTCAAAGGAAGGATTCATCTTCCAATTGGAAAGCATCAATCAATACCCATAGATATGATCGCAATTGAGGGACTTACTAGTGTCCTGGCCAGGGACAACTAGCATCACTATGGAGCTCCGGAATGCTCCAAATCCATCTACTGTTGTAGGATTAGTCATTTGTTTCATTTATTATTTCATTGAACTTATTTAAAGTTCTAATACATTAGCTAAGTAGTGTCAGACTCAGGAGTTAATACTTCTCAGTAAGCAATTCATTTCTGGATTCAATTCAATTCAATAGTTCCTTTCATAACAAAGGAAGGGGCTAACAATAATACCAATCTCATTAGATTGGAACACAATGATACAATGAGAGAATTATTAACCACTTATGGTTCGACTCAATCTTATCTCAACTCTAAACAACCATTTCGGTGTAATCATTGGCTTCTAAATGCACGTGTTATTCTCAATGGACATCACATTTATTTATTTTAATGTCTGCATTCTAGTCTCCGCAATTACCACCCATGGATGCTTAGTCTTAAAGCTAATTAAAGGAGCACTTACACTCGCAAGTGACACTCCAAGTCTATGTGAAAATCCAAAAATCCAAAACCCAAATTTTGCTCGTGACTTATACCTTGACCGGTATCACGTTCGCTCCAGCGAAACTGTTCGCTCGAGCGGACCAAACAGAGAGTTGTTCGCTTGAGCGGAATATTGTTCGCTCGATGGGACCAAAACAGAACTATGTTCGCTTGAGCGCACTTATTGTTCGCTTGAGCGAACCCATCAGAATTTCAGTCCAAACAGAACATTATTCGCTCGAGCGAACCCATCAGAATTTTGGTCCGAAATTTATGATCTTTCTTCCTTCTTTTACTCTCATTTCTCCATTCCATTTCCACAACTTGCAATAAGTATTGGAACCTCCTGTTCCCTCCTCATACAACATTCATTCACAAATAACTCTTCTAATCATCCATTAACCATCTCATTAAACCCATAACAAAATCCTAAAACTCAATGGAAAATGCACAAAATACATGGAAACTCTATGAGCTTCTACAATAATTAGCACTATTCACAAGTAAATGTTTATACTTGCCTTGATGAAGGTTTACTAACTCAAAGCCCTTTGTTTAGCTTGCCTTTGAGATGAAAGCCCCCAAATGAAACCCTAATTCCATGAAAACAAGAAAATACACAAACCTATAAGTTATTTGTGCTAGAAATCATGTCTAAACACTCATTATGACTTGTAAACTCATTAAAAGCTCCAATCACTTACTTGTAGTTCAACTAGAGAAGCCCTTAGCTCTTGTGAAGAGATTTGCACTTCCCCTCAAGCTTTCACTTCAAAGAAACCAAAAGGGAAGGTGAAGAAGATGAAGTTGGTGAAGCTAGCACCCCCTTCAATCACACATACAAGCTCCCTTCTTAATGTTTGATGAGGAAAATGGAAGAATAAGAGAGGAATGAGCCTAGGGTTTGGGTGAAATGAGGGAATGACTCATTTCATTCTAATATAAGGTCCACTTACACAAGCACCCCCTCTTAATAAATCTATTTACAGTTTGAGTCAAATGAAGCTTCATTTGGTCTATTTGAGGTCAAATGGAATCGCGTCTATTATGAAAGTTAACATACTATTTGAAATACACACGTTGGTATCAAGAATTTTCGTATTTGACGAAATACGTAAAAACCTATATTTATGAAAAAGTCTTTAGTCTACCTTATTAGAGTCTAAATTCATTTTAACCAATTCAATTTCATTCCATTATGCCTAATGCATCATTTGAGACTAACTCGTCCCTCTTTGGTCATTAACCTTGATTAACCCAATTATCCATGCTTAATTGACATCAATCTCAATTAATTAGTCTTAATCATGATTAGTTTGGGTCGGGGTGTAACATTCCTCTAAAATTTTAGAACCATTCGGTCCTCCGAATGCAATACAATTCAATAGTCAATTAAAATTTTAAATTTACTTGAACGAATAGTTCTGGATACTTTTGAGTCATTTTTTCTTCAGGCTCCCATGTAGCTTCACTGGGTTCATGATAATCCCAAAGGACTTTAACCCATTTGATTGTCCTCGTGCGAAGGACTTGCTCCTTAGTATCAATAATTTTGATCGGGTTCTCAACGTATGTGGTATTTGGCAAAACTTGGATTTCTTCTTGCTGAATGATATGTAAAGGATCTGCCACATACTTTCGAAGCATCGACACGTGGAATATATTGTGAATACCAGAAAGTTCCGGTGGAAGCTCTAGGCAATAAGCTACATCTCCAATTCTGCTCTTGATCTTGAAAGGTCCAATAAATCTTAGTGAAAGCTTGCCTTTCTGTACGAACCGGATAGTACCTTTTATTGGAGAAGTCTTTAAGAATACCAAGTCATCAATGGCGAACTCCAGGTCACGCCGACGATTGTCAACGTAGCTTTTCTGCCTTGATCAAGCCACCTTCAATCTATCTTGCACTTTCCGAACCCTCTTTGCTGTATTAGCAATTATAGTAGGACCATGGAAACTCCTTGTCCCAACTTCTTCTCAGCTAACTAGAGTCCTACATCTTCGACCATACAGTGCTTCAAAAGGTGTCATTTCAATGCTAGAGTGATAGCTGTTGTTGTACGCAAATTCGCACAATGCTAAGTGTTTATCCCAGTCATTGCCAAAATCCATAACACTGGCACGAAGCAAATCTTCCAAAGTCTGAATAGTCCTCTCCGACTGTCCATCTGTCTGTGGGTGATATGCGGTGCTAAACCGAAGTCTAGTACCCATCGAATTTTGAAAGGATTGCCAAAATGAGGAAACAAACCGACTATCTCGATCTGAAACAATCGAGACCAGTGTTCCATGCAATCGAGTTATCTCCCTAACAAACAACTTGGACATATCACTGAATCCCATGCCTTTTCTAAATGGAAGCAAATGTGCGGACTTCGTAAGACAACGATCACCCATACGGTGTCATGCTGCCTCCTCGTCCTTGGAAAACCAGATACAAAGTCCATAGTCAAATGTTCCCACTTCCATCTAGGTATATTCAGAGGATAAAGTAGTCCAGGCGGTTTCTTGTGCTCAAACTTCACATGCTGACATGTCAAGCAGGAAGACACATAACTTGCTATCTCCCGCTCCATGTTATTCCACCAAAATCTATCTTTGAGATTTCTATGCGTTTTAGTGCTTCCAGGATGCATAGAATATCATGTGTGATGAGCTTCAAACATTATTGCCTGTTTCAGATCCTCTTTTGCTGGCACACATAACTTGTCTCTAAAATACAGAACTCCTTCCACCAACACAAAATCCGATCTAGTTGCAAGGTTGTCCTTGATTATCACTAATTCAAGGTCTTGAAATTGTCTATCCTTGATTTCCTTGATAAGCATTAGTTCGAAGACGGACATTGCTGCAACCATTACTCTATCGTCCACCATCTTAACAGACAAGTCCAAATCTCTGAACTCTTCAATTATATTCCATTCACCAACTAGCGATGCCAAGTTAGCAGATTTCCGACTCAAAGCATCCGCTAGTACATTACCCTTTCCAGGCACATATGTGAATGGAAAATCATAGTCCTTGATGAGCTCTAACCAACGATGTTGTCTCAAATTAATGTCCTTTTGAGTGAACAAGTACTGGAGACTTCAGTGATCACAATGGACTTCAAAAGCCTCTCTGTACAAATAATGTCTCCACTGCTTCAAAGCAAACACAACCGTCGCGAGCTCTAAATCATGCGTCGCATAATTCTTTTCATGTTCCTTCACCTGACGCGAACCGTAGGCAATCACGCTACCATTCTGCATCAAGACGCATCCTAGTCCAACACCTGAAGCGTCCGAGTGATCCCTTCAGGCAACGCTAAGATTGGGGCTGAAACCAACCTTTGCTTCAAAATCTGGAAGCTAGACTCGCATTCATCATTCCATTGGAATGGAACGTTCTTCTGAGTCAACTTCGTTAATGGAGCTGCTATGTTAGAGAAGTCTTTCACAAATCTCCTGTAATAGCCTACCAACCCTAAAAAGCTCCGAACTTCCGGCACATTTTTCGGACTCTGCCATTTGGTAATTGCTTCAATCTTAGCTGTATCAACAGCTATTCCATCACTGGTAATTATATGACCCAGAAATGTCACTTGTCGTATCCAGAAATCACATTTCTCTAACTTTGCATATAATTGATTATCCTTGAGTATCTGCAAAGTTGTTCATAGATGATGTGAATGCTCTTGCTCTGACTTTGAATACACCAGAATGTTTTCAATGAAGACCACAACAAACTGGCCCAGATACGAAGCAAAAACTCTATTCATTAAGGCCATAAAAACTGCAGGCGCATTGGTTAGACCAAAAGGCATTACTAAAAATTCATAGTGGCCATAACGAGTCCTAAATTTAGTCTTCTGTACATCTTGATCTTTTTAACTCGAATCTGATGATATCCAGATCGAAGATCAATCTTGGAAAAGTAAGATGCACCCTGGAGTTGATCAAACAACTCATCGATTCTAGGCAATGGATATTTATTCTTGATTGTCAATTGATTTATTTGCCTATAATCAATACACATACGAAGGGTGCCATCCTTCTTCTTCACAAATAATATAGGTGCCCCCCAAGGTGAGACACTTGGCTGGATAAAACCTTTGTCCAATAAATCTTGTATCTATTTCTTCAATTAAAACAATTCCGATGGTGCCATTCTATACGGTGCCTTTGATATCGGTGTCGTACCCGGTACAAGTTCTATAGTAAAGTCTATTTCCCTAACTGGAGGTAAACCTGGCACTTCATCTAGAAATACATCTGGAAATTCACAGACTAGAGGAATATCTTTTAACTCCTATACAGGCTTCTTATCATAATAAATGCAATGTAGCCCTCACAACCACTATGCATCAACCGTTCAGCCTTGAGTGCTGAAACAAGCCTGGTATCATACTTCTTCCGAACTCCTTCAAACATCACACTGACATTGGCCTTATCCACTTTAAAAGTGATGATTTTGCGAAAACAGTCTAAACAAGCCCTATACTTCGCAAGCCAATCCATACCAAATATTACATCAAAATCGTTTATTGCTAACAACACTAAATCAGATGGCATAGATACTTCCCCAATCTTCACACTACATTGGGGAATATACAACTCACACACTACTCGTTTTCCTAATGGAGTAGTTACAACAAAATCACAAAGCAATTGCATTACCCGTTCTTGAATATCACAACAAAATGAGAGTGCTACAAATGAATGAGTAGACCGTAGGTCAAATAAAGCAAATGCAGGTCTATTATCTACCAGAATTGTACCTTCAACCACATTGGCGGCAACCTCTGCTTGTTCTCTATTTACTCCATAGGCCCTTCCTACATGCTGTGGCCTATTCTGTTGTGGTTGTTGCCTTGGTTGCCATTGATGCTGCTGGCCTTGACGTTGAGGCTGTTGTTGCCTAGGAAGAACTGGGAAAGCCAACTATTGTGGAGGAGCAGGAATCACTGCTTGTCCTTGGGCAGGTTGCTGCTATGGAGCCCTGTTATCTCTCCTACCTTTTGGACACTGAGCCATTCTGTGTTCCAAAGAACCACAGACCAGACATGCTCCAGTAGTCCTCCAACACGCCTCAGTCCTATGAGTTTTGCCACAAGTCTCACAGACTGGTCTGTCCTCCGTTCTTGCAGTGAACTTTTGCCTCTTGTTCTTGTTTTTATACTACCCTCCTCCTTTCTTAAACAAGGAGCCAGTAGTGCCACTACTACTCCTTTTTGAATTCTCAACCATTTCTTCTCTGTGCACCTCTTCAGCTGTAAAGGCTTTATCAACTGCGTCACTAAATGTAGTAGGCTTATTAGATGCCATTACCATTTTCTTGTACGTGGGGTTCAAACCATGAAGAAATCTCTTCACTTTCTTTTCCTCGGTATCTACCAAGTTAGTAGCATACCTAGACAATTGCAAAAAGGTGTGCACGTACACCGACACAGTCATCTACCCTTGCTTCAGATTTAGGAATTCCGATTCCTTCCACTGCTTGATGTGCTCTGGCACAAACTTCCTTCTAAACTGTTCCTTGAAGGTTTCCCAAATGTCATCTGCTGGTGCTGCCAAGAGTGTATCACTAATATTCTTCCACCATGTTTTTGCTTCCACTCTTAACATGGAAGTGGCAAGTAAAACCCTCTGCATTTGCGTGTAGACTATCGTACCAAATACATCACCAGTATGTTCTAACCATTCATCTGCCAGTACGGCACTTTCAGTGCCGTGGAACTTGGTTGCTCCCCGCTTCCGAAATTGCTCATAAAGGACATTGGGATCCTTTTCTTTAGATTGCACTACCACCTGTGTCCCTACATTAGGAGGTGGTGGTACTGGCTGAGCCTACAATTGAGCTTGCATCTGAGCTTGCACTTGTAATAAGGAAGCAATTTGGGCTTGCATACCCATTTGGGCCTCATGCCTCTTAGTCATTTGCTCTCTATGCTAAGCTTGCATAGCCACTTGTGACTCGCGAGTTCTTACTAACTGCTCTAATATGACAGTCATCCTTGCATCAGCATCCGATATTGGAGGAGAAGGTTTAGTACCGTCATTGACGACAACTTCAACAAAGTTATCGCTTCCCGATCCAGATGCCATCTGAAAACAATGAAGAAGGTAAGATACACATCTCTACCCTTCCATCCCACACACATTATATATAGCAAAAGTAATAACACAAATCCAAGAGTGGATTTATTCGCAACTTAACGGCCCTCACAACATGCTTATAGTTTTCTAAGTCTTTTAAGTTTTCCTTTGTTCTTAACCTCGCACTGATACCATACAATAAGTATGTCACGACCAGGGCCTAAGATCCGGTAATCCCGATCCGTGAGCTCATACTTACTCCATAAACTCCAATTAATCGAAGTAAAAATGGAATCCAAAAGAGATAACATACTCATAACCTGTCAAATACAAAAAATTTTGCGGAAACATTTATATTTCACAATATCAATTCATGATTTACATGTATATAAAGTAAAGTCCTCATACATGTATACATTTCCCAACATTTACTTGTCAAACACTGCATTTTACAAAACACAATGTAGATGACAGTTAATTACATTTCAAAATGAATATACGAATAGTTTCTCAAAAAGTTCCAATTCCTTAATCGCACTTTGATACCCATATCAAATGGTATCCCGACCATTCATTCATTTAGTCCTCCTGGAGGAACCGAAGCGGTCTCCTCCGGTGCCGCAGGGGGCGCAGCATGACCGCAAAGCAATCGGGCCTGTAATGCCTTCAATAAACACTAGTGAACACGACGGTTCAACAATGTATAAACCAAATCTTGTAATAGCACATGTTATTACATACAACACACTGAATTCATCAATTAATCTAATAACAAACTCCATTTCTAGACAATTCTAGATA
>QPKB01000002.1:34561775-34652447 GCA_003546025.1 Camphora micrantha
TTTGGGTCAACTGTTTCATGAAAGCATCAGGGTCGTAGCCCAGTCCGTATGAAGACTTTTCTATATGACGATAGAGTTTCCAATCCTCCTGCTGGCCTTTTGTCAAGGTGGGCTCCAATGGTACGAGAATACCGTGGCCACCTCCCAAGCCGATTGGATTTTGAGCGTCATAGCCCATTTTCTTCATGATAGCTTGCGCCATTGGACTATACAAGGATAGTTGTGGCATACCTTCGTTTTGAAAAGGCTCAAGCGAAGAGTTTGATGAAGAAGCCGCCGACCTGTGGAAAAAGATCGGCTTTTCTTTTGGTGAGGTTGTCGGAACAACGAAGGAAGCTGATGCTGGATCGCCTATGCCAGCAGGTGTCTCCAATGGAGTGAGAGCAGGTTGAGCTTGCTGAGTATCAGCTTGGCTTGACGAAGTGTCGTCTTCTGTCTCTGAATTCGAATCTGTGTCTTGCATAATAGACACAAAGGAGATGACAAACTTGCCCCCAAGCTTTTGTTTGGTCTTCTTTGCCTTGGTAGTGATCACCAGCGGCTTTGAAGACTTGAGGGAGACAACAAAAGGAGATTGATTGATCTCCTCGGTTTTGCCGGATGATTGATTTTCTTCCGGTGATTGCTGAGGAGCCTTGCCTTTATCTTTCTGGAGACTTTCAGCAAAGGATGTTGTTTCTTTCTCCTTTTCTTCGTTTTTATCTTTGTACATCTGCGAGTCTGCGAAATGGACTTCTTTGCCTTTGAAAGGCTTTTTGTCTGCAAATACCCGATGTACCAAGCCGTCGTTGCCAACAAACTTGATGCACTGATGAAGAGTTGAAGGAACAACACCACTCTCGTGTATCCAGGGGCGTCCAAGAAGGATGTTGTAGCATGAGGGGGTCTTTATTGCATATACAGTGACTTCAGAGATAAGATCACCGATTTGCAACTTGAACCTAATCTTGCCGATAGGCCTCTGAGTGCTTCCATCGTATCCAAAGATAGACACGGATGTGTGTTGACACAAAAAATGTCACTATGTCCCTTCAACACCAAAAGCTACATGGAGCCACATCCTGCCATAAATAGGAAGGCGCCACTTCAAGCACCAGATCTCGTCAGAATCAAATAAAAACTACAAGATCCTTCAAAGCAGCCACAAGAAGGGTACACATGAAGTTTCGGGCCATTTCGACATCATTTGGCCTAACTTCACTCTTACGACAGCCAGGCAGGAGCTCTCGACAGCGACAGTGTCGAAGACTTCAAAACTTCGATCAGAGCCTACGGATGGTCTCAAAATACCTCCAAAAGGCCCCCTGCCAAATTTCAAGTCAAACGGACGACGTTTGACCCTTCATCAACTCTCAGGAAGCAAAAACAGGCCTACCGGCAGCGGAGCACCCCGGAATCATGGCATCCAAATTGGAGCTAATGGATCATCTCAAAATGACTCCAATAGGTCCCCTGTCAAGTTTTAGGTCAAACGGACATCGTTTGGCCTAGTTTCAAAGCTCGGCATTGTCCTCGAGGTGAAATCAAGGCGAGCGTTTGCGGGACCCCAAAAGGCTTCAAAACTCAAACCAAAGCCCATGGTTGGTCTTACTTACTACTCAGGAGGCTCCCTGTCAAATTTCAGGTCAATCGGACATCGGTTGACCATAAGTCAAAGCTCGGCATTTCTCTCATGGCGAAATCAAGACGAGCATTTGCGGGACCTCGAACGGCTTCAAAACTCAAACCAAAGCCTACGGTTGGTCCTATCTACTGCTCAAGAAGCTCCACGTCAAATTTCAGGTCATTCCGACATCGTTTGGCCTAGTTTCAATGCTTGACAAAAAAATCGGCAAAACCGCACAACAAAGTCTTCGGCTTTCCAGAAAAATAGGAAACTTTGTGCTCCGATTTGCATGGCTTCTCGTCTGGTTTTCTTCAAGAGAATCAGGCCAATAAATGAGGGGAAATGTCAGGAAAAATACAGAAGAAAAAAGAATGAAAAAAGATCGAAAAACGGCGAAGAAACGGCGACCGAACGGCGGCCAAACAATGGGCCCAAGGCTCATGGTCGCCCATGGAATTCCGGCGACCCAAAAAATCGCCGGAAGACCTTTTTTCGGGTCCTTTTCGCGTTTCGAGTTGATTGGCCCCTGTGATTTTTCCAAAATCTGATTTTTCGTGCATGAAATCCGTCGATCTTCGTCAACATCACGGATTCGCCGCCGAAATCATTGGATGATCATTAGCTGCCTCGAAATCGCCAACCAGCTGACAAAGAAAGCACACTTTCTGCCCGCCCGATCGTGAAATCGACAGGACAGATGTTGCCGGCACGTTGACATTAATCAATGTCTGAAATTGCATCGCCATCCGACATCAAACAACATGTGGATCCACCGGCGGTCATCGCAAGAAGAATTCCAAAAGACGCGGCGCGGCCCGCGACTCTTCGAGCGACTTGGCGACCAATTAATGAGGTTAAATGACCCGTTTTATGACAAGTTAATGCGGTCATTAACTCATTATTTTGGACGGCCCAATCAAAAGCAAGCAAATGGGAGTTTACAAGTCAAAGGATTTATGGCATTAAAGCCATGAAACTCCTCCCATGATGGGGATTAAAAGCTATTAAAGGCTCATTATTCTCCATCGGCCAATCAGATTCAAGGAAAAGGAGTTACAAAACAAGTAATTTAAAAAACTTCTAACTCCTCCCATTATGAGTATTAATGCATTCAATGCTCATAAACCCTCCTAAATGACTACCAAAGGCCTATAAATAGGAGGGCATTCCAAAGGGAAAGGATCTAGCTCTCGCTCTCCCCCCGACAAAGACAAAAAAAATCCAGAGAATTGCCCAGAAAATCCAGAGCCCCTGCAACTCTGCTGCAAAGACCACCAAAAGGTGATTGAAGCACCCTTGGGGGGCCACCCCCCCAAGGACCTCCCTTCTTCTACCAATATGGCTAAAACGTGGCTTTTTAGCCCGTTTACTTAGCTTTTTATCGGATATAAGACCTTCTCTTGGTCTTTGTCCTTTAAAAATCTGAGGTTAAAAAGCCAAGCCAAGAATCCAAGCATCGTGTTCTCATCTGCATGGACGATGGAGGAGCCCATACATGACTCGCGACCGTCGATCTGAACGTGTCCCCACAATTGAATGAGAAGTCAGATTCCTTTTTTTTATTTCTATTGTACTTTATTTTTCTTTTAGAGACAAAAATCACAATTCTTGTCTTTCATAATGGATAAGACTTGTAAATCGCCTTTTACGGCAAAATCGCCTTTCACGGCAACAAATGAAATCGCCTTTCACGGCATTCAAAAAAACCTTTTGTCTCTTTCTTAAAATATGTGTGCAATAGAAACTAGAAAAAAGTTTCATTTCCCCTTCTACTTGTGAAGGTGGATCTTCGGATCACCGTTTCTAAATTCCAAGTAGAAAAGTGAAATTGGCATACCCGTACAAAAAAAAGAAAGATGTTGATACCCCTTATCTTTTCTTCTCCTCCCCTCCGCCGTACCCCGAAAGACCCGGGGCGGAGGCAGCGGGAGAGAGGGAAGAATCGGGTCCATCAATGTGTGACTCAGCTTGCTAGGCGGGATGCCTAGCTCTTCGAGTGCCGAAGTAGAGATGAGGTTAAGGGCAGAACCCGGATCGATCTGTACTCTGTGTATCGGCATCTCTTTGATGTACCCTGTAAAGTATAAGGGCCGGTTGTGCTTTGTTTCGCCTAGTAGGAGGTCTTCCTTAGTGAAGGCGATAGTTGCACTTACTGCTTTTTGAACTGAGAGGCAATCATTGCAAGATCCCTCAGTCTTCTTCTTTTCTCCTTTTGAGGAGGTATTTGATTTTTTAACCCTATAGTCCATTTCAATTTGTAGGACTTGTGGGGCATGCTTGTCGACATCCACATTCAGTCTTTGCAGTTCTGAAATGAGACTATCACGAGTTTGGGGAGACATTCGTAATAAGTCTAGGATGTGCAGGCGTGCAGGTATGTGTCTAAAGTGCTCAATCAAGTCATACTTGAAAGCGTCCTTAGGGCCTGCATTTTCATTAATGTTGCCACTTGGGGCGTTTACATTCTGTCCCGAAGGATTTACATAAGAAGAAGAGTTAGATTATAGTTTTTGTGGTAATCCCGGCCAGAGCGGGTACCTTTACCAACTTCGAGAGCTTCTGGAGACGGTTCTTCATTCGGAAGTCCAACCTCAGGATTGAGGGACTGATCCTTTTCATTTGCTGGAGATGCTTCTGCGTCAACCTTACCATCCTCAGTGATTGCATTGCATGGGGCATTTTCCGGGAACAAGTCCTGAATAGCGTCCAGCAATTTGTCTTCTTTGTTTACAATTTCATTGGTCCAGACATCACCCATGAGGTTGGGCATCTGGGACCAGTTGACTGGGTAGACTTCATCGGTAGAGACGTCTTCAAGGTAGTCAGCCAGAAGAGGTCTGTACTCTGATGTGACAGTCTCGGAAGACGAAGGCTGAGAAGATGCCATTTCCGAGGTAGTAATATCAGAGGATATACTACCTGATGTAGTATGGGAGTTTGTGGTCTCGGCAGATGAAGCTCCAGAGGCGCTGTCGTCTCGAACTATCGCATTGCAAGCAATAGGAAACGTCTCCGGAACGGATTGTTGGGAGTCAGATTCATCCTCTGATGTAAGGGGATCATCCACCCAGCAGTTTTCTTCATTTTCAGGGGTTACTGGAGGGGACTCCTGTAGATTTTCTGGGACCACCGGTTCTGGATTACGATGAAGCTGATTGATGTGATCTTGTCCTTGCTCTATGGCAAGACGCTGCAAGATCCTTGCATATTCTTCGAGATCAGGCATAGGAGCTAGATCTTCTTCTTCATTTACTCCTTGTAGTTCCTCGTGATCGGGTTCTACCGGAGCATTGGCAGGTGCTGTGTCAGCAGCATTTTCCTGAACAACCTCTTGGTCTCCTTCATCATCAGACCAAGATCCCTGTGGTTGTAAAGGGTTATACCAGATCACCGGCATGAGGTGGGATTCGGGGATCCATTCCTGCTGAGGTCTTTGATCACCGTCTCAGCCTCCATAGATGCTTCTAGGAGTTCTCCCAAATTCTTTGATTTGTTGCCGATAATCATGGAGCGTATCTTTGCTCTCATGTTGTTACGGCAGATGTCGACCAGCGACGCTTGTGGCAGTACGTCTGAACATTTGTACGCCATTGCCTTCCACTTGTGAATGTAGACGTATGTCGACTCATTCTCTCCCTGTTTTAGGCTGCAGAGTTGAGCCATAGTCAAAGGATGATCCTCACCTTTGAAGTGAGTTAGGAAGCGTGTCTCCATCATGGCCCAGTTTTGGATAGAGTCCTCCTGAAGAGTGGAGTACCAATCAAAGGCCGTACCTTTTAGGGTACTTGCGAAGAGACGGATCTTGAGGGCGTCTTGATCCGCGATGGCTCCCGTCAGGATCTTGAAATGGATGACATGTTGTCTGGCCGAGCCCTTCCCTGTATATGTTTGGAGAGTGGGCTGTTTGAATTTGGTAGGGAACGGTACCGAGTCCATCCATAAGGGATATGGCGGCTTGATTCCGTGTTCGTTTAGTGAATCCTCTTCCTTTGCTTTGGCGAGGATATCGTCAACGTCCTTTTTGGTAAGGGCGCGTGACTCATTTACCTCCTCTTCATGGTGACTTGGAGGAGCTTCATTATTTAGTGGACGTTGGAGGGTAAGAAGTAAGTTCTCCATGAGAGCTTCTATCCTCTGCTGTCCCTGCTCCAGCTGTTGGATGCGTGTGGCTACGTCATCTTGCGGCGGAGGCTGCTCAGCATTTGCGACTAAGACGTTCATCTTTCGAGAGTCGAATGAGGATATCGTCTTGGTGACTGAGCTGGAGCTCATTCTTTTGGATGAAGAGCTCGAAGAGTGATTGCTCCGGTGTCCTTGACTTGAAGGAGTGGGAGAATCTTCTCTATGTCTTCGCGCCCGGGAGACGCTGCGAGTCACCGGTCGCTTGACATGGATTTTTGTTGCTGACTTCTGGCGCCTTCTGGTTTTGCCAACCATATGGACAGTAGCAACTTGGTTGGGTGCTTCTTTTTCGACCCATTTTTGAGAGACCTGGAACGTGGAGTGCCAAGCTCTTTGCTTCTCTAGTCTCTTTTGCCGATACGCCGCGCGGCGACGCATACGACGAGCGATTTGAGCTTCAGTTAGCTCGGGCTGTGCTCTAGCCACGAAGGAGGTGGTCCCTCGCGCGCAGCAGCCGAGCTTGTCTTCTTTATAATTCGGCAAGGACAGGATCTTTGGATACGGTCCTTAGCCTGTCGCAGCGAAGCTTTAAATTTGGCGAGCTCGGCCCCTGTTGAGATGAAGGGCCGAGTTGCAGGAATACAGGCCTTGACAGATTCTCGCTGAGGCCTGATGATGTACGACTTGATCTTGGGCTTATAGGAATAAGCCGGCTCGTGCTGGGTAAATTTTGTTTGGTGGAGGGCTGGTTTCTCCTCTTTCGTGTACGAGAGAGGGTAGAACCGGTTCTCCTTGAGCGGGGCCAGGTATGCTGGCCTTGCAGATCTTTGGGACCTTCTTTGTTTTGGAGAAGGTCTTGGAGACCAAGTCTTGAGGTAGACCTGGTTTCTTGCAGGCTGAGGTTTCCCAGAGTTGTCGCGAGCTTCAGTCTTCTTGGCAGTTGCCCTTGGTGTCATGGTAGTGACGCGCCCAGGGGCGGTTCTCTGCTTCTTGGCAGGAGTTGTTTCTTCTGCGGGAAGTGAGAAAGGTCCCAGCGACCCAAAAGACGATGGACCGGGGAGAGGAGGTCGACCCGGTGTCCTGTGCGTTACCGAAGGAAGTGACACTTCGGCCGCTGGCGAGGCGCTTAAGAGCGCGTTCGTTTTGCTTCTCTTGAAGCATTAGCTGGTACTTGTTCTCGTCGAAGGTGATTGTCAACGAAGCTGCCATGTTAGTTTTGAAAAACTTTCTGAAACAAGACCGGATCCATTAGTAATCACAAGAATGTGGTGATCATAAATGGAAATTACTATGGTTTTTTCTTTTCAATTTGCTCGAGGGGACAAGGCCCGGCCCAAGCAAGATGAAGAAGGCAAAAAGCCATAGAGTATACAATTGTTCTAAACGCAAGTATGAAAGGCTCAGATTGAGCGTTCCAGTGACTGCTAGAAGCAATTGTGAACCTTAATTCAGATTTACCGAGGAGCGAGGCTCACTCGAGGTAAAATGATATAAGGTTGGGAGTACAAATGTGTCGGTCGCGAATACAGTAGACCCAAGAGGGCGTACTAGCACCGCTAGGCACAGATGTTGTAAATCGCATCCTTGAAATGGACACGAGATGGGATTTTTCGAAAGGTCAAGGTTGGGTTCATAAAAGAGAGCAAATGGCACTCCGATCCGAACACATGCTCAACATTTCTGCGAGCACAGAGTCCGAAAAGGAAATAACCAGAATTTCTCGAATCTGGACCCAACAATGACGGAAGTTTTTTTTTTTTTTAGAAAAGTCAGGATCAGATTCATCAAAGAGAGCAAATGACGTTCCAACCCAAACACGTGCTCAACATTTCTGCGAGCACAGTAATCCGAGGAGGAAGAGGTCAAGATTTCTCGACTTTGAACCCAAACGTGACAGAAGTTTTTTTTTTTTTGAAGATTTTTTTTTGAAAGTCAGTATCGGATTCATCAAAGAGAGCAAATGATGTTCCAGTTCAAACACGTGCTCAACATTTCTGCGAGCACAGAGTCTGAAAAGGAAGAGATCAAGATTTCTCAAATTTGAACCAAAAATCGACGAAAAATTTTTAGGGTTTGAGAATACATCGAGTTCTCACGATTCGTTCTTATGAAACCAATGTTGATAGACTAGCCCCCAGGTAAGGGTAGGATTACTTAATGAACCCGTTTGGAGGACCCTTACCTAGAACAGCCTAGCTGTCTCCAAACTCTGGACAAGGCTTTTCTTGGATCAACCTCGATTAAAGAACGCAATCGGTAAAACTTTCGTGTTCTCAAGTGCTTCCCCGTTTTTTTTTTTTTTTTTTTTTTTTTTTGGACTCATCAGAGAGAGCGAATGGTCCGTTCCCAATCTGAACAGGGGCTCAAACAATTTCTGCGAGCCCTAAGTCAGAAAGGAAAAGAAAACCAAAATTTCTCAAATTTGGATCCAAAAAAAGAGAAAGGAGATTTTTTTTTGAAAATCTGACAAGTTTGAAATCAGATTTTTTTTTTTCGAACTCATCAAAGAGAGCAAACGGTCCCTTTCCCAATCTGAAAACGTGCTCAAACATTTCTGCGGGCACTGAGTCCAAAAGGGAGGAGATCGAGATTTCTCAGATCTGAATCCAAAGAACAAGAGAAGATTTTTTTTTTTCGAGAAGGAGAAAGATTGGAAATAGACTTAAAGAAAGAAATTTCCAAAAAAAAAAAAATCCCATCTCATGTTTTTTTTTTTTATGCAAGATTCAACATTGGCCACCAACTAGAAAAGTGCCAAAGAATCGAAGTTCATGTTCTCAAATGAACGCGTCCCACCGGGTGTGCCAGCTTGATGGACCCGATTCTTCCCTCTCTCCCGCTGCCTCCGCCCCAGGTCTTTCGGGGTACGGCGGAGGGGAGGAGAAGAAAAGATAAAGGGTAACAACATCTTTTCTTTTTTTTGTACGGGTATGCCAATTTCACTTTTCTACTTGGAATTTAGAAACGGTGATCCGAAGATCCACCTTCACAAGTAGAAAGGGGAAATGAAACTTTTTCTAGTTTCTATTGCACACATATTTTAAGAAAAGAGACAAGGTTTTTTTTGAATGCCGTGAAAGGCGATTTCATTTGTAGCCGTGAAAGGCGATTTTGCCGTAAAAGGCGATTTACAAGTCTTATCCATTATGAAAGACAAGAATTGTGATTTTTGTCTCTAAAAGAAAAATAAAGTACAATAGAAATCAAGAAAAGGAATCTGACTTCTCATTCGATTGTGGGGACACGTTCAGATCGACGGTCGCGAGTCATGTATGGGCTCCTCCATCGTCCATGCAGATGAGAACACGATGCTTGGATTCTTGGCTTGGCTTTTTAACCTCAGATTTTTAAAGGACAAAGACCAAGAGAAGGTCTTATATCCGATAAAAAGCTAAGTAGATGGGCTGAAAAGCCACGTTTTAGCCATGTTGGTAGAAGAAGGGAGGTCCTTGGGGGGGTGGCCCCCCAAGGGTGCTTCAATCACCTTTTGGTGGTCTTCGCAGCAGAGTTGCAGGAGTTCTGGATTTTCTGGGCAATTCTCTGGATTTTTTTGTCTTCGTCGGGGGGAGAGCGAGAGCTAGATCCTTTCCCTTTGGAATGCCCTCCTATTTATAGGCCTTTGGTAGCCATTTAGGAGGGTTTATGAGCATTGAATGCATTAATACTCATAATGGGAGGAGTTACAAGTTTTTAAATTACTTGTTTTGTAACTCCTTTTTCCTTGAATCTGATTGGCCGATGGAGAATAATGAGCTTTTAATTGCCTTTAATCCCATCATGGGAGGAGTTTCATGGCTTTAATGCCATAAATCCTTTGACTTGTAACTCCCATTTGCTTGCTTTTGATTGGGCCGTCCAAAATAATGAATTAATGACCGCATTAACTTGTCATAAAACTGGTCATTTAACCTCATTAATTGGTCGCCAAGTCGCTCGAAGAGTCGCGGGCCGCGCCGCGTCTTTTGGAATTCTTCTTGCGATGACCGCCGGTGGATCCACATGTTGTTTGATGTCGGATGACGATGCAATTTCAGACATTGATTAATGTCAACGTGCCGGCAACATCTGTCCTGTCGATTTCACGATCGGGCGGGCAGAAAGTGTGCTTTCTTTGTCGGCCGGTTGGCGATTTCGAGGCATCTAATAATCATCCAATGATTTCGGCGGCGAATCTGTGATGTTGACGAAGATCGACGGATTTCATGCACGAAAAATCAGATTTTGGAAAAATCACAGGGGCCAATCAACTCGAAACGCGAAAAGGACCCGAAAAAAGGTCTTCCGGCGATTTTTTGGGTCGCCGGAATTCCATGGTCGCCGGCGACCATGGGCCAAGGTCACCAGCGACCATGGGCCTTGGGCCCATTTTTTTGGCCGCCGTTCGGTCGCCTTTTCTTCGCCGTTTTTCGATCTTTTTTCATTCTTTTTTCTTCTGTATTTTTCCTGACATTTTCCCTCATTTATTGGCCTAATTCTCTTGAAGAAAACCCGACGAGAAGCCATGCAAATCGGAGCACAAAGTTTCCTATTTTTCTGGATAGCCAAAGACTTTGTTCTGCGGTTTTGCCGATTTTTTGTCAAGCATTGAAACTAGGCCAAACGATGTCGGAATGACCTGAAATTTGACGTGGAGCTTCTTGAGCAGTAGATAGGACCAACCGTAGGCTTTGGTTTGAGTTTTGAAGCCGTTCGGTGTCCCGCAAATGCTCGCCTTGATTTCGCCATGAGAGAAATGTCGAGCTTTAACTTGTGGTCAACCGATGTCCGATTGACCTGAAATTTGACAGGGAGCCTCCTGAGTAGTAAGTAAGACCAACCATGGGCTTTGGTTTGAGTTTTGAAGCCTTTTGGGTCCCGCAAACGCTCGCCTTGATTTCACCTCGAGGACAATGCCGAGCTTTGAAACTAGGCCAAACGATGTCCGTTTGACCTAAAACTTGACAGGGGACCTATTGGAGTCATTTTGAGATGATCCATTAGCTCCAATTTGGATGCCATGATTCCGGGTGCTCCGCTGCCGGTAGGCCTGTTTTTGCTTCCTGAGAGTTGATGAAGGGTCAAACGTCGTCCGTTTGACTTGAAATTTGGCAGGGGCCTTTTGGAGGTATTTTGAGACCATCCGTAGGCTCTGATCGAAGTTTTGAAGTCTTCGACACTGTCGCTGCTGGGAGCTCCTGCCTGGCTGTCGGAGGAGTGAAGTTAGGCCAAATGATGTCGAAATGGCCCGAAACTTCATGTGTACCCTTCTTTTGGCTGCTTTGAAGGATCTTGTAGTTTTTGTTTGATTCTGACAAGATCTGGTGCTTGAAGTGGCGCCTTCCTATTTATGGCAGGATGTGGCTCCATGTAGCTTTTGGTGTTGAAGGGACATAGTTACATTTTTGGTGTCAACAATAATAAAGAAAACTAGCATGAAGCTCCTATGCAATGCACAAGTTAAGTCTCGCGCGACCTCAATAATATATTAAAACTAATATCCCTCTCATGTAAATCTATTTATAATAAAATAATAAAAAAAATTCAAATCAACAACAAAAAAAAAAAAAAATGAAAACCAAACATTTCTTCCTTTAATTCACGTCAGCATACATGTTTCATCTTAAAAATAAAGAATTCATATGCATTTCTGTTGATTTTGAATATATATCAAAACTTTGAAAATAACCATAATTTATAGAGTTAGAAGGCATCCCTTTGAATTGGGTTACAATCATACAAATGGGGCCCAAGCGATACATTTTATTGAAAAGGCACATATGTAGCCCAAGAGACACATTTTACTGAATAGGCAAATATCATGTGTTCTTAGAAGGACACATTCCAAGAGACAAATTTTATTGAAAAAGCAAACATCATGTGTTCTTAAAAGGACACATTCACAAATGGGCCTCAAGAAGTTGATATGGCTTCCCCTAAGGCTAGAATTAAGGTTTTTATTTTCAACCAACATTCAGCTTTTAAGAAAAAGAATGTATCCTCTCTAAGTAACATCCAAATGGCCAAAGAAGAGCTAAGCATCCAAATTCTAAATTAATTGTGCATGATCATACCTCAAAATTCAGGAATTATTCCAAGTTGAAGTTTTGGAAAGTCTATTTTAGCAGTAGAAGTTGAAATGTGAGCATGACAAACCTGACAAGTTAAGAACAATAGTATTATATGACATGGGTTATCTTAAATAAACATCAATTATAGCTATAAGTGTCACGATCTCGGACTGGGACCGAGCCAAGCCGAGGCCTTAATCCGAGTTCGCGGCACAGCGGGCCAGGAAATTCCGCCCGCTCACGCTGTTTTCCACAGGTTCCCGCAGTGAGGATTCCACACAATTGGACTCATGATCACACATTAAAATTGATGCGGAAGCATGTAGCAAACACATGAAGAAATTAAACATTGATGAGTATACAAAGACTCATGTCAGAGAGAGAACATAAATAGCAAGCCCAAAAGATTAAGGTTCAATATTTACATCACACCAGAAGATAAGTTTAAAGTTTTACAATTCCCAGAAGAGAAGCCAACAAAGGCTATGAAAATAAAGTCCCCAAAAGCAACTGATCATTCCCAAAATGACTCGCATCTCCGGACCCAACTCCGGCTACCACTCTCTAGCAACTGCCACCTCCTCCTCACGCTCCTCCTTGGGGGCAATGTAACCTTGATCTGAGCACTGAAAACAAAAGGTCAGGCACGACGGTCTGACAGGCAATTGAAAAAGGTACAAGCAAATATAATAACAAGTAGTTTCGCAAGTAAAAAAATAACCCTTACGTGAGAGAAGACCAATAAAAATAGAGGTAATCATAGAGAGTTTACTTTATAAAATCAGAGGATAAATCAATTGGACCATTCAAAACTAATACATTGGCAACCACACAGAGCTATATTCTCCATCACCAAAGAGACAAGAGCGCACACGATAATTAATCTCCGTCATACAAAGTGAAGGGAGCACATGAACATATAATTATAGTAACCCAGTCCAGATAGGCATCACACGAGAGTCTCGTTGCGGAACTGGCCAATCACACACGAATTCGAAACTGCAGTTGGCACAAAGTACTTAAGGACCAAAGCCGGATGATCAAACCGATAAGGTCATCCAAGCTTAGTGGTGCTGACTAGACGAATATATATGAACTTTCAAACAAAAACCTGACACTTTTATACTCGGAAACTACTCACACTTTTATCACTAACACACACTTACTCAAGAATTCACAAAATAGTAGTCCCGACACGATGTGTACGGAAAACACAGTCTACACAATGATTCTCAAATGGTTGTTTAAATAAAACCTTGGAACATTGTTTTCAAGATGATGCAATCACAAGATAAGGTTTGGTTTAGTAGATATGAGTCCATGGTACACATCCTCATCAACACCATGAGACCGTAACCATCGGGCCGGTATACATACACTTGAGATCTAATGTTGGCCATTCGTTTAGTTGGTGCCCATGTTTCGACAACATTTAAGATATCAAGTGTACACATCAACTAGATGAGGTCCAAGGGTGTTTAGGATTGAAATTCATATCTTTCTCTATATTTTCCTAAAAATCAGGGGGAAGGTGGTCGCCTGTCGGTTGGCGGGCAGTTAGCCGCCTAGGGGTTTAGCGGTTAGCCGCTTGCTGACTGTCGCAACCCCGGACCGGGTCATCGGGCCTAATCCGGGATCGGGACTAGTTGTGATTGTGTACGATGGATGATGAATTAATTTGGACCCAAAACGTATACGAGTCTACCAAAGAATGCCACTCGTACACGCGATTTCCCACAGGTGTCCACGGTGAGGATATCACATCAACATGAATATTTCTTTTATGTGCGGAAGCGTGTAGCAAATTTATTTTATATATTCATGTCCAAGATAACAAGATTAAACCTGTTTGAAACTAGTATCAAAATGAGCAATGATCATTAGTGCTATAACCCAAAAGAAAGTTAAACTTTACAACAATATCGTTTAATTACATTGCCCCCAAAAATAGAGGCCAACAAAGGCCAATAATAATAAAATAACAAGTTCCCAAAAGAATGGTTAAACTCAACCCAAAATGTTACGTCACTCGGGCAACCGAATGTCTAGACGACATCATCGGCGTGCCACTCGACTAGACGATGCGGTTCTCCGACCGCCTCCTCATGCTCCTCCTCAGGGAGACCGATAACGGGACCTGAGTACCAAAGCAAAGGGTCAAACACGATGGTTTGGCAGGTGGGTGAAAAGATATATCCATATAAGAAATTACCTTGGAAATATTAAAACCTATTAAAACAATGACTTTTATAAAACGAGAGAATCATTTATTCAAATACATATGCAATATAAAACGTGTAAGGTATCCAAGGAAACGGAAAACAAACAAGATGGCAACCACACATAGCTAAGTCCTCTATCACCGAAGTGACATGAGCATATCGGGGTATTGATCTCAGTCACCGGAGTGAGGAGATGCAACAAAAGTAACATATACATATACATAATAAACGGGTGGGACGAGATGCTCAAAGGCTCAAGTATCATTTTATTCGGGCATGTATAAACGGGCTAGCAAAATGCTAAAATACACTTTCAATACTTTCGGGAATGCTAAATCATAATTCAAGAAATTCGGGACTAGTGTCGGGATTCGAAATAAATTATAATTCAAGAAATTCGGGACTAGTGTCGGGATTCGAGATAAATTATAATTCAAGAAATTCGGGACTAGTGTCGAGATTCAAGATAAATCAGGTGAGTAAGGACCCCGTATGTCCTTTGTAATAATGACTTGGTACTCCTTGAGTTTGGAGACATTCCGGGCTCTTTATACACCTAAGGGATTTTGAGACTTTTAATTGAACTTCAAAGCAAACGGAACCTCAAAAGAGATCCTAAGTACAATGTTAACCCTGAAGCATCGTACAGCCTACTCAGTCACCGAAGGGAATGGGATTCGCGATACCCAAACGTGCAAACCTCGTGCATAGTTATAAAGAGGGTATCCCGTTGTCTCGAACCATTCAAGATTGAATTAGGTTAAGTCCCGATACAACCGGATTAACCTCAAGGAATGTCGGGTCAAACAATCTCACAATAAGTCAAGCGAGTCCAATAAAAAGGGTAACCAAGTTCCACCTAATTCCATTTAAGAATAGGGTAAAAAAATCATTTCCCAGGAGAGATTCACAGTTGGCCCGGTCGACCTGGCCCTTGGCCGGTCGACTGCGCACATTGCAGTCCCGGTCGACCTGAGGAGGTCAGGTTGACCCCTCTCATGCATGCCCGGTCGACCGAGCACACTGCAGTCCCGGTCGACCTGAGGAGGTCAGGTTGACCCCTCTCATGCATGCCCGGTCGACCGAGCCCTTGGTCGGTCGACCGGCAGTTGTAAGTGAAAAAGGGGGAATAGTGTTTTGGTCAGGTTCCAGAGAACCTGACCCTATGTGGCCTGTCGACCGCGTGAACTGCGTAACAGAATCTAGGTTCTGTTTTCTGCAGTGAAATGGGTCATTCCTTTTTCCTTCCTTTTTCTTCATTCTTTAAACCTGATTAGCAATCTAAATCATGGATAAAACAAGCTAACAAGATTCACTAATGTGCATTTATTTCAAATCTAAACAAGCCATTAATGTCACAAGACATATGGTGAAATCATCAATGCATTTCATAAAACTCATTCAAAGCTAAAAACATCAAATCATCCACTTGCCTTGGGTCTCTAATCAATGAAAAAACAAGCTCCTAACCACACTTGCAAGCCAAGATCACAATCTTTACAAAAAAAAACCCCAGAACAAACCCTAAATTGGGTTAAACCAAGCAATAAGAAGAGAGAGCTCCTAATAATGACAATGGAGCTTCTCAAGGACTATGAGAACACAAATCTAGAAGATTAGGGAGAGAGCTTACCAATAGGTGCTCTAAATGAGCAAGACAAGATAAATGAGGATCTTAGAGAGAAGAGATTTCTTCAAAAATGGTACCAATGGAAAGCCCTTGAGGTAGTGAAGAAGATGATGAAGTCCATTTTGATGTTGGTGTAAGCTTGGTAGTGTCTTGATGATGGAAAAGCAAGAAGAAGAAGAAAGGAGGCATGAAAACCCTAGACAAGAGAAAGTTGCTGGAAAAGGGAAAAAGGGAGGGGAAGAGCTCTCTTTTATAAGCAATACAAGTGGGTTCCACCAACTAGCAATCTTGTTGGGCTGAAATAGTAGTTCTCGAGACCTCAGATGAAAACGACGAAGAAGGAAGAAATGATCGTCGAAATTTTTACTTTCCAAAAAGTATATGTTTCGCGGGTTTCGAGAATATCAAGTATTGGGTACAAATTTAGTGTAAAAAGACTGTTTTGCCCATGAAGCTAGAAAAGTCGAGTTTCGGGATTCGGGACAGGAACGGGATCAACATGAAAGTTGAAGAGATTAACAAAATAAGTAAATCGGGATAAAACACTAAATCAAAAGAATCTAGAGTAAACCCCCAAGTACACGCAAGTCATAAAAAGGAACCCCCAAAGGGCCCCACTAGTCACAAAGGCACTCAAAATTTCCAAAGCTATGACAAAGCTATTCTAAACCAATTAAACTAAAATCCACTAAACAATTTCAAGACTAACACGCGACTTAATTAGTACTAATCGAGGTCACTCGGGTCGGGGTCTTGCAATGACCATAGTCCGTCTGTCAAAACTGCAGCTATTGCCTTTCTAACCGTCGATTGGTGGTGATCTGACGGTCAGTTTGCGATTAGCCGCTACCAAGGGTCGGCTAGCAGCCACTGTTCGCCTAGGATTTTCTGCATTTTGGAATTATAACTGACCAGGGGTCGGTCATTGGTCGACTAGCTGACTGGTGACCGCCCACCTACTAGAAATTCAGTCCAGTTACTGTTTTAAGCCAACCCTTCTCCAAACAATCCTCCTTCCAACCCATTCCTTCCATGCAGTCAAATGAGCCTACAAGCTCCCCCACTTTCACCATTTAACCATGCACACACATCAAGGCATAGCTTACCATTCAAACCTCATCCATTCAAAGTTCCATTTCCAACAATCCAAGCATATACCTCAATTCGAATGAATTGAAACCAAAATAGAACAAATTGAAAAGAATCAAAACATATATGCACTAAATTAGTAATTTAGAAAACTAAATTTCAAAGTAAACTAAGAGAGACATAATGTTGTTCAAAATTATGAAATCAAGATAGAGTTTCATAACTCATTTGCATGCATATTCATATCTCATTCAATCACTTGCCTTAGATCAAAATGCACTCAAAAAGGTTTCCCAACACTCCTCTCTATAGCTGGAACTCCAATCTACAAAAGGCCTCATGGAAAGAACTTAAAAACCCAAGAATTTTGGAAAAGGAAGGGTTCCTCCATATATAACTTTGCATGCATGATAAAGAGGCTCTAAATGATTCAACAAAACCAGGATTTGAAGAGGGAAGCCATTGCTTACCTCTAGAAGCTCTAACCAAGGAGAAAACCTCAAGAAGAAGGTAGTCCCAGCAGAAAAACCCTTGAAAGTGGTATCAATAGGAAGCTTAAGTGATGGAGAAGAAATTGTTGTGTGAATGGATCTCTCCCTTGAGCTGAATATCTGTGACATGCAAGAAGAAAAGGTGGCTTGAAGGGACGAAGAAAAGGAGCTTTTCTCCGATTCAGTTGGAATGAAATGGAGGGAAGAATACACGTGGGTGTTGTTTTCAGTTAAGTGGGGTGTGGGCCCCACTAGGACACGAAACCTCAAGGGCTTGGAAACACCATTTGCGGGCCCCGGATGAGATCAACGAATAAGAGTAAATTGATCATCGAAAAATCTAGTTTTCAAAAGTATATTTTCACATGATTTACCAGAATCACAATTCCTTCACAGAGTTTGATGTGAAAAGTTTGTTTTGCCCTTTTTATTGAAAAATGGGATTTCTGGGTTTCAAAAACGGATGGAAAGAAAATAAAAATTGTAGGGGTTAGTATGACATATCGAACGAAACCGAAAATTGATTTTTTCACAATCGCGAATAAATGCCCTAAACGCACACGAGTCAGACAGGCCACCCCAAGCCGTGTCAGACCAAGTCCAACGGCTCTCAAAATTCTCCAAAGCTATAAAAATCTAGTCACACGCACAATCCAAGCTAAACATCCTCTAATCCCACTTATGAGACTAAAACTCGACTTAAACGACGCTAAACACATCAAACCTAGGTCAGGGTCTGACAGTAAGTCTCATGTTTCATTCATTCATTTCATTGCCAATTAATAGATAACAATGAATTAATCAGTTTTCCCAGTGATAACAATTGCTTTCACATAATATCTTTATAAGCTTGGTTATAGTTATCTTTTAAATTGAATAATATTGCAAAAAAAATAATAATATAAATAAAAATGGCTTTTAGTACATTTTTCAAACAAAATTAAGTTTATCGATCATAAAGGTAGAAATTATAGAATAAATTGTTATCAACAACAAATGTTCGCGATACTAATGCAGCTAACAATAACAATGTGTATATAAATTGTAATCAAGAACAAATGTTCATGATACTAATGTAGCTAACAACAACAGTATATACACATTGCAAAATGATCAGTTGAAATTGAAAAGAGGTGAATCATTTACAAACTGCGATGGATGAGGTGGTTTTGTGTTACAATCACTTGTAAGAATTTCTCTTAAAAAAACAGCAGTATTAAAAGTTATCTTAATAATTAGGGCACACATACCTTTGGTAGTTGAGTAAGTGGGGTTTAATTGACAGTCACAATACCATTTCCAACGCTTCTATAGGCAGTGTGAACATGGATAGTAAAAAGGTTCACACGGCAAAAGTCCATAATCAAAGTGAAAAAAAAGGTCAAACATTGGATAATGATATTTAATCTGGATTATTTGTCCCTAGTCTAGTAGCCTATCCTTAGTGGTATTGCTATAATGCATTTATTTTAATCTCAGTACATTAGCTCATACGTTATACTTTTACAGACAAATATCCAATATAGAAGAATGTTTTGAGTTAGCAAGAATGACACATTTTTCAGTGTGTAAGGTTTTGAGTGTTGGCAACATTCATGGGTTTGGAAAAAACTTGGTTCTTTCAAATATAATTTTTCTTTTCTAGAATGGTTTGCAAATTCCTCTCCCTGAAGAACAATCTAAAGGCAAAACTCTTTTGAAGAAATAGATTCCAAGCCAAATATCAGAAATGCCAAGAGCTCGAACTCTCAGAAGGAGAGTTCGAATGTTCAAATGAGACTTTCCCCAAGCCATTTTCCAGAAGGGAGCAGAGTTCGAACTCTCAGCATGAGAGTTCAAACGTTGATGGGTAGTCTACTACAAGCCATTTTCCAGAGATGCCCAGAGTTCGAACTCTCAGCATGAGAGTTCAAACGTTGATGGGTAGTCTACTACAAGCCATTTTCCAGAGATGCCCAGAGTTCGAACTCTCAGCATGAGAGTTCGAACGTCCATGGCCTGATTCTTCAAATCCATTTTCCAGAGAGTTTGAACGTTGACTGCCAGATTCCTAAAGCTCTCCTGAAGACTCAAGAGTTCGAACTCTTCATTAAAGAATTCGAACGTTCATGCCAGTTCTGCAAAACCCTAACGTATCTCTATATAAAGGGCTATTGTCCATTGCCCTAGCATCTCTCTGAAGCTTAAAGAACGACTATAGCATTTAGTGAGAGAGATCGTCATCCTCTGAAGCTTAAAGAACGACTATAGCATTTAGTGAGAGAGATCGTCATCCTCTAGAGAAACTTTCCTTCCGATCTAAGATTTACATCTTTAGAGGTCATATCTACAATCTACATCTCGTTCCCATTTAGGAGTTTGTCGCGACCCCGAACCGGGCCCACGGGCCTAATCCGGGATCGAGACGGTTTTAATGATGCCAATGCATTAGTTTATTTGGCTAATAAGTACACGGATTAAAGAAGCACATGGTACTATCCGTGTACATAATTTCCCACAGGTATCCGTGGTGAGGATATTACACAGAGTATTTTTCATTCAAAGTGCGGAAGCATGTAACAAATCAAATTCATAAGTCATTTCATAATTAAAAGACGGATAGCAAGAGTATACAACTTGATGTCAGAGTGAGCAATGATCATTATAGCATTTTCCCAAAAAGGTAAAGTTAAATGTTCATATAAAGGATCAGTTAATTAATCACTCCTAAAAAATAAAGGCCAACAAAGACCAGTACAACCAAAAGAAACCCCAAAAGAATGAGTTAGTTACAATCCCTGTAAGACCCCGACCTGAGAGACTTCGATTAGTACTAATTAAGTCATGTATTAGTCTTAAGCGTGATTAGTGTATTTTGGTTAAGTTGGGATTAGAATAGCTTTTGATATAGTTTTGGGGAATTTTGAGTGCATTCGTGATTTGCGGGACTTTAGGGTTCCTTTTGTGACTTTCCGTGTCCTTGAGGGATAACTCGAGATTCTTGTAATTAGTGTTTTAACCCCGTTTTACTCATCCTGTTAATCTTTACAACTTTCATGTTGATCTCGTGCCCGTTCGAGACTCCGAAAACTGACTTTCCTAGTATTGAGGGCAAAATAGTCTTTTTACACTAAATCTGTACCCAATATTTTATATTCCCGAAACCCTTGAAACATATACTTTTGGAAACTAGAAATTTTGACGATCGTTTTTCCCTTCTTTGTCGAATGCAACCGAGGTCCCGAAAGTCGTGTTTTCAATCCTACAAGAATTCTAGTGGTGGAGCCCATCTCATTTGCTTATAAAAGGAAACCCTTCTTCTCTCATTCCCTTCTTCTTTCCAGCTCAAAGCCTCACCCAAGCTAGCATTTTCATTTCATTTCTTCTTCTTGCTTTTCCACCTCAATCCACTATCAATCTTGCAACAATAGCTAAGTGGAAATCACCTTCTTCTTCCTCTCATTGAGAGCTCTTCGTTGATAGTATTTGTGGAGAAACCTTCCATCCGAAGACCTTCCTTGAGCTAATCTTGTGTTTTTGAAGAACCCTCAAGTAAGTAATCTTTTCTCTCTTTTGATATTGTGTTATCTTAGCCTAAGAGAAACTCCATTTTCATTATTGGAGCTTTTCATTCTTGTTCCTTGTTTTAACCCCTTTTAGGGGTTTCTTTTTTTTTTCTTTTGTTTTTTTTTTTTTTTTAGCTTTTGTTCTTGGCTTGGAAGAGAGTGTTTAGAGCATGATTTCTTGATTAGAGACCCAAGGCAAGTGGATGATTTGATATTTTGAGCATGAAATGCTTTTATGAGAAATGTGTGATTTTTGTCATTTCTATTCATACTATTCTTGATTTACATGCTTTTGAAATAAATGCACATGAATGAGTTGGTTGATTGTTTGACTCTTGAAATATGGTATTTATGACCTCTCATTTATTGCTTGTTTGTAGTATAAATGAATCCTTGTGATTTGGTGGACTTTCTCTTTCTCTCTTGTAATTGAATGTGGTTGAAAATGGAGGTGATTGAGTAGATGTTTGGGGAGTTTTGATGATGATTTGAATGTGGTGTAGAGGTGTTGATTTACCCTCCAATATATGAAGAAACGAAGCCTCAAAGTAGTTGTGAGGAGAGGAAAAGAAAGGGAGCTAAACTGATCCCGCAACCAGTTCTGGATAGTTCGCTCGAGCGAACTTGACAGGTCGCTCGAGCGAAGTGTCCAGAAAAGGGTTCAGACCATTCCAATGGATAGTTCGCTCGAGCGAACCTTACTTCGCTCGAGCGAACCCTCCCAAACCTCATTCCAGAAAGTGGTTAGCACGAGTGCATGGTTGGTTCGCTCGAGCCAACCTGAACTAGACGAGTTCGCTCGAGCGAACCCTTCCAGAAAGCCATTCCAGAGACCACTTCGCTCCAGCGAACCTCTGGTCCTCTCGAGCTTTGGACACTGTTCATCTAAGGCTATTTTGAGAACGAAAATGAAACGTTTAAATGATTGAGAGAGGTTTGTTAGTAGCCTTATTGTGATGGTAAAACTTATAAACATTGTTTGAAACCCGTTTGAGAAAGAAGCCACATCACGGAGACTCATTTGAAGTTTCAAAAATTCATAAGGTGTATAAGGAGCCCGGAATGTCTCCAAACTCAAGAAGTACGAAGTTATTATTAAAATCGACATATGGGACCCCTATTCACCTTGGACAAATCTTGAACTCCAATATTTTGCCTGCAATTTCAAAAGTTAAATTGTACCCTCTTGTTCCCGAGTTTTATACTACATGACTTGTTATCCGCGAAAGCATTGATTTTGTACTTGTTATAGTTGCTAGCCCTGAAGTACATGACCTGATATGAAATGAAAGTTATGCCCTTGAGCATCCTTGTCCCGCCCGGTTAAATTCTTGCACTTGAGGTATTTATACATGTCTTGATTTTTGTTATTTGACCAATGAGTCGGCACCACTACCCTTGGATAACATTGCCGGTCTGATCCACCGACTTGGAGATCCCCCTCTTGTCCCGCCAGCTGCAATTTGGATCCCGCTACCCGGTTATTACCGTGGTCTTGTCCTGATACCCCGACTTGCTACCGTGGTTCCCGATGCCCGGCTCGCTATCGTGGTCATATCCCGTATTATTATATATGTATATGTAAATTTCATTGCACCTCCTCACTTCGGTGACTGAGGTCAACGCCTTGATATGCTCTTGTCAATTCGGTGATAGAGGACTTAGCTTCTGTTGACACCAACAATGTCACTTTGCCTCTTCACACATTCTCAGCATCAAAAGGCCACATGGAGATGCATCCTACCACAAACAGGCGAATGTCGCTTCAAGCATCAGATTTTGTCAAAATCAAACAAAAACTGCAAGATCCTTCAAAACAGCCAAAAGGAGGATACACTTGAAGTTTCGGGCCATTCCAGCATCATTTGGTCTAACTTCACTCCCTGAATAGGCGCTCTTGGCGGCGACAATTTTGAAGAGATCAAAATCTTCAATCAGAGCGTATGGTTGGTCTCAAAATACTTCCAAAAGGCTTCATGTCAAATTTCAAGTCAAACCGACAACGTTTGACCCTCCATCAACATTCAAGCAGCAAAATCAAGCCTCTCGGCGGCGAAAACCACCAAGGCCATCACTCATCAAACATAGTACATGGGTGGCTTCAACATGCTTCCAAAAGGCTACACGTCAAATTTCAGGTTATTCCGATGACGTTTGACCAAACTTTGATGCTCAGGAACAAAATCAAGCCTACCGGTTGCGGAGGTTCCCGGGGACCATGACATCCAAATCGAAGCTAAAGGATCGTTTGAAAATGGATCCAATAGGCTCCCTGTCAAATTTCAGGACAATCGGACATCGGTTGATCGTACATCAAAGCGCGACATCTTCCTCGTGGTAAAATCAAGTCTAGTAGTGACGGGACCCCAAACGGCTTCAAAACCCAGCAAAAGCCCATGGTTAGTAATATCTACTGTTCAGGAGGCTTCCCTCAAATTTCGGGTCATTCCGACCTCGTTTGACCTAGTTTTGACTCTTGACGGAAAATCGACTACAAAGTCTTCGGCTTTTCCAAAAAATAGGAAACTTTGTGCTCCAGTTCGCACATTTTCTCGTCATGTTTTCATCAGGAGAATCAAGTCAATAAATGAGGAAATATGTCAAGGAAAATACAGGAGAAAAAAAAAGAAACAAAAAAGATCGAAAAACGACCGAGAAACGACGACCGAAAGTGGAAAAACCACCATGGTCGCTGGTGACCTTGCTCCATGGTAGCCGGCTACCCTGGGTGCATGGTCGCCGGTGACCTTAGAAATCCTGGTCGCCGGATTTCCGCAGGGTGATCCTTTTTCTGACCCTTTCGCGTTTCAGGAACTCCAGCCCCTGTGATTTTCCGAAAATCTGATTCTAGATGCTTAAAATCGATCGATCTTCATCAACATTTCGGATCCGCCGTCAAGAGCATGAAATCATCATTGATCGCTCCAAGATTGCCAACCAGGTGACCAAGAAAGTACATTTTCTGTCCGACCGATTGAGAAATCGACAGGACGGATGTTACTGGCCCACTGGTATTAATTAATGTCTAAAGTTGCACTGCCACCCGACATCAAACAACATGTGGATCCATCAGCGACCATTGTAAGAAGAATTCCAAAAGACGCGGTGTCACGACCCCGGGCCCAAGATCTGGTAACCCAGAACCGTGAGCTCATACTTACTTCCGTAAACTCTGAACTAACCGAAGTGAAAATGGAATCCGCAAGGGATAACCTGTCAAATACAAAAAAATTTGCGGAAACATTTATATTTTAGAATATCAATTCATGATTTACATGTATACAAAGTAAAGTCCTCCTACATGTATACATTTCCAACATTTACTTGTCAAACACTGCATTTACAAAACACAATGCAGATGACAGTTACTTACATTTCAAAATGAATATACGAACAGTTTCTCAAAACATTTCTCAAAAAGTTCCAATTCCTTATCGCACTCGGATACCCATATCAAATGGTATCCCGACCATTCCATTCATTTAGTCCTCTTGGAGGAACCGAAGCGGTCTCCTCCGCTGCCGCCGGGGGCGCAGCATGACCGGCAAGGGCAATCGAGCCTATAATGCCATCAATAATACTAGTGAACACGATGGTTCAACAATGCATAAACAAATCTTGTAATAACACATGTTATTACATACACTGAATTCATCCATTAATCTAATAACAAACTCCATTTCTAGACAATTCTAGATAATTCCTATAATGACAATAGGTGAACAATTCAATTAATAAACATGTACAAGATGACAACTACCATAGCATTCATTTCATTTCATTTACCCTCTTCCCTCAAAGGAATGATTCATTTCATTTACCATCTTCCCTCAAAGGAAGGATTCATCTTCCAATTGGAAAGCATCAATCAATACCCATAGATATGATCGGAATTGAGGGACTTACTAGTGTCTTGGCCAGGGACAACTAACATCACCACGGAGCTCCGAAATGCCCTAAATACATCTACTACTGTAGGATTAGTCATTTGTTTCATTTATTATTCATTGAATTTATTTAAAGTTCTAATACATTAGCTAGGTAGTGCCAGACTCAGGAGTTAATACTTCTCAGTAAGCAATTCATTTCTGGATTCAATTCAATTCAATAGTTCCTTTCATAACAAAGGAAGGGGCTAACAATAATACCAATCTCATTGATTGGAACACAATGATACAATGAGAGAATTATTAACCACTTATGGTTTGACTCAATCTTATCTCAACTCTAAACAACCATTTGGGTGTAATCACTGGCTTCTAAATGCACGTGTTATTCTCGATGGACATCACATTTATTTATTTTAATGTCTGCATTCTAGTCTCCGTAATTATCACCCATGGATGCTTAGTCTTAAAACTAGTTAAAGGTGCACTTACACTCGCAAGTGACACTCCAAGTCTATGTGAAAATCCAAAAATCCAAAACCCAAATTTTGCTCATGACTTATACATTGATCAGTATCAGGTTCGCTCCAGCGAAATCACTGTTCGCTCGAGCGGACCAAACAGAGAGTTGTTCGCTCGATGGGACCAAAACAGAACTATGTTCGCTCGAGTGCACTTACTGTTCGCTCGAGCGAACCCATCAGAATTTTAGTCCAAACAGAACGTTATTCGCTCGAGCGCACCTACTGTTCGCTCGAGCGAACCCATCAGAATTTTTGTCCGAAATTTCTGATCTTTCTTCCTTTTTCTACTCTCATTTCTCCATTCCATTTCCACAACCTGCAATAAGCATTGGAACCTCCTGTTCCCTCCTCATACAACATTCATTCACAAATAACTCTTCTAATCATCCATTAACCATCTCATTAAACCCATAACAAATCCTAAAACTCAATGGAAAATGCACAAAATACATGGAAACTCTATGAGCTTCTACAATAATTAGCACTATTCACAAGTAAATGTTTATACTTGCCTTGATGAAGGTTTACTAACTCAAAGCCCTTTGTTTAGCTTGCCTTTGAGATGAAAAGCCCCAAATGAAACCCTAATTCCATGAAAACAAGAAAATACACAAACCTATAAGTTATTTGTGTTAGAAATCATGTCTAAACACTCATTATAACTTGTAAACTCATTAAAAGCTCCAATCACTTACTTGTAGTTCAACTAGAGAAGCCCTTAGCTCTTGTGAAGAGATTTGCACTTCCCCTCAAGCTTTCACTTCAAAGAAACCAAAAGGGAAGGTGAAGAAGATGAAGTTGGTGAAGCTAGCACCCCCTTCAATCACACATACAAGCTCCCTTCTTATTGTTTGATGAGGAAAATGGAAGAATAAGAGAGGAATGAGCCTAGGGTTTGGGTGAAATGAGGGAATGACTCATTTCATTCTAATATAAGGCCCACTTACACAAGCACCCCCTCTTAATAAATCTATTTACAGTTTGAGTCAAATGAAGCCTCATTTGGTCCATTTGAGGTCAAATCGAATCGCGTCTATTATGAAAGTTAACATACTATTTGAAATACACACGTTGGTATCAAGAATTTTCGTATTTGACGAAATACGTAAAAACCCATATTTACGAAAAAGTCCTTAGTCTACCTTGTTTGAGTCTAAATTCATTTTAACCAATTCAATTTCATTCCATTATGCCTAATGCATCATTTGAGACTAACTCGTCCCTCTTTGGTCATAAACCTTGATTAACCCAATTATCCATGCTTAATTGACATCAATCTCAATTAATTAGTCTTAATCATGATTAGTTTGGGTCGGGGTGTAACATTCCTCTAAAATTTTAGAACTATTCGGTCCTCCGAATGCAATACAATTCAATAGTCAATTAAAATTTTAAATTTACCTGAATGAATAGTTCTGGATACTTTTGAGTCATTTGTTCTTCAGGCTCCCATGTAGCTTCACTGGGTTCATGATGATCCCAAAGGACTTTAACCCATTTGATTGTCCTCATGCGAAGGACTTGCTCCTTGGTATCAATAATTTGGATCGGGTTCTCAACATATGTGGTATTTGGCAAAACTTGGATCTCTTCATGCTGAATGATATGTGAAGGATCTGCTCCATACTTTCGAAGCATCGACACGTGGAATATATTGTGAATACCAGAAAGTTCCGGTGGAAGCTCTAGGCGATAAGCTACATCTCCAATTCTGCTCTTAATCTTGAAAGGTCCGATAAATCTCGGTGAAAGCTTGCCTTTCTGTACGAACTGGATAGTACCTTTTATTGGAGAAGTCTTTAAGAATACCAAGTCACCAATGGCGAACTCCAGGTCATGCCGACGATTGTCAACGTAGCTTTTCTGCCTTGATCAAGCCACCTTCAATCTATCTTGCACTTTCCGAACCCTCTTTGTTGTATCAGCAATTATAGTAGGACCATGGAAACTCCTTGTTCCAACTTCTTCCCAGCTAACTGGAGTCCTACATCTTCGACCATACAGTGCTTCAAAAGGTGTCATTTCAATGTTAAAGTGATAGCTGTTGTTGTACGCAAATTCGCACAATGCTAAGTGTTTATCCCAGTCATTGCCAAAATCTATAACACTGGCACGAAGCAAATCTTCCAAAGTTTGAATAGTCCTCTCCGATTGTCCATCTGTCTGTGGGTGATATGCGGTGCTAAACCGAAGTCTAGTACCCATCGAATTTTGAAAGGATTGCCAAAATGAGGAAACAAACCGACTATCTCGATCTAAAACAATCGAGACCGGTGTTCCATGCAATCGAGTTATCTCCCTAACAAACAACTTGGACATATCACTGAATCCCATGTCTTTTCTAAATGGAAGCAAATGTGCGGACTTCATAAGACAACGATCACCCATACGGTGTCATGCTGCCTCCTCGTCCTTGGAAAACTAGATACAAAGTCCATAGTCAAATGTTCCCACTTCCATCTAGGTATATTCAGAGGATGATGTAGTCCAGGCGGTTTCTTGTGCTCAAACTTCACATGCTGACATGTTAAGCAGGAAGACACATAACTTGCTATCTCTCGCTTCATGTTATTCCACCAAAATCTATCTTTGAGATTTCTATGCATTTTAGTGCTTCAGGATGCATAGAATATCGTGTGCTATGAGCTTCAAACATTATTACCTGTTTCAGATCCTCTTCTGCTTGCATACATAACCTGTCTCTAAAATACAGAACTCCTTCCACCAACACAAAATCCGATCTAATTGCAAGGTTGTCCTTGATTATTACTAATTCAAGGTCTTGAAATTGTTTATCCTTCATTTCCTTGATAAGCATTGGTTAGAAGATGGACATTGCTGCAACCATTACTCTATCGTCCACCATCTCAACGGACAAGTCCAAATCTCTGAACTCTTCAATTAGATTCCATTCACCAACTAGCGATGCTAAGTCAGTAGATTTCCGACTCAAAGCATCCGCTACTACATTACCCTTTCCAGGCACATATGTGAATGGAAAATCATAGTCCTTGATGAGCTCTAACCAACGACGTTGTCTCAAATTAATGTCCTTTTGAGTGAACAAGTACTGGAGACTTCAATGATCACAATGGACTTCAAAAGCCTCACTGTACAAATAATGTCTCCACTACTTCAAAGCAAACACAACCGCCGCGAGCTCTAAATCATGCGTTGCATAATTCTTCTCATGTTCCTTCAACTAATGCGAACCGTAGGCAATCACCCTGCCATTCTACATCAAGACGCATCCCAGTCCAACACCTGAAGCGTCCGAGTGATCCCTTCAGGCAACGCTTAGATTGGGGCTGAAACCAACCTTTGCTTCAAAATCTGGAAGCTAGACTCGCATTTATCATTCCATTGGAATGGAACGTTCTTCTGAGTCAACTTCGTTAATGGAGCTGCTATGTTAGAGAAGTCTTTCACAAATCTCCTGTAATAGCCTACCAACCCTAAGAAGCTCCGAACTTCTGGCACATTTTTCGGACTCTGCCATTTGGTAATTGCTTCAATCTTAGCTGTATCAACAGCTATTCCATCAATGGTAATTATATGGCCCAGAAATGTCACTTGTTGTATCCAGAAATCACATTTCTCTAACTTTGCATATAATTGATTATCCTTGAGTATCTGCAGAGCTGTTCGTAGATGATGTGAATGCTTTTGCTCTGACTTTGAATACACCAGAATGTTTTCAATGAAGACCACAACAAACTGGCCCAGATACGAAGCAAAAACTCTGTTCATTAAGGCCATAAAAACTGCAGGCGCATTGGTTAGACCAAAAGGCATTACCAAAAATTCATAGTGGCCATAACAAGTCCTAAATGTAGTCTTCTGTACATCTTGATCTTTTTAACTCAAATTTGATGATATCCAGATCGAAGATCAATCTTGGAAAAGTAAGATGCACCCTGGAGTTGATCAAACAACTCATCGATTCTAGGCAATGGATATTTATTCTTGATTGTCAATTGATTTATTTGCCTATAATCAATACACATACGAAGGGTGCCATCCTTCTTCTTCACAAATAATACAGGTGCCCCCCAAGGTGAGACGCTTGGCTGGATAAAACCTTTGTCCAATAAATCTTGTATCTGTTTCTTTAGTTCAAACAATTCCGATGGTGCCATTCTATACGGTGCCTTTGATATCGGTGCCGTACCCGGTACAAGTTCTATAGTAAAATCTACTTCCCTTACTGGAGGTAAACCCGGCACTTCATCTAGAAATACATCTGGAAATTCACAGACTAGAGGAATATCTTTTAACTCCCATACAGGCTTCTTCTTAGAAATAAATGCAATGTAGCCCTCACAACCACTATGCATCAATCGTTCAGCCTTGAGTGCTAAAACAAGCCTGGTATGATACTTCTTCCGAACTCCTTCAAACATCACACTGACATTGGCCTTATCCACTTTAAAAGTGATGATTTTGCAGAAACAGTCTAAACAAGCCCTGTACTTCGCAAGCCAATCCATACCAAATATTACATCAAAATCGTTTATTGCTAACAACACTAAATCAGATGACATAGATACTTCCCCAATCTTCACACTACATTGGGGAATATACAACTCACACACTACTCGTTTTCCTAATGGAGTAGTTACAACAAAATCACAAAGCAATTGCATTACTCGTTCTTGAATATCACAACAAAATGAGGGTGCTACAAATGAATGAGTAGACCGTAGGTCAAATAAAGCAAATGCAGGTCTATTATCTACCAAAATTGTACCTTCAACCACATTGGTGGCAACCTCTGCTTGTTCTCTATTTACTCCATAGGCCCTTCCTACATGCTGTGGCCTATTCTGTTGTGGTTGTTGCCTTGGTTGCCATTGATGCTGCTGGCCTTGACGTTGAGGCTGTTGTTGCTTAGGAGGAACTGGGAAAGCCAACTATTGTGGAGGAGCAGGAATCACTGCTTGTCCTTGGGCAGGTTGCTGATATGGAGCCCTGCTATCTCTCCTACCTTTTGGACACTGAGCCATTCTGTGTTCCAAAGAACCACAGACCAAACATGCTCCAGTAGTCTTCCAACACGCCTGAATCTTATGAGCTTTGCCAGAAGTCTCACAGACTGGTCTGTCCTCCGTTCTTGCAGTGAACTTTTGCCTCTTGTTCTTGTTTTTATACTACCCTCCTCCTTTCTTAAACCAGGAGCCAGTAGTGCCACTACTACTCCTCCTTGAATTCTCAACCATTTCTTCTCTGTGCACCTCTTCCGCTGTAAAGGCTTTATCAACTGCGTCACTAAATGTAGTAGGCTTAGTAGATGCCATTACCATTTTCTTGTACGTGGGGTTCAAACCATGAAGAAATCTCTTCACTTTCTTTTCCTTGGTATCTACCAAGTTAGTAGCATACCTAGACAATTGCAAAAAGGTGTGCACGTACACCGACACAATCATCTACCCTTGCTTCAGATTTAGGAATTCCGATTCCTTCCACTGCTAGATGTGCCCTGGCACGAACTTCCTTCTAAACTGTTCCTTGAAGGTTTCCCAAATGTCATCTCCTGGTGCTGCCAAGAGTGTATCACTAATATTCTTCCACCATGTTTTTGCTTCCACTCTTAACGTGGAAGTGGCAAGTAAAACCCTCTGCATTCGCGTGCAGACTATTTTACCAAACACATCACCAGTATGTTATAACCATTCATCTGCCAGTATGGCACTTTCAGTGCCGTCGAACTTGGTTGCTCCCCGCTTCCGAAATTGCTCATAAAGGACATGGTATCCTTTTCTTTAGATTGCACTACCACCTGTGTCCCTACATTAGGAGGTGGTGGTACTGGCTGAGCCTGTAATTGAGCTTGCATCTGAGCTTGCACATGTAATAAGGAAGCAATTTGGGCTTGCATACCCATTTGGGCCCCATGCCTCTTAGTCATTTGCTCTCTATGCTAAGCTAGCATAGCCACTTGTGCCTCATGCGTTCTTACTAACTGTTCTAATATGGCAGTCATCCTTGCATCAGCATCCGATATTGGAGGAGAAGGTTTAGTACCATCATTGACGACAACTTCAACAAAGTTATCGCTCCCCGATCCAGATGCCATCTGAAAACAATGAGGAAGGTAAGATACACATCTCTACCCTTCCATCCCACACACATTATATATAGCAAAAGTAATAACACAATTTCCAAGAGTGGATTTATGCGCAACTAAACGTCCCTCACAACGTGCTTATAGTTTTCTAAGTCTTCTAAGTTTTCCTTTGTTCTTAACGTCGCTCTAATACCATACAATAAGTATGTCACGACCAGGGCCCAAGATCCGGTAATCTCGATCCATGAGCTCATACTTATTCCCGTAAATTCCAAATTAACCGAAGTAAAAACGGAATCCACAAGAGATAACATACTCAATAACCTGTCAAATACAAAAAATTTTGCGGAAACATTTATATTTCACAATATCAATTCATGATTTACATGTATATAAAGTAAAGTCCTCATACATGTATACATTTCCAACATTTACTTGTCAAACACTGCATTTACAAAACACAATGTAGATGACAGTTAATTACATTTCAAAATGAATATACGAATAGTTTCTCAAAAAGTTCCAATTCCTTATCGCACTTTGATACCCATATCAAATGGTATCCCGACCATTCCATTCATTTAGTCCTCCTGGAGGAACCGAAGCGGTCTCCTCCGGTGCCGCAGGGGGCGCAGCATGACCGGCAAAGGCAATCGGGCCTGTAATGCCTTCAATAACACTAGTGAACACGACGGTTCAACAATGTATAAACAAATCTTGTAATAGCACATGTTATTACATACAACACTGAATTCATCAATTAATCTAATAACAAACTCCATTTCTAGACAATTCTAGATAATTCCTATAATAACAATAGGTGAACAAGTCAATTAATAAACAGGTACAAGATGGCAACTACCATAGCATTCATTTCATTTCATTTACCATCTTCCCTCAAAGGAAGGATTCATTTCATTTACCATCTTCCCTTAAAGGAAGGATTCATCTTCCAATTGGAAGGCATCGATCAATACCCATAGATATGATCGGAATTGTGGGACTCACTAGGGTCCTAGCCAAGGACAACTAGCATCACCACAGAGCTCCGGAACGCCCCAAATCCATCTACTGCTGTAGGATTGGTCATTGGCTTCATTTATTATTCCATTGAACTTATTTAAAGTTCTAATACATTAGCTAGACAGTGCCAGACTCGAGTTAATACTTCTCAGTAAGCAATCCATTTCTGGATTCAATTCAATTCAATAGTTCTTTTCATAACAAAGGAAGGGGATAACGATAATACCAATCTCATTAGATTGAAACACAATGATGCAATGAGAGAATTATTAACCACTTATGGTTCAACTCAATCTTATCTCAACTCTAAACAACCATTTGGGTGTAATCATTGGTTTCTAAATGCACGTGTCATTCTCGATGGACATCACATTTATTATTTTAATGTGTGCATTCTAGTCTCCGTAATTATCACCCATGGATGTTTAGTCTTAAAACTAATTAAAGGAGCATTTACACTCGCAAGTGACACTCCAAGTCCATGTGAAAATCCAAAAATCCAAAACCCAAATTTCGCTCATAACTTATATCTCGACCAGTATCAGGTTCGCTCGAGCGAAATCATAGTTCACTCGAGCAAACTAAACAGAGAGTTATTCGCTCGAGCGGAATATTGTTGGCTCGAGCGAACCAAAATAGAACTATGTTCGCTCGAGTGAACTTACTGTTCGCTCAAGCGAACCCTTTAGAATTTCAGTCCAAACAGAACGTTGTTCGCTCGAGCGCACCTACTATTCGCTCGAGTGAACCCATCAGAATTTCTATCCGAAATTTCTGATCTTTCTTCCTTCTTTTACTCTCATTTCTCCATTCCATTTTCACAACCTGCAATAAACATTGGAACCTCCTGTTCCCTCCTCATACAACATTCATTCACAAATAACTTTTCTAATCATCCATTAACCATCTCAATAAACCCATAACAAATCCTAAAACTCAATGGAAAATGCACAAAATACAAGGAAACTCTATGAGCTTCTACAATAATTAGCACTAATCATAAGTAAATGTTTATACTTGCCTTGATGAAGGTTTACTAACTCAAAGCCCTTTGTTTAGCTTTCCTTTAAGATGAAAACCCTCAAATGAAACCCTAATTCCATGAAAACATGAAAATACACAAACCTATAAGTTATTTGTGCTAGAAATCATGTGTAAATACTCATTATGACTTGTAAACTCATTAAAAGCTCCAATCACTTACTTGTAGTTCAACTAGAGAAGGCCTTAGCTCTTGTGAAGAGATTTGCACTTCGCCTCAAGCTTTCACTTCAAAGAAACCAAAAAGGAAGGTGAAGAGATGAAGTTGGTGAAGCTAGCACCCCCTTCAATCACACATACAAGCTCCCTTCTTGATGCTTGATGAGGAAAATGGAAGAAGAAGAGATGAATGAGCCTAAGGTTTTGGTTAAATGAGGGAATGACTCATTTAAGTCTAATATAAGGCCCACTTACACAAGCACCCCCTCTTAATAAATCTATTTACAATTTGAGTCAAATGAAGCCTCATTTGGTCCATTTAAGGTCAAATGAAATCGCGTCTATTATGAACGTTAACGTACTATTCGAAATACACACGTTGGTATCCAAAATTTCCATATTTGACGAAATACGTAAAAATCCATATTTACGAAAAAGTCCTTAGTCTATCTTGTTTGAGTCTAAATTCATTTTAACCAATTCAATTTCATTCCATTATGCCTAATGCATCATTTGAGACTAACTCGTCCCTCTTTGGTCATTAACCTTGACTAACCCAATTGTCCATGCTTAATTAACATTAATCCCAATCAATTAGTCTTAATCATGATTTGTTTGGGTCGGGGTGTAACACGCGGCACGGCCCGCGACTCTTCAAATGCCCTGGCGACCACTTAATGCTGTTAATTGACCCGTTTCATGACAACTTAATATGGTCATTAACTCATTATTTTGGACGGCCCAATAAGATTCAAGGAAAAAGAAGTTACAAGTCCGAGAAATCATGGCAATAAATCATGAAATTCCCCTCATCATGGAGATTAAAGGTGATTAAATGCCCATCATTTTCCATCGACCAATCACAAGCCAAGAAAAAAGAGTTACAAAATCAAGAAATAAAAACTTGTAACTCCTCCCCATCATGGAGCATCAATGCTATCATTTCTCTTATTATGGGTCATCAATGCCATAAATCACCCCATGGCTACCAAGAGCCTATAAAAGGGGGTCATTCCAAGAGGAGGACAGAGACGGATATAGAGAGAGACGTATCTATACACACATACACACAAGTAAGAGAGGGAGAAATTCTAAAGAAGTCTTGCTACTCTGCTGCAACAAACACCACAAGGTGATCAAAGTCCCTTGGGGGGCCACCCCCCCAAGGCAAAGCCCTCTCTCCTTCTATCCAACATGGCCTAGACGCGGCTCTTTAGCCCGTCTACTCGGTTTTTTTTATTAGATATAGGACCTCCCCTTGGTCTTTATCTTCTAAAAATCTGAGGTTAGAGTCAAGCCAAAAGAATCAAAGCATCATATGATCTCATCTGAAGGACGATGGTGAAGCCCATACACGACTTGCTATTGTCGATCTGAACGTGTCCCCACAATCTCCTGAGAAGTTAGATTCCTTTTCTTACTTTTCTATTGTATTTTTGTATTTTTAAAAGAGACAAAAAAATCAAAATTCTTGTCTTTCATTATTGATGAATTTGTAAATCGCCTTTCACAGCAAATAAAAAACAAAAAACTGTCTTTCACGGCAAACAAACAAAAACACCGCCTTTCACGACAGACAAAATGAAATCGCCTCTCATGGCATTTAAAAAGTTTGTGTCTCTTTCTTAAAAATATATGTGCAATTGAAAGTTAGAAAAAAGAGTTGATTTCCTTTCTACTTATGAAAGTGAATCTCCGGATCACCACTTCAAATTCCAAGTAGAATATGAAATCTAGCTTACCTGTACAAAAAAAATAAATGTTGATACCCGTTTTCCTCCTCCGTCGGACCCCGGCAGCCCCGAGGCGAAAGGAGAGGACGAGAGCCGGGTCCATCAGCTTCGTGTGGTTGCCATTTTGCTTGTTTCCCGTTTCCTTGGTTACCTTTACATGTTTTACCTTGCACATATGTTTTTGAATAAATGATTCATTTCTTTTATGAGAGTTAATGTTTAAACAGGTTTTTAATGTTTTCTAAGAAAATGTATTTATTATTGAATTGTCATATCTTTTCACCCACCTGCCAGACTGTTGTGTCTAATCCATTTATTTGGTATTCAGGTCCAGTCGTTGGTTACCCCGAGGAGGAGCACGAGGAGGCAGTCGGAGAACCGCAGCGCTTAGTTGAGTGGCGCACCAATGATGTCATCTAGACATTCGGTTGCCTCAAGATACGATTCATTTTGGGGTTTGCGGATAACCTATTCTTTTGAGAAAATTGTTTAGTTGTATTGGCTTTTATTGGCCTCTATTTTTGGGAAATGTAAATTAATCAATCTTTTGTATAAACTTTAACTTTTCTTTTGGGAAAGTGCTAATGATCATTACTCATTCTGATACTTGTTATACATGTGTTATCAGTCATACCATTATGAATATGTGTGAATTAGATTTGCTACACGTTTCCGCATTTAAAATAAATATTTATGTTGTTGTGATATCCTAACCGCGGACACCAGTGGGAAATCACGTGTACGGGTAATATCTTATCCTTTATTAACCCGTGGACGTATTAATAAATTTATTATATGTCTTATGGCATTAACCATTCATTTGTATATTCATCACTTAGTCATCAATTTAGTCCCGATCCCAGATTAGGCCCACGACTCGGTCCGGGGTCGCGACAGACTGGTATCAGAGCGAGACATGTTTCAGGCAATTAAAAGAAACTAGAAATCCTAAGGACGTGACGAGTATTCGTTAGAATTTTTGTTAGTTAGTACCGTGTGAGCAATATGTGACCCTTTATTTGATTATTATGTGCCAACAACTTATTTTGCAGCATTATGCCACCTCGTAAGCGACCACTAAACGGCAACCCCACCGCGAGTAACAGTGATCACAAAGGGCCAGTTGGGGAAGATACTCCTGAAAACACCATGCAGAATCAGTTTCAGTAGATGATGCAGGCCATGCTAGATCAACAGCGTCAGGCCAATGAAAACCAAGCTAGACTACAAGAGCAGATGCTTAAGAAGAATGAAGATCATGCCTGAGAGTTGGCAGAAATGTAGAGGCAGTTGTTAGAGGTATTGCAAAGAAGGCATGAACCAGTTCAATCCCAACCCGCCATTATCATAAATCAAAGGGAGCATGATCCCAATGCATTGTTTGAACGGTTTCAGAAGAGAGCTCCGAAGGAATTTGTTGGGATAGAGAATCCATTAGCTGTAGACGATTTGTTAGAGCATACAGAGAATATTTTTAAGATCTTCCAATGCACGGGAGGAGAGAGAGTAAAACTGGCAACGTCCCTATTCACCGGTTTGGAAAACATCTGGTGGAAAACAGTGAGGGAAGAATATAGGACAATAGCAGATGCAGTGACCTGGGCTAACTTTAAGAGGTAGTTTGGGGACAAATATGTACCAACTCCTGTCAAGAGACAGAAGGCAGTAGAGTTCGAGTAGCATGTCCAAGTCAATATGACCGTTCTTGAATACCTCACAAAGTTCGAGAGACTATCTAGATATGCTCCGGAGTTAGTGGACACAATAGAGAAGAAGATTGCTAAATCCCTCGAAGGACTTACCCCATCATTGAGAGAGATGCTACGGGGGTTATACCACCTACGACCTTCGAAGAGGCTGTCAAGAGAGCTTACAAGTTTGAGAACTTTCATCTCAAGATCCTCAGAGTTCAAGGAAAGGGGCAAGCTCATCAGCAGAGCCACCAGCAGAAAAACCAGTAGCACAAGAGGCATAAGCCAGATTCAGAATGTTCAGAATCAGATAGTTTGTATCCATTGTTGGAAGAATCATGAGAGTACCTCAGTGTCGTATACTTACAAGAGCATGCTTCAAGAGCGAACTGTCAAGTTAGCTCGAGCCAACTGTCCTCTGGATGGGGTTCGCTCGAGCGACCTATCAAGTCCGCTCAAGCGAAGCTATCACAGAAGCTGATTCTGATGTACAGTTCGGCTCCTTCCTTCCTTCCCTTTGCATACATTTCTAAGCATCCTTTTTTGTACATAAATGAGGACTTATGATCTCCTCAAAACACACTTATTCCTCCATTTGAATCTCCCCATAAAATGCATCACACCCATTACATTCTTCCTCATTTCATCAAAGGAAACCCAATCATGTATGAGATTCATAACAGCCCATGAAACAAGCTCTAACAAAATCAAATGTACACATGTCTAAGAAGTTAAGCAAAAAGGAAAAGGCCTACCAATTTGCGTATCTTGAAATCAATGGATAGAAGCATATATATATATATATTAAATCACCAGAAGCATGAAATGGAAAAACCACATTCATCATAAAACATGAAAACACTTAAGCATCCATTCATCCACTTGCCTTTGCTCCCAAACAAGCTAAGGGGAGTGGGTTCTCTTATTTATAACAAGTGAGGGTGGGCTCCACCACTAATAATTCTTGTCGGGCTAAAAACATGTCTTTCAGGACCTCGGTTGATATCAACAAAGAAGGGAAAAATGATCGTCGAAAAATCTAGATTCTAAAAAGTATATATTTCGAGGGTTTTGAAGATATCGGAATTTTTGTCCAGATTTGGTGTAAAAAGACTGTTTTTCCCTCGAAGTTGCAAAAGTCGAGTTTCGGGGTCTCGAACGGGAATGAAATCAACACGAAAGTTGTAGAGGTTAGCGAGATAAGTCAAACGAGGTTAAAACATGAATTTTTGGAATCACGAATAATCCCCCATGTACACGCAAGGTCAATAAAATAACCCTCAAAGGGTCCCACTAGATAAAAAGGCTCTCAAAACTTCCTAAAGCTATAAAAGAGTTATTCTAATCCCAAATTTGACCAAGATCCACTAATCTCACTTAGAGCTAAAACACAACTTAATTAGTACAAATCGGGTTCACTCAAGTCGGAGTCTTATACATCTTCCACCCCTTAGAGCATTTGGTCCTCCAAATGAAAATTACAACTGACCTCAGGTAGTAGGTGTGGATACTTCGTCTCGACTTAAGCTCGTAGTTCCCACGTTGCTTCTTTGGGTCCATGGTTTTCCCAAAGCACTTTCACCAGTGAATTGTCCGTGTCCTCAACTCTTGTTCCTTTGTATCAATGATCTGAACAGGCTTCTCAACATATGTAGCATCTTTTCAGATTTCCAAAGGTTCATGATGGAGTACATGTGATGAGCCGGGGATGTACTTCTTCAGCATTGACACATGGAAGACATTATGTACGCCAGAGAGTTCGGGTGGTAAGTGTTAGAAAAGAGCAACGGCCAGAAACTTTGAATATTGTGTACAGATCATTGCAGAAATAACTATAAAGGAATATAATTGAAATCCATACCTACAAGATCTCTCTGATTTGATCTCGGTATTATAGCAACCCAAAAATCTCAAGATCTTTTACTGTATTCCTCTATGCTTGAACTTGCACCAAGCTGTGGGCATCTACTGCAAATTCTCTCTACTCTCCAAAACGAGATTTTTCTTGTTATCTTAACCTAGAGAGCAATAACGCATATTTATAGGCTACAATAGGGACCTTAAGAAAGAAATAAGGATATGCTTTTTATGGAATCAAGAAACCCTAATTCGACCCAAATTAGAATACTAGTTCCATAAATTACAATTCAGTCCACTAAAGAATTATAATTCCACTCCTGTCCTTACTCTAAAAACAATATTTTGAGCTTCTTGTTATTAAATGCTTATTAATCTCCCCACGTTAAGATTTCAATTATCCATCGATTAAATAATTACTGACATCTTTATTTAATCGATATCTTTATAATTCCTTGAGACCTTACACTTAACTTATTTCATATGTTGGACGCAAAGTCCACCTGTAAGGTTTGACATAATCAAAACTAAAAAGCTTCATCAAGGGGATATCATCACTCCCTATTACGAGACGTGGATTCCGTCAATAAACTAATATGCACCATACACGTAGTGTAGTTATCCAATTTATTGAGATTATTGACCTATAAAAGATCTCACTCATTCGTAGATCAAAATGCCAAATACTAAATGTATGTGTCTATTATTTACGTTGGGATTAAGAGTACAAGTACTCATAATAACCACTTGGATATTAATCATCTTATATAGTTAGCATAAACGACAATAAACCCAAAAACGGTCCTATTCAATACACACAAAGCGTACTAGCATAATGAGTCGAAACTATACCGGTTTCCGTAGTCAAGACAAGCCTGTTGAAACATCAGGCTACAATCGTACCGATGGTGTGTCCAAATCCATCTAGATTGTAAACAACAACTTATATTCTATAAAAACTGACAAATAAATTTTCCATGTATAAGTAGAACTCTATACACCAACTTGTTTACTTTATAGAATAAAAGACACACACATGCATAATAATTAATAATGTAACCATTTGCACATACAAAATCTCAGTTAGATGAGAAGACAAAATATACTAATAACTGAATTAGTCAAAGACAAATACATAAAAGTATGTTTTTAGTATAAATTCCCAACAATCTCCCACCTAGACTCAAAACCGTGCTGACATATATTTCAACCCGATGCCTTCCACATCACTATCAAAACTCTGTGCCGGTAAGCTCTTTGTAAGAGGATCTGCCAGGTTGTCCACCAATGCAACCTTGGTCACAATTATGTCACCCCTCTATACGATTTCTCGTATGAGATGATACTTACGCCGGATGTGCTTACCCTTCCTATGCATCCTGGGTTCCTTTGCGTTAGCAACCGCACCGGAATTATCACAATAAAGTATTATAGGTGATTTTACCGAATGTACCACTTCTAGATCCATCAAGAAGTTTCTGAGCCAAACTGCCACCTTGGCTACTTCAGAAGCTGCCACATATTCGGCTTCCATGGTAGAATCAACAGTTTGCTTGACATTCTTCCAACTTATAGCTCCACCTCCCAAGGTAAATACAAATCCTGAGGTTGACTTTCTGGCATCATTATCTGACTTGAAGTCCGAGTCTGTGTACCCAATGGGTATCAAACTCTCGGCCTGGTAAATCAGTATATAATTTCTAGTCCTCTTAAGGTACTTAAGTATATGCTTTACCACAGTCCAATGTTCTCTTCCTGGATTAGACTGGTATCTGCTAATCATGCCAAGTGCAAAACAAATATCAGGTCTAGTACATAGCATTGCATACATGAGGCTTCCCACCTCCAAAGCATAGGGTACTTCCTTCATTTTTTCTATCTCATCAGGTGTCTTAGGACACTTATCTTTGGATAAAGTAATTCCATGTCCTGGAATTTAGCATGCTAAAATGGGCAAGAATCACATCAATATAAACTACTTGAGATAAGCCCAACATTCTTTGTTTCCGATCTCGCAAGAGCTTGATCTCTAGAATGTGACTAGCTTCTTCTAAGTCCTTCATATCGAACTGATTGCTCAACCATACTTTAACCGAAGACAACACCCCGACATCGTTTTTAATGAGTAGGATGCCATCTACATAAAGTATTAAGAAAATCATCACATTGCCGTTGCACCTCTTATACACACAGGGTTCATCAAGGTTTTGCTCGAAACCATAAGATTTAATGGCATAATCAAAATGAATGTTCCAAGATCTAGATGCTTGCTTAAATACATAAATGGACTTCTTAAGCTTGCACAACATGTGCTCATGGCCTTCAACTACGAATCCATTTGGTTGTACCATATAGATACATTCATCAAGATTTCCATTAAGGGAAGCTGTCTTGACATCCATTTGCCAAATTCCGTAATCAAAATAAGCCACAATGGATGAAAGAATCAGGATAGATTTTAGTAAGTCTTCTCATAATCGATACCTTTTTTCTTCGTAAACCCTTTCCCAACAATCCTAGCTTTGAAGGTTTCAACCTTTCCATCCACCCCTCTTTTCTTCTTGTACACCCACTTACAACCGATAGGTTTTATCCCCTCTAGTGGTTCTATAAGATCCCAGACTTGATTGTGGTACATAGACTCCATTTCTGAATTCATAGCTTGTTGCCATAGTTCTGCATCTTTGTCTTGGAGTGTTTCATTATATTTATAGGGTTGAGCATCTTGCTCATCAGAGACTCTGTCGTATGACTCTCCCAAGAACATATATCGTTCAGGTTGAAGAAACAACCCTCCCACTACGACGAGGCACATCTTGTGTCTATGTATGAGTAGTGTCACGCTGTGTTAACACTAATCCTGGTGTGCCATCATCGACATGCTGATCTAGGTTGTCACCCATCATGTTGGTGGTTTCACCTGGAGTATCATTAGCTTGAGACTCGGCAATCCTCCCCTACGACGAGGTAATGGAACGCCGAGTTCTCCATCTTGCGGTGTCTCTTCCTTTGCTATTGGCGATGGAAAAGTTTGAATAGGTCTTTCTTCTCTCAGTTCCTCTAGAACAATTCTGCTTTTGGGTTTGTGGTTCATTACATAGTTATCTTCCAAGAATCAAGCATTGGTGTTAACAATGACCTTTCGATCTTTAGGATTATAGAATAAACCACCTTTGGTTCCTCTGGGATATCCAACGAAAATGCAAACTTCCGTTCTTGGTTCCAACTTATCTGTGTTCGCTTTCAGAACATGTGCTGGACTACCCCAAATCCGAACATGCTTTAGACTGGGTTTGCGCCTAGTCCATAGTTCTGTGGATGCAATAGGTACCGACTTAGATGGAACTAAGTTTAGAATATATGCAGCCGTTTCTAGAGCATGCCCCTATAACGAATTGGGTAAATTAGAATAACTCATCATTGACCTTGCTATATCGATAAGAGTCATATTCCTTCTTTCTGCTACACACAATTTTGTTGAGGTGTACCTGGTGTAGACAGCTGGGATGTAATCCCCTCTTGTGCTTAGTAATCTGTAAATTCTCCAAAGAGGTACTCGCCACCACGATCAGATCGTAGTGTCATAATACTCTTACTTAAAAGCTTCTCCGTTTCCTCCCTATACTCCTTGAATTTCTCAAAGCATTCGGACTTACGGCGCAATAAGTAAATGTACCCCTACCTTGAGTAGTCATCAATAAAAGTAATGAAATACTCAAAGCCACCTCTACCCTGAACATTCATGGGTCTACACAGGTCAGAGTGAACCAATTCCAACGGTTCTTTGGCCCTATAGCCTTTTGCTGAAAAAGGGCACTTGGTCATTTTTCCCTCTAAACATGATTCGCAGACTGGAAAGGCCTCCACAACCAATGAATGTAACGGTCCATTTGCAATCAGTCTTGAAATCCGGTGTGAATTAATATGTCCTAGGCGTAAATGCCAAAGATACGTTTGGTTCAATTTCAATGGTTCCTTTCTCTTACATGGTAGGGTAATTGTGTTATTCGATTTGGTCAATTGCAGTTTAGGAGAGATAGGAATAACAATATAAAGATCATCCACCAAATGAACCAGAATAGATAAAATGCTTATTGTACTTAATAACCACAAATTTATTAAAATAAATGGAATATCTGTCTTTAACCAACTTGGAAACATAAATTAAATTCCTCCTTATGGAGGGAACATAAAGACAATCTTTTAAAAGTAAAGTCCTATCTCTACTAAAACTTAGATAAACATATCCTACTGCAACTGCTGCCACTCTCGTAGCATCACCCATAAGCAAATAAATCTTCTCATCACTTAGCTGCCTGGTTTCTTAGAACCCTTGCAAAGAATTGAAAATATAATTAGTGGCTCCCATATCTACACACCTGGTACTGGTAGATATAACCGCTAAACATGATTCAACAACTAGTGAATAAAATTTACCTTTATTGTTCACTTTGTTGAGAACAGTTGGACATTGCTTTTTCCAATGTCCTGCTTGTTTGCAATGAAAACACTTGCCCTTAGTCTTTATCACTCCTCCCTGTGGTCCGTTGCCCCCTTGAGGAACTTCCTTATGATTTTGACCCTTTTCTATTTTTTTTTTGCCTTTCGGCTTAGAAACAGAAACTTTTTTCAACAACGTGAACACTAGGTGGCTTTTTCATAAGGCCCTCAGCAGCCTGAAGTTCCTTGCGTAATTCCGCCAAAGAAAAATTGAGCTTGTTCATGTTGTAATTTAGGCAAAAATTCTCAAAAGAATCAGTCGAGGACTGGAGAATGATATCAATCTGGGTCTCCCCATCAATTTCAGCTCCAAGGACCTGTAGTTCATTGAGGTGTCCCATCATTTTCAGAACAATATCCCTCACAGAGCTACCTTCAGCCATCTTAGTGTTAAACAATTCTTTCATAGCAACCTGTCTAGTTGCCCGATCCTGATCACCAAACATCTCCTTGAGACTGTACATGATGTCGTAGGCAGTAGGACAAGACTGATGTTGATGTTGCAAAACATTTGACACGGATGCCAACATGTAACATCACTCCATCTCATCAGCCCTGATCCATTTTTTTTGTATGCCTCAGCGGCTACCTCATCGATACATCCATCTACAAGTTTCTTTAGGCACACCTCAGTGAGCACAAATTTGTACTCTTTAGCAGTTGGCACAATATCCAAATTTCTTTTCCAGTCAATGTAATTAGGTCCAGTGAGTTTGTGTTCTTTGAGAATAACAGCAGGTGGATTGAAAACACCCATCTTAAAACTTGAGATTTACATAATCAACAAATTATGATGGGCAAAAGTAAATCTTTGGATTCATATAAAAAGAAAATGGCTCCCTCTTCCAATTAATAAAAGAATCCGACAACAATCTAAAACACCAATGCATAGTATGCATCGATGTGAGGGCATGTACCATACTTATTTTGTTCACATAGGACATAAACTTTTAGTTCTACTATCAAGGCAACAAACCATACCAAGTAAAATCAAACAGCTGCAAAAACTTTGGTCTTATAAATAATAGAAGTAGCACAGATGGAGAGCATACTATTATTTATAGCTAATTGTATACCATCATTTAATTCAAAGTCCATTATTCTGTATTCGGTCCCATCAGATGGAGAAGAAACCTATACTAATAATTAGCCTAAATCACCCAAATGGGAATTTGTACTAGAGATTCCATAATTAACACATCCGATTAGGAGTAAGACTCCAAGGTCAACACATAAATCAATTACATCTCCTACAAATCAATGATGGAGGCCCTGGGAACTTAAGAAGTTCCCTCTCCCACTTAGTTATTTAACAATGAGGGTTCTTATAAAACAGTTTAATTAGGACCTGTTTAAAATCTAGTAGTAATAGGCTACCATATCTTTACTACTATACCATTACAAACATAATTAAACATGATTAATATCATATTTAGCAAGTAATGATAATAATATAACCGGTCAACTCGTGGGGGCCCAAGGGACAGCGCCCCCACACTAGAGATTTTTTATGAAGTTCTTCCTTCGAAATCGAATTTCTGCCTTCAGAACCTGTGCCCCTTCTTAAGAAATTACATTGAGTCCTAAGCCTCATTACGAATGGAGTGCACATGCTATGTCAATATAATTACATCACCATAAAAATTGTAAATACGTAAAATAGTAACCACGAATTTGATTCATGGGATCCATTCACATAACATACACACATGGTGACCATGATAGCCAGATCAGTTACTGCAAAACAAAGGTTAAATAGTTCACTGCAAAACAAGGGTTACTTACAGCAAAAGCAGATCATGTTTTCTTATAGCAACCTATAATCTTACTATGTTATCTTCAATCCATATGTAGTATCAGGATTTGTTTGATACCATTGTTAGAAAAGAGCAGCGGACAAGAACCCTATATATTGTGTACAGATCACTACGGAAATAACTATAAAGGAATATGATTGAATTTCATACCTACGAGATCTCTCTGATTTGATCTCGGTATTACAGCAATCCGAAAATCTCAAGATCTTCTACTGTATTCCTCTATACTTGAACTCGCACCAGGGTGTGGGCCTCTTCTTTGAATTCTCTCTGCTCTCCAAAACGAGAATTTTCTTGTTATCTTAACCTAAAGAGCAATAGCGCACATTTATAGGCTACAATAGGGACCTTAAAAAAGAAACAAGGATAGGCTTCTTATGGAATCAGGAAACCCTAATTCAACCCAAATTAGAATCCTAGTTCCATAAATTACAATTCAGTCCACTAAAGAATTATAATTGCACTCCTATCCATATTCTAAAAATAATATTTTGAGCTTCTTATTATTAAACGCTTATTAATCTCTCAGCGTTAAGATTTCAAATATCGATGGATTAAATAATTACTGACATCTATATTTAATCGATATCTTTATAATTCCTTGAGACCTTACACTTAACTTATTTGATATGTCGGACGCAAAGTCCACCTGCAAGATTTGACATAATCAAAACTAAAGGGCTTCATCAAGGGGATATCATCACTCCCTATTACGGGACGTGGATTCCGTCAATAAACTAATATGCACCATACACGTAGTGTAGTTATCCAATTTATTGAGATTATTGACCCATAAAAGATCTCACTCATTCGTAGATCAAAATGCCAAATACTAAATGTATGTGTCTATTATTTATGTTGGGATTAAGAGTACAAGTACTCATAATAACCACTTAGATTTTAATCATCTTATATAGTCAGTATAAAGACAATAAATCCAAAAACGGTCATGTTCAATACACACAAAGTGTACTGGCATAATGAGTCGAAACTATACCGTTTCCCACAGCCAAGACAAGCCTGCTGAAACATCATGCTACAATCGTACCGATGGTCTGTCCAAATCCATTTAGATTGTGAACAGAAACTTATATTTTATAAGAACTGACAAATAAGTCTTCCGTATATAAGTATAACTCTACAAACCAACTTGTCTACTTTATAGAATAAAAGACAGACACATGCATAATAATTAATAATGCAACCATTTGCCCATACAAAATCTCAGTTAGATGAGAAGACAAATATACTAATAAGTGAATCAGTCAAAGACAAATACATAAAAGTATGTTTTTAGTATAAATTTCCAACAATAATTAGTATATATTCCATCCATCTCCTCTGCCTCATGTTCAACTCCTTCCGAGAAAACAAGTACTATAAGCGGCGGTGATGAATTGGACTTCGAACTTCTCTCCATAAAGGTAATGTCTCCACATTTTCAGTGCAAAGGCAACAGTTGCCAACTCAAGATCATGGGTTGCATAATTCTTCTTGTGATCTTTCAACTGCTGGGATCCATAAGTGACGACTTTTCCATCTTACATTAACACACAACCAAGTCCAACATCCAAAGCATCGGTAAAAATAGTAAAACAGCTACTTCCGGATGGTAGAGCAAGGACCGATGTCGTAGTCAATCTCTTTTTCAGCTCTTGGAAACTAGTCTCACACTGGTCTGTCCATACATGTAAGACCCCAACCCGAGAGACCTCGATTAGTGTTAATTAAGTTGTTTGTTACTCTTAAGCATGATTAGTGTATTTTAGTTTAGTCGGGATTAGAATAGCTTTGTTATAGCTTTGGGAAATTTTGAGTGCCTTTGTGATTAGTGGGGCCCTTTAGGGGTTCCTTTTATGACTTTGCATTTACTTAGGGGATTATTTGAGATCCTAATAAATTGTATTTCAATCCCGTTTTGCTTATCTTGTTAATCTCTACAACTTTCGTGTTGTTCCCGTACCCGTTCGAAATCCCAAAACCCGACTTTCCTAGCATGAGGGCAAAACGGTCATTTTACACTAAAGCTGTACCCAAAATTTGATATTCCCGAAACCCGCAAAACATATACTTTTTGAAAACTAGAAATTTCGACGAAAAACTTTCCCTTCTTTGTTGATTTCATCTGAGGTCCCGATAACCATGATTTCAGTCCTATGAGATTGCTAGTAGTGGAGCCCACTCCCCATTTGCTTTATAAGGGGAACCCTTCTTCTCCTTTTCCTTTTTTCCAGGACAAAGAACTCTAACCTAGGGTTTTCTTGCTCTTTTCTTCTTCTTCTTGCTCTCTTTCCCTAAATGACCACCAACCTTGCATCACTTGATAAATGGATGTCATCATCCTCTTCACCATCTTGAAAGCTACCTCTTGATACTATTCTTGGAGGAAACCTCCCATTCCAAGATCCCTATTGAGCTATTCTTGCTCATTTGGAGACTTTGTAAGTAAGCTTCCTCCCTAATCTCTTAGATTTGTGTTCCTCTAACCTTGAAGAAGTTCCATCTCCATTATTGTAAGCTTTCCTCTTCTCATTCCTTGCTTTGACCCATTTAGGGTTTGTTTTTTGGGGGTTTTTGTGTGTAGCTTGGAATCTTGGCTTGGAAGTGATTAGAGCTTGTTTTTTACTAAGCTTGGACCTAAGGCAAGTGAATGAATAGATATTTAGAGTGTTAAATGGTTTCAATGAGAAATGTATATGATTTCACTATTCATTCTTAACTTGCATTGAATTTTTGAAATAAATGCTCATGCAACTTGTTAGCTTGTTTAACCCTTGAAAATGTGACATTATGGCCTTTCATTTATTGCTTTTTATGGCTTAAATGAATGCTTGTGATTGGTGGATCTCTCTTCTCTTGTGGTTTGATGAGTTGAAGAAGGAGGTGAATAAATAGTTGTTTGTAAATGTTTTGATATGGGGGAAGTGTTGAATGTTGAATTGTAGGAGCTTGTTAGCTCACTTCTTTACAAGGAAATGAATGAGGAATGAAGAAAACCGATTGGAAGAGAAAAGGCTCAAATCTGAACTCAATGGAATTTCCCGCAGTTGGGATGTCAGCTGGCGGTCACTTGTCGGCTAGCAGCCTAGTGACTGGCGGCTAACCGAACCAGGTTCGATCACAATTCCAGAGAGCTGATTTTCCCTTCTGAAGGCGCGGTCAGCCTAGTGGTCAGTCAGTGGCTAACCGCCTAACTCATCGGCGGCTAACCGCCGGCCAACCAAACCAATTTCGGTTCCAATTCCAGTAAGTTGCATTCTGTCAGCCCAATCACGGTCAGCCACGAGGTCAGCCAGTGGCTAACCGGATAACCCAGCGCGGCTAACCGCTAGGTAACCGACCTTGCCCAGGAATTTTAAATTGAAGAGATTTGAAGGGGGCTTCCGTCCCAATCGTTTGTGATTTAGAAGTGATGGGTAATGTTTACCCAGAGGCATGTGTGAAGCCCGTTTGAGAAAGAAACTACATCACGAACATTCATTTGAAGTCTTGAAATTTTCTAAGATGTATAAGGAGCCCGGAATGTCTCCAAACTCAAAGAGTACCAAGTCTATATTGAAATCGACATACAAGACTCTTATTCACCTTAATCTAATTTTAAAATCCCGATACTTGTCCCGAAATTTATAATTTATGATTTATCATTCCTGAAAATACTTGAAATTACAATTGTAGTATTTTGCTAGTGCCGATACGCACTTCCTGTTTGAAACGATATTTGTGCCTTCGAGCACCCCATCCCGCCCGTTTATATAAGTGCATCATATGTATTTTGTACATGTCTTGATTTCTGTTATTTGACCTACGAGTTGGCACCACTAAGCTTGGATAATCTCGTTGGTCTGATCCACCTACTTGGAGATCTCTCTCTCGTCCCGCCAGCTACAGTTTGGATCCCGCTACCAGGTTATTACCGTGGTCTTGTCCTGATACCGCATATTGCTATTGTGGTTCCCAATGCCCGGTTCGCTACCGTGGTCATGTCCCGTATTATTATCTATGTATATGTAAACTTTGTTGTACCTCCTCACTTCAGTGACTGAGGTCAATATCCCGAAATGCTCTTGTCACTTCAGTGATAGAGGACTTAGCTTCGTGTGGATGCCATCTTGCTTGTTTCCCGATTTCCTTGGATACCTTACATGTTTTATATTGCATATTGTTTTCCAGTAAATGATTCTTCTGTTTTATGAAAGTTATTGTTTTAATAGGTTTAAATGTATTTCCAAGGTGAATTTAATTATTGGTTTATCTTTTCACCCACCTTCCAAACCGTTGTGTTTGACCCATTTCTTTGGTACTCAGGTCCAGTCGTTGGTTATCCCGAGGAGGAGCACGAGGAGGCGGTCGGTGAACCGCAGTGTTTAGTCGAGTGGCATGCCGATGATGTCATTTAGACATTCGGTTGCTTCGAGATTCGATTCATTTTGGAGTTGTGGATAACTCATTCTTTTGGGAAACTATTTTGGGTTATATTGACCTACGTTGGCCTCTATTTTTGGAAGAATGTTAATTAACTGATATTTGTATAAACATTAACATTTATTTTTGGGAAATAGTTAATGATCATTGTTCATTCTGATACTTGTTATAAATGTGTTATCAATCATGCTATCTTTGATATGAATGTATGAATTAGATTTGTTACACGCTTCCGCATTCAAAAGAAATATTTATGTTGTCGTGATATCCTCATCGCGGACACCTGTGGGAAATCGCGTATACGAGTGGCATCCTTTTATAGACTCATATACATATTTATTAAAATAAATTCATGGCATTGACAACCATTCATCATCCAACCTTAAATAATTAGTCCCGATCCCGGATTAGGCCCACCTGGTAACCTGGTTCGGGGTCGCGACTATTAGAAACGAGTAGATTCGAGGATCTCTAGACATTGCGTGCAGATTATTGCGAAAATAGTTTTTAACTTATATGATTAGATCATACCTACGAGATCTCTCTGATTTGATCTCGATCTTACAGCAACTCGAAAACATCAAGATCTTCTACTGTATTCCTTATATGCTCGAACTCGCACCAGGGAGTGAGCCTCTTTTGCGAATTCTCTTTTACTCTCTAAAACCGAGATTTCTCTCTTGTTATTCATGTATATAAACCTAGAGAACAATAGCCCATATTTATAAGCTACAATAGGGACCTTAAGAAGGAAATAAAGATAGGCTCCTTATGGAAATAGGAAACCCTAATTTCGACCCAAATTAAAATCCTAGTTCCATAAATTACAATTTAGTCCACTAAAAAATTGTAATTGCACTCCTGTCCTTACTCTTAAAATAATATTTCGAGCTTCTTGTTATTAAATGCTTATTAATCTCCTCACGTTAAGATTTTAGATATCCATCGATTAAATAATTACTGACAACCATATTTAATCGATATCTTTATAATTTCTTGAGACCTTACACTTAACTTATTTGATCTGTCAGACACAAAGTCCACCTGCAGGGTTTAACATAATCAAAACTTAAAAGCTTCCTCAAGGGGATATCATCTATTCCTATTGCGGGACGTGGATTCCGTCAATAAACTAATATCCACCATACACGTAGTGTAGTCATCAAATTCATTGAGATTATTGACCCATAAAAGATCTCACTCCTTCATAAATCAAAATGCCAAACACTAAATGTATGTGTCTATTATTTATGTCGGGATTAAGAATACTAGCACTCATAATAACCATTTGGGTGTTCATCATCTTATATAGTCAGTATAATGACAATAAACCCAAAAACACGGTCTTATTCAATACACACATAGTATACTAGCATAATGAGTCAAAACTATACCGTTTCCCGCAGCCAAGACAAGCCTGCTAAAACATCATGCTACAATCGTACCGATGGTGTATCCAAATCCATCTAGATTGTGAACAACAGCTTATATTCTATAAAAACCGACAAATAAGTCTTCCGTGTATAAGTAAAACTCTACATACCAACTTGTCTACTTTAGAGAATAAAAGACACTCACATGCATGATAATTAATAATGCTACCATTTGCCTATATATAATCTCAGGTAGATGAGAAAACAAAATATACTAAAAATGAATCAGTCATAAACAAATACATAAAGTATGTTTTTAGTATAAATTTCCAACAGCGACAATACATACGGTGCATTTTTCCTGGTCAACTTCGTTAATGGTGACGCAATCGATGAAAATCCTTGAACAAACCTCCAGTAGTACCCTGTCAATCCAAGAAAACTTCTGATTTCTGAAGCATTTCTCGGTCTTTTCCAATTCATAACAGCCTCAAGCTTGGACGGATCCACTGACAACCCTTCTTTGGAAATGATGTGCCCCAAAAATGATACTTGTTGAAGCAAAAATTCACACTTACTGAGCTTCGCATACAGTTGGTTGTCTCTTAGAAGTTGCAGTACTATCCTCAAATGCTCTTCATGTTCTTCTCTGGTCTTGGAGTATACCAAAATATCATCTATAAACACTACTATGAACTGATCCAGATACTATGCAAATATTTTGTTCATCAATGCCATGAATACTGCCGGTGCAATAGTCAACCCAAATGACATCACTAGGAATTCATAGTGTCCATATCTTGTCCACAAAGTTGTCTTCGGTACATCTAATTTTCTACTCTCAGCTGATGGTAATCGGACCTCAAGTCAATGTTTGAAAAGTATGCAGCACCTTGTAACTAATCAAATAGTTCATCTATCCTTGGCAATGGGTATTTGTTCTTGATAGTCACTTGGTTCGATCTTCGGTAATCAATGCACATCCGCAACGAACCATCTTTCTTTTTGACAAACAAAGTCGGAGCTCCCCACTGCGAAATGCTAGGTCTAACAAAACCTTTGTCTAACAATTCTTGCAATTTTATCTTCAATTCTCTCAATTCCGCCGGAGCCATCCTATATGGTGCAATAGAAATCGAAGCGGTCCCTGGTGATAACTCAATGGTGAAATCAATTTCTCTGATGGGTGGCAATCCTGGAATCTCTTCTAGAAAAACATTCAGGAATTTCCAAAAAATAGGGTCTCATCGACCCCTTGGGACCATTTATCCTCCGTGATAAACGCCAAATAAGCTTCACATTCAATTTTCAAAAGTCTATCAACCTTCAATGTTGAGATAAACCCTGCACGAGGATTCCTCTTCTCTCCCTGAAACAATACTCATGCCGGTGTCTCATCTAATTTGAAGGTGAGGGTCTTATGGAAACAATCCATCATGGCATGGTACCCTGCCAACCAATCCATCCCTAGGAATATATCGAAGTCATGCATCTCTAATAAAATAAGATTTACGGGTAACACCACTTCTCAAAGCTTTATAGCACAACTAAGGTAAAAAGTCCTACACACAACTTGTTTACCTACTAGAGTAGCCACAGTCAAGATAAACTCAAGTTCTCTAGCATGCATGTTAATCAACCTAGAAAATTCAAGAAATAGAAATGAATGTGTAGAGCCAGGGTCAAACAAAATTCTAGCTTCAATTCCACAAACTAGGAGTGTACCTTCCACTACATTGCCTGCTGCCTCTGCATCCACCCTATTGACCGCGTATATTTGTCCTCACTGCTGTGACCTATTTTGTGCTTGTTGTTGCTTTCCCTACGAGGCATTCCTGTTCTGTTACGGGGGACGGTGATTCTGATTCTGTCCCTACTGACGGGCTGGCTGCTGCTGCTAAGGCCTTGCCTGGTTCTGAATGACTAGTGCATTCTGAGGTCGTACCGGACAATGTGCTCCTTGCGGTTGCTGATTCTGCCTGTTAGGTCTTGGGCAATCTCTCATCTGATGGTTCATCAAACTACACCTGAAGCATACTCCTGTGATGGTACGACACTGGGCACTCTCATGATTTTTCCCACAATGGATACAAACCACTTGATTCTGAACATTCAGTTCTGGCCTCTGCCGCTTGTTTTGTTGGTGTCTCTGCTGGTGGTTCTATTGGTGAGCTTGACTCTTTCCCTGAATTCTGAGGATCTTGTTGTTCAAATTCTCGAACTTATAAGCCCTCTTGACAGCCTCTTCAAAGGTTGCAAGTGGCACAGCCCCCATGGCATCCCTCTCTATCATCATGTTAAGTCCTTCAAGGAACTTAGCTATATTCTTCTCAACGGTGTCTATCAACTCCGAAGCATATCGGGACAATCTCTCAAACTTGGTGAGGTATTCGAGAATTGTCATGTTTCCTTAGACAAGCTACTGGAATTCTATTGCTTTCTGCCTCTTGACATGACTAGGTACGTACTTGTCACCAAACTGCCTCTTAAAATTAGCCCAAGCCTCGGCGTCTGCCATGAGTCTGTACTCTGCTTTAATTGTTTTCCACCATATATTAGCTAAACCGGTGAACAGAGACACTACAAGTTTCACTTGTTCTCCTCCTGTGCATCGAAAGACTTCAAAAATATTTTCTGCATGCTATAGCCAAACATCTGCAGCTAGAGGGTCATCTGCCCCTGTGAACTCTTTCGGACCTCTCTTGCGAAAACGTTCAAACAAAGCATTTGGATCATTCACCCTTTGATTGATGACAATCTGTGGGCCTGGTGGTTGAGGTAGAACTGGTTCAGGCCTCCTCTCTAAAACTTCCAATAACTGCCTTTGCATATGTGTCATTTCCCTAGCATGATCCTCCTCTCTCTTTGCCATTTGCTCTTGTAGCCTAGCCTGATTTTCATTAGCCTGATGCTGTTAATCGAGCATAGCCTGTATCATCTGCTGAAACTGATTCTGCATAGTTTGGTCAGGGGTATTTTCCACAAGTGTCCCTGTGTGATCATTGTTGCTTGCAGTGGGATTTCCGTTCATTGGTCTCTTACGAGGTGGCATAATGGTGTAAAATAAGGTGTTAGCACATAATAATCAAGTAGAGGGTCACACACTGCTCATACGATTCTAACTAACGAAAAGTCTAACGAATCCTCGCCACGTCCTTAGAACTTCTAGTTTTTTTCATTTCCCTGAAACATTTCTCGCTCTGATACTAGTCTGTCGCGACCCCAGACCGGGCCCACGGGCCTAATCTGGGATCGGGATGGTTTTAATGATACCAATGTATTAGTTTATTTGGCTAATAAGTACACGGATTAAATAAGCACATGGTACTATCCGGGTACATGATTTCCCACAAGTGTCCGCGGTGAGGATATTACACATAGAGTATTTTCATTCAAAGTGCGGAAGCGTATAGGAAATCAAATTCATAAGTCATTTCATAATTAAAAGACGGATAGCACGAGTATACAACTTGATGTCAGAGTGAGTAATGATCATTATAGCATTTTCCTAAAAGGGTAAAGTTAAATGTTTATACAAAAGATCAGTTAATTAATCACTCCCCAAAAATATAGGCCAATACAACCAAAAGAATCCCCAAAAGAATGAGTTAGTCACAATCCTTAAAAAGTTTCGTATCTCAAAGCTTAACCGAGAGTCTAGACGACATCGTCATCCTGCCACTCTCCTACTTGTTGCGGCTCTCTGGCTGCTTCCTCAAGCTCCTCCTCGGGATAACTGGTCTGGACTTGAGTACGAACGATGGGTCAGACACAACGGTCTAGCAGGTGGGTGAAAAAATATAACAACATAACAATATTTAAATGTACTTTGGAAAACATTGAAACCAGTTTCAACAGTAAATCTCATGAAAAAGAGTGCATCATTTATTAGAAATCACATGTACAATATGAAAACATGTAAAGGTACCAAAAAACAAGGAACTAGTAAGATGGCAACCACACAAAGTTAAATCCTCTATCACCAAAGTGATAAGAGCACATCAGGACGCTGATCTCTGACACGCGAGGTGATGAGATTCAACGAAATATATAATACATATAACTATACGGGACGGGACCACGGTAGTGAACTGGGTATCGGGACGGGACGGGATCCAGTTACAACTGGCGGGACGGGAGGGGGACCTCCAAGTTGGTGGATTAGGCCGACAAGGTCCAAACTTAGTGGTGCCGACTCATAGGTCACATGAAAGAAATCGAGACTTGTACAAATATACATATGATGTAAAACACATAAACGGGCGGGACGGAGTGTCCATAGGCACAATTATCACTTAATCTTCGGGCAATGTATAACGGGACTAGAAAAATGCCAAAATACAATTTCAGTGTTTTCTGGCATGACTTTTCATGTAATATGAATTTCGAGAAGTATATTTCAAAAATTCCCGGCCAAACATCAGGGTTCGAGATTAAATCATTGTGAATAGGGGTCCCATATGTCGGTTTCAATATAGACTTGGTACTCATTGAGATTTGGAGACATTCTAAGCTCCCTAAACACATTTGTAAGATCAAAAGCCATAAATAAATCTCCGTGATGGGGTTTCTTTCTCAAACGGGATCCATACATTGCCTCCTAAATCTCCCCATCACAAAGGGGCTTTCAACAAACCTCTTCCAAACATTTAAACATCATACCCAGGCTCCCAACATAACCCCAGGTCAACAGTGCACATGGCTCGAGTGGGCCTGAAGTTCGCTCGAGCCATGGGCTCTCTGGAAGGGTTCGCTCGAGCGGACCTGCACAGATCAGGTTGGCTTAAGCGAACTATCAAGTCAGCTTGAGCCAACTATCCTCAGGATGGGGTTCGTTCGAGCGACCTGTCAAGTCCGCTCGAGCAGATTGTCACAGAAGCTGATTCTAATATGCAGTTCGGCTCCTTCCTTCCTTCCCTTTGCATACATTTCTATGCATCCTTTTTGTACATAAATGAGGACTTATGATCTCCTAAAAAACACACTTATTCCTCCATTTAAATCTCCCCATAAAATGCATCACATCCATTACATTCTTCCTCATTTCATCAAAGGAAGCCCAATCATGAATGAGATTCATAACAGCCCATGAAACAAGCTCTAACAAAATCAAATGTACACATGTCCAAGAAGTTAAGCAAAAAGGAACAAGGACTATCAAGATACATATCTTGAAATCAATGGATAGAAGCATATATATATATATATTAAATCACCAAAAGCACGAAATGGAAAAACCACATTCATCATAAAACATGAAAACACTTAAACATCCATTCATCCAGTTGCCTTTGCTCCCAAACAAGCTAAGAGAGCTTCTAATCTCACTCCCAAGCCAAAGATCACAAGCTACAAGAAAACCCCTAAAACAAGAACCCATTTAGACCCTAAATGGTGAAAAACAAGGAATGGGAAGAAAGAGCTTGCAAGGAGAGAGAAGAAGGCTCTCTAGGGTGAGAAAAACCCAAATCTAAAAGATGGAAGAGGTAGCTTACAAGAAAGTTCTTCAAATGGACAAGATAAGCTCCAAGAAGACCTCAATGGGGCCGAATTCCTTCACAAATGGTGTCAATGAGGAGCTTCCATGGTAAGGAAGAAGAAGATGGCCTCCATTGTTCTATTGGCAAGAGCTTGGTAGTGGATAGGATATGGAAGAGCAAAGAGAGGAAGAAGAAGAAAAGGGAAAAACCTAGCTTGGGCTGGGGCATTTTGAGCTGGAAAAAGGGAAGAAGGGGAAGGGTTCTCTTACTTATAGCAAATGAGGGTGGGCTCCACCATTAACAATTCTTGTCGGGCTAAAATCATGGCTTTCGGGACATCGGATGAGTTCGACGAAGAAGGAAAAAATGATCGTCGAAAAATCTAGTTTCTAAAAAGTATATATTTTGAGGCTTTTACAGACATCAGATTTTGTGTCCAAATTTGGTGTAAAAAGATTGTTTTGCCCTCGAAGTTGGAAAAGTCGGATTTCGGGGTCTCGAACGGGAATGAAGTCGACACGAAAGTTGTAGAAGTTAGCGAGATAAGTCAAACGAGGTTAAAACATAAATTTTTGGAATCACGAATAATGTACACGTAAGGTCACTAAAAGAACCCCCAAAGGGTCCTACTAGATAAAAAGGCTCTCAAATTTTACCAAAGCTATAAAAGAGTTATTCTAATCCCAAACTTAACTAAGATCCACTAATCTCACTTAGAGTTAAAATATGACTTAATTAGTACTAGTCGGGGTCACTTGGGTCTGGTTCTTACAAAGTTGCTTCAAGATCGAAGACAGAGAGTCAAGCATGGGTGAAGATGAACGGCGGGTGGCCGGCATGAGGTTATTGTTGTCCTTAGGAAGAGAATCAACTGGGGAAGGGTTGTAAGTTCTCTTGTAATCTTCGTATTGATAGTGTTTGATCTCTTTCATGGACTGAGTGCTAGGGCATGTGGTTTTTTCCCTTATTTGGGTGTTTCCACATATATCGTTGTCTCTCTTATGGAGATTGTTTTCTTACTTTTATATTGTCGATTGTGTTGGTTGAATGTCATATTGTTGATTTGATTTGGGACCTTAAACCCGACATTGAAAACCTTCACGGTGATATACCTTTTCACCCATGTAGGAAGAGCGCCAGTAGCATTTGCTACTGGGAAAACAACGACAACGCCTTCAAAGTTTCTAGGATTTAGATTTCTTTATAGTTGGAATATTTTGAATATAAACAACATCGCTTTGAAGCACACCTAAAATCAATGACTATATCATTTACCAATAAGAATTAGAGTGTAATGAACAGGAAATGGAATATGATTTTTCTCATATAATATCATGATATCAGATAAGGGTGTTATCTGATCTAAATCAATATGCCTTTTTTTGGAAAAGGGTTGACTCTGCAAAGTATATATGATGCTGCCATGTACCCATCCATACATTGAACAAATTATCTCTCCTCTTTTCCCAGAACTCTTCCTGTCTTTCATCATGCAAATTCTTGCGATAGCTTTTGAAATATTCTCTTCTTTCTTTTGGCCCATTTTTACATATATTAAAAGGGGGCTAATAACACAGTAATTTTGTGGTGATAAAAGCATGTCCATATTTTATAACCATGAAGAGAAATAATAAACATAAAACATTCTTCAAATACATATTAGAAACTCTACATGCAATATAAAGCTAGAAGATAACGAAGAAGAAAGAATACTAATTTATAACGATCAATCATCAGATCTTAGTTACTGATATACCTATTCACAAAATAGCATATATATGAGTGCGAATAATGTAAATGTTTTGTCAATAAGCAGATGCTTGAATAATCACATTTATTCAAAAGTATAAGAAGAATACAGCATCAAAGAAATATGATGATCGCAATGTATTGTGAGTAATAGCAAAGAGAGCGAAAGCCTGACAAGGTCGGTGTTTGCTACAAGAAAAGTGAAGGAGAAAATTAGAATGACTTTATAAAATAATGAATTCTAACGGCAAAACTCTCATAAATAAACAGGCAAAACGGTAGACAGAAATGGGTTCTAAATGCATTAGGAGACAAAACAAGCAATATTGAAGTTCGGCTAGGTTTAGCCAAGATATTTACTATTATAAAGTAACAAGGTATAAGTAAACGAAAAAGACTGGCAATTATATATAAATAGAACCACGAAAGATTGAACATTCTACAATTCAATAATGAGTTCAGTGGGCAAATCATAAGAAATTAAAAAATATTCATTCAACGCAATGATTAGAACAAGAAACAAAAAACCATTTAACAACACTACTTACAAGTTTAGAATGCCTGCAATATTGCCTCAAACCAGCCGTCTCCAATTTTCTAAAATTCACAACCTACAGAACATTTAAAATTTTAAGATAAAAAACAAACAACATTAAACCACCCAGCCAAATAACCTGAGTCCAACAAAAATAAGGCATAATTTCAACTTGGCTTAATAACTCTTCTCTAAATCATATCTTTTGACTCAGGTTTGGCTTTTTCTCAGCATTCAATTTCAACTTGAAATGCATTACACTCAAGATTACTTCTATAATAGTGTCTTTTAACCTTGGTATTGAACTTCAAATTCAAATGCACTCCTCCGCATGGTGAGAAGCATGCCAGTAAGTGAAGGGTGTATTTACAAGTAATTTGAAAAAAAAAAAAAAAGAATAGATTATGTAAGCCAGGACTAGCTAGCCTGCCTTGAGCCTGGTTTAAACCTTATGTTTTAGTATTTGGGCTGGGACCAAATTACCAAAAATAAAATTTATGTTGAGCTTAGGACTGTTGATGCACAGGCGTAGCCCACTTTAAGCTTGGTTTGAAACTTACATTTTAGTATTTCGGTAGAGCCCAAATTACCAAAAATAAATTTAGGTTGAGCTAGTTTGAACGTTGTGTTTTAGTATTTGGGTTGGGCGTAGATCTTAAATTTTACTCCATTCAATATTTGAAATCAGCGTGGATCAAGAGATAGTGAACCGAAAAAAGTAGTGCTTGTAGTTTAGTAACCAATTTGTCCAAATAAATTTCAGATTGAACAAGCAATCAAACATCTACACTCCCTTTCTAACGCATCCAACCATAAAGTAAGTAGCTGCTCATATAGGACATGATTAATTGGTAGATGTCAGATTCATATTGCCTATGAATTTCATATCCCTTTCAAACTACATCTCCATAGATTCTCGCTGGCTGAAATTCTCTTGTAAAACTTAAAATTTTGGAAATTTGAAATGTAGCTTCGAGATTAGCTGATGGAAATTTCAAGCAATAGAGTGTTCTTAAAAAAAAGTGCAAATTGTAAAATGAATATTGAAAATTTGAATTCACATAAGGGTGCACAAGTGTGACATGATGAATCCGTAGTAGAGGCGAAAATTATCCCGAATTTCTTTGCAACTCCTTTTTCATCATTTGGTGCTATACATTTTTCTTGTGAAAAAAAAAAAAATGAATTGAGATTTTTATCAATAGAGAGAATTTTGAATTCCTTTTGAAGGATAGCATATGGGAATCCTCTATCTTGGAGAAATGGAAATCCACAGAGAGTGAAATCTTGTAACTACACAAATGCACCCTAAAAGGATTTTCAATTCTTGTCATCAAATAGTGTCTGTTTCATTTAATTGAATTACTAAAAATTCTAAGACATTGTACTTCTATAGGAGGATTAAAAAAAGAGAATCAAAGATGAATATATAAAAATGACCAATAAAAAAACCTCCCCTTAGGGTGCATTTCGTAGCAGATGAGGAATCCATGAGGAATTCACAAACTTTGAGGATTCCTTATGGCCGTAGATTTGTATAACTAAGGATTTTACGTCTATATCGGTGTGTGTTCGTGCATATGTTTGTGAACAAATTAGCATTGATATTTAAATCTGTAAGAATTAGGATTTCCAAATCTCATGGAGGAGGTTGATCTTAAATGTTCTCAAAAATGAGAATTTTCACAAGGTGAAAATGTATCAGCACCATTCATACATGACTATTGTAAGGTCAATTTATAATTGAGAAGATAAGATGGAACAACCCTACCTCTCGATCTGATGCTTTTATCTTCCTCTCCTTACTGGATCCCCTTTCCTGAATGAGATACCTGTTTAAGAAGGAAGAAACACAATGAAAACTCGATCAGTTTAATCTGACCGAACTTTCTCCGATGTTTAAGTTAGATTCCAATCCCTTTCATCAATTTTTCATCTTTCTTTTATATTATTATCACCTAGATCTTTGGCCCCATCCCTTCGGCTCCAATTTTCAACTGTCCATCATGGAGGTTGAGGTGTTCGTGGCCTCTCATAATGGGATGGTTGCACCTCCCTGGTTTAGGTATTCTTTCCCTTCTTTTGCCAGCTATCCCATGTTTCCCCATTTCCAGCATCGTGTGATTTGGATTGACTTGGGCCTGTTCCGCGAATCAGGTTGGAATTAGTTTCACGGGTTGGCCTGACCACGATCCAATCCTTAGTTGGTCTCACAAGTCGGGTCGGTTTCGACCCAGACCTGTTTCGGATCTAGAGCTCTTACAAATGCCCCACAAGCATCCTTTTTCCTCTCCATTTTTCAAGGAGAAAGGAGGCTTGCAATACCCATATGGAAGTGGCGCTTTTGGAATCGTCATCTCGTCATTCAAGCCGCCCGGCGTCCTTTCATCTCTATCCTTTGCATCTCTTTCGGAACCTCATACCCCTTCTAAGGAAAACGCATCCCGTTCAATCTGCCCCATACGAACCGTCTCATCTCCTCCTTTAAAATCCTCGTCGGGAGCTCCAATCTTCATTCTTCTCTTCCGCTTCCGCTTCCTTGATTGTAAGTCTTTTCTTCTCCTCTTGTTCTCTCTGTATTTTCTCTCTTAGAATGGGTAATTTGAGGGGTCTCCTCAATAACCCAGAGGGGCGCACTCAGTTTAGGAGCACATATGATATCCTTTCGGATGTTCAAATTCGCGCTCCTTTTCCCGGAGAATCACTCGACAGTGGTTCTCGTGACGCCATGCCCTTCCCTACAATTGTTATCGTGAAAGGTGTTGAAAGTAGGTAGGCCTTGTGGACAGATTTTCAAAACTTTTGACCCACTTGACTCAGGGATTAAGCATCCATAAGCCCATAAATCATATCCCGGATGCAATACCTCCATCTCATCAATCATATACAACAATAAAACCTATATAAAAGATAGAAACCAGCAGCACCATGCAACAAAATAATCCATAACAAATAGAGAAGCAGATAATACCTTTGGAGCCCGGTAGTGCTCTAATGGAGAAGAAGACAATTAACTTGATCAAAAACTCTTCTTGAAGCAAATCAGAATCTTCATGACCTTGTTGTCTTCCACGCTATGACCCACTATCAGATCTCTTTTCTCAAGAAAATTGGTGGAAACTGCAAGAGAAAACCCAACTAGAAACTCCAAGGAACTAAAAGAGAACTAGAAGAGACAGAGGACTTATGCAACAACTTGCACAAAAAGGGGGCTGGGTGTGCTCTCCAATGCTGGACGTCCCAGCCCCTTTGTACCCCTTTTATAGCTTGGCAAAGATCCTCTGTTCTTATTTGAAATAGAAGCCCAACTCCTATTACAAATTAGTAACTTTCTCCCTTTTCTAATTACTATATAAGTCTCACTTCCACAATAATCAGTAAGCTTACTATTACCACTATTAGAAATCCTACTTCAAATAGAAATGGTAACTTTCTAATTCCTTCCTATTGGAGTTCAAATATGATTAGTATCTTTCTAATAACTTGGGTTAGCGTGGGGACCACTAGGGATTCCATAGAAAGCTGGCTCCAACTGAGACACCGCGACCCCACATCTCATGTGCAATCCGGGCCCACAGTTAACTGCAAATAACACTACTATATAAATGCAATTGCACTCTAGTCTTAGGAATATATTACAAAGAAGACCCTAAACTTTCCGATTACCACAAGTAGGCCCCGCTATCAATATACATTGATCCATTTCATCAAACCTGTCCCTTCCAATCTAAGATCCACATCTTATTATCCTTGAGCCCCAATTAATCACAGTGATCATCAGTACCATCCAATTAACTCTTAATCGAGACAGGTGCGCACTTACTAATGATAAATCCATTAATTGGCACAAGGGGATAATGTAGATAGATTCCATTTTAACCATTGGATATTCCCACAATCCTACTACCACGTACCTAAGACACCGAGGTGTTGACTTACAGTTGGCCTCACTCATTGGTGACTCAAAGCAAATGAATAGATAGAACTTGAGTTCATCAATGTCACAGGATTGAGAGCCTATTGCTAGGGAATTATGAGAGCAGACCTTGAACTTGAGACAGTATTCCATAAGGTGCTTCTCATGGTCCTTCAATACATTCAATGTACCAGCACCTTGATCCAGAATCATACATTCTGATGATCGAGACAAATCACACTATCTCATAGTGATCAAAATGCTGCAACCTTATCAGATGAGATGCCCATTCTCATCACTGGTTGTGAAGATATTTAAGTATAAGATTTGTGACACATGTCTCCTGTATATGGATCTCATCGATACACATATATCACAACTAATATACTAATGGGACCCAGTTCATTTCATGAACCATCATGTCATATGTGTTGGTCATGTGCATTAAGTAATATAAAAAACCATTCATCTCATGAAAGGAAAGCATAATTATATTGATAAATAAAGAAGTTAATCAATTTATTACATCAACTAATGGATTGAGTCCATACAATCTAACAATCTCCCACTTGGGCTCAATGCTAGTCAGGGTTGCATCTCATGCCCATCCCGTCTACATGTTGCTCAAAAACTTTGGTAGTCAAAGGCCTAGTAAAGGGATCTGCTAGATTGTCTGCAAAGGCTATCTTCGTAATAGCAATATCACATCTCTGCACAATCTCTCTAACTAAGTGATACTTCCTCTGTACATGCTTTTGGCTTTTATGGCTTCTAGGCTCTTTGGACTGAGCGACTGCCCCACTGCTGTCACAGTAAACTATGAGCGGTTGTCATGCCAAAGGTACCACCCCAAGTTCCATAAGGAATCTTTTGAGCCATACTATTTCCTTAGCTGCTTCACAAGCCCTATATATTCAGCCTCTGAGGTGGAATCAGCGGTACATTCTTGGTTTATACTCCTCCAGCTGATAGCTCTGCCACCAAGCATAAATACATAACCAGAAGTGGATTTCCTAGAATCCTTATCTGACATGAAGTCAAAATTTGTGTACCCGACTGGAATCAGCTCATCACTGCTATAAATCAACATGAAATCTCTAGTCCTTCTCAAGTACTTGAGAATACACTTCACGGCAGTCCAATGTTCAGGTCCTGGATTAGACTCATATCTGCTGACTAGGCCCACTGCATAACAGATATCCGGTCTAGTGCATAGCATAGCATACATAAGGCTACCAACCGCTGAAGCATATGGTATCAACCTCATCTGCTCTTTTTCCTCAGGTGTCTTGGGACACTGGTCCTTGGAAAGGTGCACTCCATGCTTGAAAAGTGTAATACCTTTCTTAGAGTCCTGCATACCAAACTGTACTAGTACCTTATCTATGTATGCAGCTTGGGATAAGCCAATCATCCTATTTTTTTCGGTCTCGATGGAGTTTGATCCCTAGGATGTAGCTAGCCTCTCCCAAGTCCTTCATATCAAAAGTCATGGCTAACCAAACTTTCACTGTTGACAACATTCATATGTCTTTCCAGAGGAGAAAGATGTCGTCGAGATATAAAATCAGAAAAACTACCCTCTCACCTTCACTTTTCATATACACACATGACTCATCCGAATTTTGACAAAAACCAAATGACTTGATTGCCTGGTCAAAACGAATGTTCCAGCTTCGGGATGCCTGCTTCAATCCATAAATGGACTTTTGCAACTTGTAAACCTTTTGCTCTGGGTTTTTAGCTACAAAATCGTCTGGCTGCACCATATAGATGTCTTCCTCAAGATGGTCATTAAGAAACGCCGTATTGACATCCATTTGCCAAATTTCGTAATCGAGATGAGCCGCAATGGATAAGAGTATCCGGATGAACTTGAGCATAGCTACCGGCGAGAAGGTTTCCTCATAATCGATACCCTCTTTCTGAGTATACCCTTTCGCAACAAGCATAGCCTTAAAGGTCTCTATTCTACCATCTGGTCCTCTTTTTCTTATGTAGACCCACTTGCACCCAATAGGTTTAATATTGGCAGGCAAGTCCACGAGTGTCCAGACCTAATTAGAGTACATAGACTCCATCTTAACTTTCATAGCATCTTCCCAACGTCCCGAATCTATGTCATTGATTGCTTCATCATAGTTATAGGGATCTTGTTCCGGTTCTTCTAGGAATGCCTCGTAAGACTCTCCCAAGGAGGTCTGACAATCCTCCCGCTACAACGAGGCACTGGTGTAACTACTGGGTCTAGTAAGGGTGGTTCTTCCTCAAGTTCGCTCATGCTTGGATTTGAAATTGATTGCTCTTGAATCTCTTCCAAGATCACCTTTACTAAAAATTCCCGGACCACAACTCACAGGGAGTCTTAGGCACAGACTTAGATAGTATGAAGTTTAGTATATACATCGCAGTATCCAAGGCGTATCCCCAAAAGGATATAGGTAATCCTGAGAAACTCAACATAGACCTGATCATATCTAAAAGAGTCTAGTTCCTTTTTTCCGCTACTCCATTCTGTTGAGACATACCAGGAGCAGACAATTGGGATATAATCTCATTTTCTGATAAGTATTCTATAAAATCAGCAGAGAGATTTCCCTCCTCGATCTGATAGAAGAGTCTTGATACTTTTACCCAATTTCTTTTCCACTTCCGCTCGAAACTCTTTGAACCTTTCAAAAGCCTCAGACTTGCGGTGCAAAAGGTATATGTATCCATATCTTGAGTAATCATCTGTGAAAGTGATGAAGTACACATATCCTCCTCTGGCCCTGACATTAATAGGTCCACAAACATCAGTATGTACTAAGTCCAATAAATCTTTGGCCCTATTGCCCTTTGATGAAAAGTGTCTTTTGGTTATTTTGTCTTCCAGACAGGACTCGCTAACAGGCATTGGTTCTACCACCAATGAAGGCAAGATGCCATCTTTCACTAGTCTGTCGATCTTGTTTAGGTTTATATGACCTAGCCTCAAGTGCCAAAGTTTTGTTGGATTGGATGAAGGTAACTTCCTCTTTAATGATGGTCTATTAATTGTTTCAGTATCATGTATCTCATACATTATGGGAGTTAACAAATAAAGCTCATTGGTTACCTTGCTAGAACATATAAAAGTACCATTCTTCTTTATGACAACTTCAGTACCAAAAGTAATGGAATAACTTTTATTCACCAAACTAGAAACTGATATTAAATCTCTCCATAAAGACGGTACATATAATGTGTCTGACAAAACCAATTTATTAGTTGAGAAACATAAAGTAATAACTCTCATTGAAACAGCCTCTGCCTTAGCATCAAATCCTACGTTGACAATGATTTCTCCGTCACTAAGCTTCCTAGTTTCCTTGAACCCCTGCAACGAATTACATATGTGATTAGTTGCCTCGGAGTTCACACACCAGGATTCTGAAGTACTAGTTGCAAAAGTAACTTTAGAAATAAGTGACTCAATCATACCTGGGGTCTTCTTCTTAGACAGATATTCTAGACAATTCCTTTTCCAACGTCCTGTCTTACCACAATGGAAACACTTTCCTTTTGTCCCTGAACCCTTAGCCTTGGCCACGCCACCATTAGGACCATTCTCCACCTTAGAACCCTTCGGCACTAATTTCTTTTTGCCTTTCCGCCCTTTGCCTTTCGGCTTGGACTTAGAATCTAACTTTTCTGTCACTAGGGCAATTGGCTTCTTCTTCATAATCCCTTCAGTCACAACCAGCTAGCTAGACAGTTCCGCCAAAGTCAGATTCATCTTATTCATAATATAATTAATCTTGAAATTGTTAAATGACTCTAGCAATGACTCAAGGATTATGTCGATCTGTAATTCTGCATCAATCGTAGCTCCCAGTACATCTAACTCATTTAATGAGTCCATCATTTTCAACATGTGTTCCTGTACTGATGTACCTTCAGCCATGTTGGTGCTAACGAGTACCCTCATAGCTGCCTGCCTAGCAAGCCTGCCTTGTTCCGCAAACATCTCATTTAAGTTCGATATAATATCGTATGCAGTCTTATAGGATTGATGTTGGTGTTACAAAACACTAGACATGGATGCCTGAATGTAACATCTTGGCCATCTCATCGTCTTTGGCCCATTTGGTGTAAAGTTCATTTTCTTCTTCGGATGCATCCGGGCCATGCTCATCAAGGGGGGGTTTGGTAAGGACATATTTATATCCTGAAGCAGTCAGGACAATATCCAGGTTTTGTTTCCAGTCTACATAGTTGGATCCCACCAACTTATTCTGGTTGAGGATGGTCGCAAGTGGATTGAAAGTATTTGCATTCATGCTTGAAATACTGTAGCACATAACCATAAATTCAATTAATGAAATTAAATGACATTAGGGTTTAGTATTCTACCAAATTTATGTGGGAATCCTCTTAACAACTAAATTCAGAATACATCGGAATCCTAATCCCCGGCGTATGCCTCCTTGGGGAGTGCAAATACCACTTAGATTGGTGCGGATCAAAGTTGGTCAAAATTAAGATTAAGACTAACTATCCATGATCCCCATCATTCATTATTATCTAGGTATCTCATACCAAATAATGTATGACTCCCGATTAGCTTTGGTTTCTAAAATAATATTGAGGCAAATCCTTAGGGATACTACATCATTATTTTAATTAAGTGTGACCCACTAACTAGCATTGCATGACAACCGTTGCGAGAAGCTCCTCCTTGGGGAGTGGGCCCCCACCCCGTCTCATCAACACTATCCATAGGAGATCCATATTGTGTTCCTGTAGCAATGTCCCTGGTCGACTTGCTAGAAGGCTCAGGTCGACCTGCCAGTAGGTTCGGTCGACCGACCTGCAAGTGCTCGGTCGACCGAGCACGAGGCCAAGTCGACCGGGCTAATGAACCAGAATATTGGGTTTTTCCTATTTCGAGTCCAAACGACTCCAAAACACTTCTCAAGGCTTCCAATGACTTCCTACCATCCTTCCATCATTGTCAAATCCTTTTGTGACTATCCAAACATGAATCTACAAATAAACCAAGCAAATCCATCAAAACTGATCCGCACATAGCCCTTGCTCTAACCTCTTCGCTTCTCATGCAAAGACCAGAACAAGATTACTAATCTAACAAGATTAGAGATGAGGTATGGCTCTGATACCAATTGTAGGAGTAGGTAGGTCTCGTGGACAGATTTTCAAAACTTTTGACCCACTTAACTCAGGGATCAAGTATCTATAAGCCCATAAATCATATCCAGGATGCAATCCCTCTATCCCATCAATCATGTACAGCAACAGAATATATTTAAAAGATAGAAACTAGCAGCACCATGCAACAAAATAATCTACAACAAATAGAGAAGTATATTATACCTTTGGAGCCCGGTAGTGCTCTAATGAAGAAGAAGACAATTAATTTTATCAAGAACACTTCTTGCAGCAAATAAGAATCTTCAAGACCTTGTTGTCTTCCACGCTATGACCCACTATCAGATCTCTTTTCTCAAGAAGATTGATAGAAACTTCAAGAGAAAACCCAAGTAGAAACTCCAAGGAACTAGAAGAGAACTAGAAGTGAGAGAGAGAACTTGTGCAACACTTGCACAAAAAGGGGGCTGGACGTGCTCTCCAATGCTAGACGTCCGAGCCCTTTTGCACCCCTTTTATAACTTGGTAAACCTCCTCTTTTCTTATTTGAAATAGAAGTCCAACTTCCATTACAAAGTAGTAACTTTCTCCCTTTTCTAATTACTATAGAAGTCTCACTTCAACAATAATTAGTAAGCTTACTATTACCACTATTAGAAGTCCTACTTCAAATAAAAATAGTAACTTTCTAATTCCTTCCTATTGCAGTTCAAGTAGGATTAGTATCTTTTCCAATTACTTGGGTTAGCGTGGGGACTACTAAGGATTCCATAGAAAGCAGGCTCTAACTGGGACACCGCGACCCCACATGTCATGTGTAATCCGGGCCCACAGTTAATTACAAATAACACCACTATATAATGCAATTACACTCTAGTCTTAGGAATAAATTACAAAGAAGACCATAAACTTCACGATTACCACAAGTAAGCCCCGCTATCAATATACATGGATCAATTGGATCAAACATGTCCCTTCCAATCTAAGATCCACAACTTATTATCCTTGAACCCCAATTAATCACAGTGATCATCAGTACCATCCAATTAACTTTTAATTGAGATGGATTAGTATCTTTCTAATAACTTGGGTTAGCGTGGGGACCATTAGGGATTCTATAAAAAGCTGGCTCCAACTGGAACACCGCAACCGCACATCTCATGTGCAATCCGGGCCCACAGTTAATTGCAAATAACACCACTATATAAATGCAATTGCACTCTAATCTTAGGAATATATTACAAAGAAGACCATAAACTTTTCGATTACCACAAGTAGGCCCCGCTATCAATATACATGGATCAATTGGATCAAACATGTCCCTTCCAATCTAAGATCCACATCTTATTATCCTTGAGTCCCAATTAATCACAGTGATCATCAGAACCCTTCAATTAACTCTTAATCGAGATGGGTGCGCACTTACTAATGACAAATCCATTAATTGGCACAAAGGGATAATGTAGATAGATTCCATCTTGACCATTGGATATTCCCACAATCCTACTACCACGTACCTAAGACACTGAGGTGTTGACCTACAGTTGGCCTCACTCATTGGTGACTCAAAGCAAATGAATAGATAGAAACTTGAGTTCATCAATGTCACAGGATTGAGAGTCTATTGCTAGGGAATTATGAGAGCAGACCTTGAACTTGAGACAGTATTCCATAAGGTGCTTCTCATGGTCTTTCAATACATTCAATGTACCAGCACCTTGATCCAGAATCATACATTCTGATGATCGAGACAAATCACACTATCTCATAGTGATCAAAGTGTTGCAACCTTATCAGATGAGATGCACATTCTCATCACTGGTTGTGAAGATATTTAAGTATAAGATTTGTGACACATGTCTCCCGTATATGGATCTCATCCATACACATATATCATATCTAATATACTAATGAGACCCAGTTCATCTCATGAGCCATCATGTCATATGTATTGGTCATGTGCATTAAGTAATAAAACACCATTCATGTCATGAAATGAAAGCATAATTATATTGATAAATAAAGAGATTAATCAATTTATGACATCAATTGATGGATTGAGTCCGTACAATCTAACAGAAGGTGGCGTTCGTTTCCCCTTGGATCCCCTTCTTATTTGCTTCCTTTCTTTTACAAATCTTTTTCCCTTTCAATGCGCCCCCAACTTATTCCGCATCATGATGGGGGTAGCCGCGCTAAAGAAACTGCTCGGCATCAATCTCGGAGTATTCGATATTCTTTCCTGTTATTCCCTTGTTCCCTTTAAAAATCAAAAAAACAGTTTTCTATCTGAAATCTCGAGATCAAAATAGGCTTCTCGTTCACTACCTCCCAGATTCTAACAAGCTGAGCAAGGGAGATTTTACTATTGTTAGTGGCAACTGGGAGGTGCCGACCTCCTGGAGTGAGGTCAGCCGAGAAGTCCCCCGAGCCCCAAGTTTTCCAAGTCAGCCCCCTCCTGAATTATGTTTTTCTCTTCTCATGTACCACTTTTTCTCTTTTACTCAACTTTTTACCTTGTCTTCATCTACAGATCCAACAATCAACTAGGTCCCCCAGTCTCTTCTCTGGGAGGACGATTTAGAGACAATTCTTGACTACCGTGGTCTTCCTGAATTACATGGTTGGGGTCGTGCTGCTCATATTTTGCTTAGGTATGAGCGATCTTACGACATCTTCCTAGCAATTCCATCTTGGCATATTCCTAGAGACAATCTAGGGGAGCTCGTTCATTAACCACTCCGAAGGAAGATTCCAGCCGTAAAGACGCCAAGATCTTCAAATCGAGGTAGGATGGTCATTGCCCACTCTTCAGCCTCCCAGCGATCTTCTGGCCCATCACCTACCGCTGAGCAAACCACCCTGGCAAGAGGTGAATTCTTAGGAGGTCGTCTCTGTCCAGCACTTCCTCTTCTTCCTATTCAAAGCAAGCCCCCATCTTAGACATATCAGACGGCTCCTCTTCTTCAGATCTAGATAGACCGCGTTCCACCATGTCCAAGCGTAAGGCGAAGGACCTTAGGAACCTTGGCGACCTTCCTTCTTCTGAGACAGGCAAGATTTCTCTCCAAGATCCCCCATCTGTCCTCGGCAAAAGATCTGCAGTTGATCCTCCTTGTGACCTTGGTCCAAAGAAGGCGAAGGGTAAATCATCGACCAAGTTAGCCGTTGATTCAGACCCGCTATATGCTTGGTTGGAGGACAGTTTGCCTCCTTTGCCTCCTCACTCGAGCCCTTCTTTGGGGCACAAGAGCTCGCCGAGCTCCCTTCCTGGGTCCCAATCTTTTTCGGGTGAGGGAGTAACTGACTCTTTATCGGTGACGCTGCAATTTGGAAAGTCTGTTATCTTACCCTCAAATATGAGTTTGCACGAAATCATGTCCGACCATGATCTAGTGTCTTCCAGTGTTCAACATTGCCTCTTGGTTAGTTGGCACAACCTGTTTATCTTCTTTGCACAGATTGTTCCATAGTTTTATCACCTTCATTTTCTTTTCCTCAGGGACTTCAAAAATGGTTTATTGCGTCAGACCGTATGGAAAAGAATCAGAAATGGGTGGAAAGCTTCGAAATGGAGCTTGTTGCTTCTAAGACTGTTCAGCGCCTGGCGGAGACCACTGCAACTAATTCCTCCAGGGTAGTGAAAGTCGCAGAGGCTAAGGCCATTGCAGCCACGAGCCACTTAGCTGCCAGAGAAATGGAACTCGAAGCCCTCCGTTGCAAGATTACCGAGATGCAAGATGCTATGGAACAATCGAAGAATGCTGCATTCGAGGAGGTTGAGATAATTTATCTTGACCAGGTTGACCGAATGAAGGCCCTCGTGTTCAAACGGGGGTATGATGTGGGCTTAGGCGATGCTGGTGTCCCAGGAGATTCTCCCTTCTGGGTGAAGCACATGGTCCAGCCCGTTGTTTCTCCAACTCAGCCATTGCCTACTGAAGCTTCTGCTCCGGATCCTGTGGGACGGTCCAGCTCACCTATAACTGGTGGTGATGGTGCTTCTCCTACTATCAACCCTGCCCCTTTTACTCTTGATGTCCTAAAAGTTGTTTAAAGAATTGAAAAACTCTACCCTTTGTCTTTTTGGTGTCTTTTGGTTTAAACAAGTTGCCCGACCTGTGGGCCAACATAATATCCCTTTGATGTTCCTTCTTTTGCGCTTTTGAATGAAATGCTCAACCCCATTGCATCTCTTTTGTTGAGTCAGTATTATCTATGCTTACTGCCACTGTCAACCCTTGTCCGAACTCTCTTTAGATCAATGTTTGCATTGTCATGCCAAAACATTGATTAAAGAAAGATATGTGCAGTATACCTAGTTTGGGACTCTCCCAATTAGGATTTGTTTTCCTTCAGCACGAAGTAATGGGTCTGTTACTACCCTCAATTTTCAGGCCTTAGCCTTATCATGGCGCGGTCATCCCGATAGGATATGGTTCCTACTGCGGGTCCCCGTCCTTATACAAGTTATAGGTAATTTACTTCTTGGCACAAGATCATAAAGGAACTTTCATAGATAAAATGCAGGATACAAAGATGATAATTTCTTGGATACAAGAGTTAAAAATAAAACTTCTTCAAATTTGGCACATTCTAGGGTCTGGTAATGCCTTTCCTTCTAGCGTTTCTAGGTGGTATGCTCCTGTCCCCCCTATAGAGGTGACCCTGTGGGGTCCCTCCTAATTTGGCCTCAGTTTACCATGGCAAGGGTCTTTGGTGCCTGGGAGTACTCTTCTCAGGACCAAGTCTCCGACCTGAAAAGCTCTTACTCTGACTTTCTTCTGGAAGCTTTGTACCAATTGGTGCTGGTAAGCTGATAATTTTATTATTGCCCATTCCCTTTGCTCCTTGATCATGTCAAGCTGTTTCGGTAATCATTTCCATGTTCTGCTCATGGTTGTAGGCCTTTGCCCTCGTGGTCGGTAGTCCAACCTCCAAGGGGATCACCGCTTCCATTCCATATGTTAAGGAGAATGAAGTCTCCCCAGTAGACCTCCTCGGGGTGGTTCGATACGCCCACAGGACATTAGGGAGTTCGTTCACCCATGCTCCTTTGGCCTCATCTAACCTTTTCTTTATACCATCTAGCAAGGTTTTGTTGGAGCTTTCAGCTTGGCCATTACGTTGTGGGTGGACTGAGGTTAAAAAGTGGTGGCTGATGCTAAATCGCTCACACAGGTTCCTGAAAATTTTTCCTTCGAACTGCTTCCCATTATCCATTACTAATGCTTAAAGTATCCCAAATCTGGTTATGATGTTTTCCCATACGAATCCCTTGGCATCACTTTCCCCAATGTGGACTAAGGGCTCTGCTTCTATCCATTTTGTAAAGTAATCAGTGGCTACTATGAGGAACTTGAAGTGTCGCGACCCCAAACCGGGTCCCCAAGCGGGCCGGCCTAATCCGGGATCGGGACTGAGTAATTGTTATGAATGATGATATGAATGGTAACTAGAAGAATAATGAAAGTTACAATCCAATATTATGAATTAATTTAAATCAAAACGTATACGAGTCCATCAAAGATATCACTCGTACACGCGATTTCCCACAGGTGTCCGTGGTGAGGATATCACATCAACATGAATATTTCTTTTAAGTGCGGAAGCGTATAGCAAATATAATTCATACATTCATGTCCAAGATAATAAGATTAAAACATATTTGAAACCAATATCAAAATGAGCAATGATCATTACCTATTTCCCAAAAGAAAGTTAATGTTTACAACAAGATCATTTAATTATATTTTTCCAAAAATAGAGGTCAACAAAGGCCAATATAAACGAAATAACAAGTTCCCAAAAAGAATGGTTAGTCCTAACCCAAAATGTTACGTCACTCGGGCAACCGAATGTCTAAACGACATCATCGGCGTGCCTCTCAACTAGACGTTACGGTTCTCCGACCGCCTCCTCGTGCTCCTCCTCGGGATAACCGACAACAGAACCTGAATACCAAAATAGCGGGTCAAACACGACGGTTTGGCAGGTAAGTGAAAAGATATGACAATGATAGAAATTACCTTGGAAAACATTAGAACCTATTAAAACAATCAGTTTCATAAAACAAGAGAATCATTTATTCAAATACATATGTAATATAAAACAAGTGAGGTATCCAAAGAAAACGGGAAACAAGCAAGATGGCAACCACACAAAGCTAAGTCCTCTATCACCGAAGTGACATGAGCATTTCGGGATGTTGTTCTTAGTCACCGAAGTGAGGAGATACAACATAAGTAATATATACATATACATAATAATAATACGGGATGTGACTACGGTAGCGAACCAAACATCGGGAACCATAGTAGCAATCTGCGGCATCGAGACAAGACCACGTAATAACCTGGTAGCGGGATCCAAACTGCAGCTGGCAGGACGTGAGAAGAATCTCCAAGTCGGTGGATCAGACCAACAAGATTATCCAAGTTTAGTGGTGCCGACCCATAAGTCAAATAACAAAAATCAAGTCATATGCGAAATACATATGATGCACTTACATAAACGGGCGGGACGGGGTGCTCAAAGGCACAAATATCATTTCAAATAAGAGGTACATATCAGAACAGGCAAAATACTACAATAGTAGTTTCTGTATTTTCGGGAACGATAAATCATAAATTATGCATTTCGGGACAAGTATCGGGATTTGAGATTCAATCAAGGGAATAAAGGTCCCGTATGTCAATCTCAATATAGATTGGCACTCCTTGAGTTTGGAGACATTCCAGGCTCTTTATACACCTTAGGATTTCCAAAAATTTAAATGAAAGCTTGTGATTTGGTTTCTCTTTTCAAAGGGGTGCTAACCAATGGTTACTAGTTTTCCCATCACAATAGGGTTCTCAACAATCCTATCTCAATCACCCCAAACGTTTCCTTTTTGTTCACAGAACAGCCCCAGGTGAGCAGTAATCATCGCTTGAGTGGACAAGGAGTTCGCTCGAGCGACGAGCTCTCTAGAATGGTTGTCTGGGGAGGTTCGCTCGAGTGAATGATGTGTTCGCTTGAGCAAACGTGTTGGCTCAAGTGAACAAATAGTTCGTTCGTACTAATAAGGTTCTGTGATGCTCTGATAAAATTCTAGGACTGTTCGCTCAAGCGGCCAATGGGTTCACTAGAGTGAACTACCCAATGACTGTTTTGTGCTACCCATATTTTCTCTATATTAAATAAGACAACATGTTACTACTCCAATGTCAAGTATGCCCTCTAAAAAATACATTCATTGCATTTTTTTTATTTATTTTTTTTCATTTTCAATGGAAATTCTTTGCATTCAAATCTTAAGATAAGCGTCATTCTCACCTGCTGATGCATCCGAGAATAGGACTTGAAACTAAAGCATGGTTAGCCTCCTTTGATAACAAACTCAATAGCAAAAAACCAAATCCTTCACATTTATAAGTGAAAGGAAATTAAGAGAATGGCATAAAATATGCAATTATATTTTTGAATTCATTTAAACTTATAGTATCCAGCTCACCGCCCACGAACAGGCAAATTCCTGATATTCAGTGGTTTCCTTTACCTTCGTCCCAGCTTTCACTCCACCAACTTCAACACCAACTGACAAGACCTATTTAATAGATGCATGCAACTTGATTAGAAATTTCTCTCTACATCCATTAATGTGACAGGCTTTTCAAATTGTTGGTCACCTGTCCCACAAGACAACGATCAAAGTTAACAGCTACTGTAGGCAGCAACACTCAACCTTCTGATTTATGTACCACAATATTTCCTTCATTAGTATTATCACCGCCTGTAATGGTATCTCTTTGACATCCGGTATTGCAGTTAATGTACAACTACAATTTATATGCTTCTAGAATTGCAAATTATATAATTAGACACACCCATCTATGGTATGATGACATCAGTTAGACATCTAATTCTTCACATCAGCTGCTGGAATTGCAGATCATATTTGTTTGGCACATGCCTATGCCTAACAAGGCAAAGCCCACATACACCCCCACAGAGCCACATCTTTAGGCTTAGGCCCACACTCAATGTAAAAAACTAGTGCATATTGCACATGTAAACTGTATAGTCACATATGAGGGTAAACAGCAGGTTATTTTGTCAATAGTTCATTTACAAAATACATGTTTACGTGTTCGTTGTATAGAGGCTATCACATGCTACTTTCTTTACCACTCTTACGTAGTTAGGAGGTTATAGTAACCACTTTTGGGTAGTTATTTCTGGATTAATTAGTCTATGCAATTGTCATTGTACTTGGAGATACGAAAGAACTGCAGTCCTCCAATTTGTGTGTTGTGTGTGCGATTAAATGAGAACATGTGTGTGAAATCAAATTACTTGGGTAGAATACGGCCATTCCGATTTTGTGTTACAGCCACGTGTTCATTAGCCATACTTGAGTTGCATTCAAATGAAGAAAGGTATACACAGATTCAGACCATGAGTTCAATCCTAGCATACTTATCAAACAAATAAATACATATAAAAGGCCCCAACAGTCAATTAAACAGGGAGAAAGATCATATGCCCTCAAGAAAGAAACATCAGTCAGTCAAAAAGCTCAAAATAGAGTTAGTTTAAAGCAAGTTGTCATGGCCAGCGAGTCATGGTTGACAGAGTCCATGACATGCATACTGCATCGCAGGGCACTTCGCTTTTTTTTAATAGTCATGTCTATGAGGAGTGACAACCTAGCACATGGCACAGATAGCATATTTAACAAATATAAGTGTCTCACTAAGTTGCAAATGTAATGATCGCAAACCTATCAAATGGTAAGAAACCAATTCCATGACATTACCTTCTAGGAACCTATTCCGCGCACGTGCATTGCAAATGTCATGGACTTCAAGAGTTCTCATCCATAACAGGCAAATGGTTAATGACCCCTAGAAGAGTTTAGTGTTTCAAATTGGAGTTCACTTTAGAAATAGGTTCCTAGAATTTAATTTTCCAGTCATTCATAATTTTGTGCCATCCTATATCACATGTATGAGATTTGCAGCCAAGGAGAAAACAGTATCATGCATATCATGGCAGATCATGCATATCATGGCAGAGGGAGAGATTAATTTCTCGTGAGCTGATAATTAACTGAGAAATGAGGGGACATTTTAGAGAATGACATTTCACAGCCTCTTTCATAAAAACTTTACTTACCCATTTCATCAAACTGCTTATTCATCATTTAAATCAAGAAATTCTTTCTCATGTAACTCAAAACATAGCATTCCATCCATACCTGAATCGTTTTCCTTTCGGACAAGAATAGCAAGAATAGTCGGTGCTGGTGGGAAAGAGAAAAAATGAAAGAAAAATTATATCCATGTGGGTCCACAAGAGTAGTACGAGAATACAACACCTTGCATATCTCCCTCCAAACTGGAGGCAAAAATCGCATGGAACTTCTGCCTTTTCTATTCTTAGGACTCTCCATGTGCTCATCTAATCCCATTGCAAATTCCTACTCTGCCTCGAACACAAAGCAGAATGGATACAATCCATCCTAATAAAATAATTGAAATGGGTTGCCATGTGAGGCGCACAACGAAATACTCTTAGAAATCCATGTTGACTCCATGCTTCATAGTTATGCAAGGCAATGAAAGAGAAAATAAATTCATTACAAAAGGAGAACAAAACACAACAATGTTAGCATCTTCGAGCCTTAATCTCCGAAAAACCAAATAAGATCCCAAAACTCTCCTCTAACCCATTTTAAAAATTCAACCTAAATCACAAACTGAAGACCAACTTCACCAAAAAAGGAATATAATAGAACTTCAAGAAATCCCAAATTATTTCACCACGATCCATTAACGAAAAAAAAAAAGAAACAGAAATAGAAAAACTCCATCCTATCACCACTAAGCCTAGAGACTCTCAAAAAGTTTTCACGTTTACCAAAGAAAGAGAAAAAAAAAAAAACAGAGAGAATGCTGGAAACTTAATCTCAACACATACATATATACGAAAAAGAAGGGAGAGATTGCAGCAAGAATTGAGAACCTCCACAAAATACCGAAAATAGAAACCATTTCAATAAAATCACATACTGAAGACCTAATAGCATCCAAAAGGAATTGCGATAAAAAACAATGTTGTAACTAATTAAGACCTCTACCAGCTAATAAAGATGTGAAGACCATATTTCCAATTACTCAATTTGGAAGTGCATCCACATAAGATTTAATAATATCATTAACATCATAGCTAGATGGATGTGCGGGATCACAAGCAGAGATAGGATTAGGATCGAGGAGATTAGAGGCAAAGTAGGAATAGCACTGATTGAAGATAAAATGAGAGAAAATCGACTGAGATGGTTCGGCCATGTTAGAAGGCGTCCAACGGAGGCACCTGTTAAAAGGTGTGAGAGCGTGGAGATTGCCGGAAGTAGGAGAGGGAAAGGGAGACCCAAGAGAAGTTGGAAAGAAACTATTAAACATGACCTTGCCTACATGGATCAAACAGAGGACATGGCCCTAAACAAATTTGATTGGCGTCGTCAAATCCATATAGCCGACCCCACCTAGTAGGAAAATGCTTGGTTTGGTTTGATTTGGTTTGGTTTATTAACATCATAGCTAGATCTTCATCGTAGCTAGCTTCACTAAAACCCCATGTTTCTGCTATCTCATTGAATGACTCAAAGAATATCTTTCTTGTCAACCAACAAGTATTGTAAAAGGTCCAGACATTCGATGTTATATCCAAGTGACATACGAATTGAATATTAATATTGAGTGACCAATAAAAAAGATAAGTAATATTAAGCAGATAATGTAACAATAACCTTGCCAAAATACTGTTAGCCATTGTGAAATGGGGAACTGCAAGTAAAGCTAGAAAAAGGCAATTATTTTTTTCAGAATACCTCATTCAAAATAAAAGAGAGATTTTATTGTTGGTCCAAATAAAGAACCCACGAAAAAAAAAAAAAAAAAAAAAAAAAGCCTTAGTGATTTGTATGAGGCTGAAACCGAACTTTCTCATTTCTACAGTCAAATCAAATATATGAAAAATGAAAACACACATGATTTATTGCTGTTGCTGCCAAAAATTTAACATGAACCCAAAAATCCAGAATTCAACAAAAAAAAAAAAAAAAAAAAAGATAATTACCAGAATCCAGGTGTGAAACATACAGACTACACCTCATCTCTACCATCAGGTTGTAACACCAGGACCGCCTCATCCAAACTGTCATTCACGCTACTGAAAGAAAATAGAAACAAAAACCCAAATCAGCAATTACTGAATCTTCAAGATTTGAAGCTCAAGTACAACAGATTTAAGGTCTTTTGGGGTTTGCTGATGAAGGAGATGTGTGGTGGAGGAGAAAAGAGGAGGAATGGTTTTGGATGCCATCAATATTCTCGGATTTGAATGCGAGAGAGATGGAGATGGAGATCTACGAGAGAATAAGAAGATGAGTGAGAGAGACGAAGAGGAAGAGTAAGCCTTCAGCTACATGGTTAGACCATGTTATTCCTAATATACTCTTAGCCAAGATCATGCTTTTGATTGCTTGCACTAATCCAATTATCACAAAAACTAAAAGATAAACAAATTAACCAATAATACAATAGAGAATTTTTAATCCTATCAATGATCAAATGATTGAAAATTGTAAAAAAAAAAATGAGCTTTCACTTCTCTTAGCATCAACTTATTACTACACTATTCTGTTTTCTATAGATACACATGAAGTGCAGAGACCCATCTAAGATAATGTAACTGAGTTGCAATTTTCTTCCATCCAAATGCACCCTTATAAATATTATGCCGAAAGAAACAAATAAAAATGTAGAATGTCTCATAACAATTACATTTGAACTCAGTAACTATAGGCAAATCTCAGCTAGAAATGCTTATAATTTGAGTTCCATGACTACAGCATCATATTCGTATGATCACAAATAGAAATCAGTTCTCCTTCAGGTAGAAAATGGTGGGTCTTCCAGGCTCTGTAATCTCCACTGTCCCTTCCAACATCTTGGCCACCTTCCCCATCGATGGCCGCATCTCTGGTCGGTCCTGCAGACACCACATTGCAGTCTTCACCATTCGGTCCACCATCGGAAAATGGACGCGATCATCGTAATTGTCAAGGATATGCCGGTCTAGGATCTCCTCAACCTTCCTCTCTGTGTACACTTTCTCGAACGCCCATCTAGGATAATACCATTCGTCGCTGTCCATCGAGGATTGCTGGAAATTGGTGTTCCTAACTCCGCTCACAATCTCAAGCAGCACCATCCCAAAGCTGTAGACGTCAGCCTTCGCGGTGATGGGCTCCTCCGACTTCACCCATTCAGGGGCCATGTAGCCTCGCGTTCCTCTCATCCTTGACATGCTGACCTTGTCCTTCTTATTGGCAAGCTTTGCTAACCCGAAATCGGAGACCTTGGGGCAGAAATCATCTTCCAAAAGAATGTTCTCAGGCTTGATATCACAATGGAGCACCCACTCCAAGCACTCCTCATGTAAATAGGCAATCGCCCTTGCAACGCCAACAGAAATTCTATACCGGATGTTCCAGTCTAGCACCGGCCGATTCGCATTCTGTCGACGATGACCATTGAAACTCATTGAATTCTCCTCTTCTTCCTTCACATCACCTTCTTCTGATCTTGAATTGTTGGGCCGGAATAGGTACTTGTCAAGTGAGCCATTGGGGATGTACTCATATACAAGCATACGCTGGCCCTTCTCGGCACAGAATCCCCACATCCGGACTAGATTAAGGTGGTGCATTCGTGCAATTATCGTCACCTCAGCCCAGAAATCTGCCTCCCCACCGCCCACATTCTTCAGGCGCTTCACCGCTATAATCCGGTGGTCAGGCAACTCTCCCCGGTAGACGACCCCAAAAACCGCCTTGGCCGACAACATTGGAGAAGTCCTTGGTGGCCGCCTTTAACTCAGCATAAGAGAAGCGCTTCGGGCCGCCGGCCGGAAGAAATTCAAGCCCAAAAGTCCTTGCCATGTCTCTATACTTGGAGTACTTTCTAAGGAAGGCCCAGAAGGAGAGAACACCAATTATAAGTTCAATTGCAAAGAGAGAGCAGATGATGGCAAGGTTTCTCTTCTCTGCCTTTGACTCCTTGGGGGGTAGAGGGAGGCTGATTTTCACCGGGCAAACAGTCTCCAACATCGAATTCATGCCAGTGAAGTTCGACTGGTCTTTCTCCTCCCGGTCAACACGCAGAAACATTGCCACTTCTGACCCCGGTGACCAGAAACCATAGAGCAGACGATCAATCTGGTGGACGCAGTACCTCTTCCCATCAAATTTCACTGCAAATCCAAGGCATCGAGAATCATTAAGACACCACAATTCGCACTCTTTGAAATTGCGTGCTTTCAGATCGGTCTGATTCGCACCACCTGTAAAATCAACATAATCCAAGCGGAGGAATTTGCTTTCTTTTGGGTCTGTCTTCAATTTAATCTTCCGTTCGCAGGCGCCATCAATCGTAGTCTGGAACCCAGGTGGGCATATGCATCTAGTCGTGTTTGAGCCATTGCTCATACACACGAAATTCGGTCCACAGCTGCCATGGATTTGGCAGAGCTCTTGAATTGCTTGCCAGACCATAACCCAAGAACCAGAACTCTGAAGACTGTAAACTCTCAGGTTACCATCGATATCCAGAGTCAATCTTCTGAGTCGAGTGTCGCCGAGATCGGCCGATATGAGGGTGTTGCCATTGTCCTCTTTAATGACACCGTCCCTGGTTAGAATCTCCAATGTGTTTTTATTAGGCCAGTACACATCTGTGGAATTGAAAATGAGAGAATTTCCCTGTGTGAACTCAAATCTCCCTTCAGCATAAGAACCTAAATCCTTCCTTGATTTCAAAACCAGGGGATTTCCATTTAAAGACATGTTCTGGGTGGGAAGAAAAGTGTCAGTTGGAAAGTTGAAACTCTCCCAATTGCCAAAAACAAGATTACCATCTTCTCGCAGAACGAGTCTCGAGCCATTTGTTGCTCTCTGCCAACAGAAACATTCTACCGTAAGATGGTTGTTACGATGTAAATGAGCTTGTATTTTTTTATTTTTTTAAGAAGTAACAATGATATATATTATGATCAGCTTGTATTTTTAATTTAACTTAATATTTTATTGTACTCTATTAACCAAATTTATGATTCTCAATGAAGAATAACATAATACATTTGTAAAGAAGCAAATGCTCTTTAGTTTGTGGAGAAGGGGAGATGGATGTGAAATCAGGAAAAAAAGGAGTAAAATATATTAAAGTAGCGAGTAAAGGACACTGTGTATTTGACCCAACAAAACTAATCTCCCAGGCACCCAGGGGTTTGTCAAACACATAAGGTGAGGAGTAACTCCACACCTTGTGCCAAAGAACCACCACCTAGATGGATAGAGAGAGTGTAGATTAAAAGCACATTTTGTAATAAAATTTACTACAATAGAGTTTTCTGCTTTAAAAGGGCATATAGAGGAGTATAAGGTTATTGGTGCCAGTTATGAGTATGTTTCTCCGTATAACATTTTTCATCCAAATCCTATTATATCACATTCCTACTTTTACTCCACTTAAACAAACATTGACAGCCTTAATTTTTAGTCGAATTCAATATTTATTGCACTTTATAAAACACCCAAATTATTTTCTATAAAAATAAACATAGTGAATTCACAAAGACTTTAGCCCCTATATTTCTTTACCTGCCAAAGGTTCTCTCCGGTAGAGTCGTTGAGGAAGAGGCTGCCAGAGGCGGTGACAACGAGCGGCGACGTGCTGTCGACCGGACTGTTGCCATTGATGGACCAGACGACTGTTTTATCACTGTCGTTAAGGAACCAGACGGCGAAGATGTAGGCGTTGGGAGGAGAGGTGGGGAGGGAGCGGAAGCCGGCGGCGAAGGTGGAGTTGGGGAGGAGAGGAGGCGCTTTTGGGAGGGCCGCCATGGGGAGTTGGAGATGTTGAAGGAGGTGAGGATCTGTTGAGGATGGGATGGTTTTGGGAGAGATGAGAGGAAGAGGATGAAGAAGAAGAAGATGAGGAGATTGCTGCAGGTCATGGTTAGAAAACTGGCTAGAATTTTGGGTCTGTGTTTTCTTCTATTTGAAGAAGGAATGGGATGTTTGGATGTAGTTCTGTTAATAATATAAACGGGGATTGGGAAGAATGGAGACTTCAGTATTGACTTTTCCAACACTGCATTTAATTTTTCTTGAGTCCGGATGATTATGAAAATATTGAGTGGAGGCATAGATGTGGAACTTCACAGCAGGACCCGTCTATTGAAAATCATAGCTGGTCAAACTGATCGACTTCAATACATATGAGATGTCCTCAATTTTACTCTGCAGATGTTGGCCCCACTGTATAATTACATAATAAAAGTTTATTAATAATTACATTCATTATATGGTCAATCCTATGATAAGGCCAACTTTTTTATTGTGAATTTTGGATTTGTCCCGTTATAATATATTAAGTTAGGAGGTTTTGGTTTCAATTTTGACCATCAGTTATGATTTTGATCGACGGTTATGTAACTACTAATGCAACTATCCACTCATTTTTCGTTCATACCACTCATGTTTTACTTGTTCCTATGTAACTATACTATTTTTGCTATAATTTCTTTATTTCTATTTTATTCAACTTGTCCGATGGAAAGAGGTAATTTTTTTTAATATGTGATTATTTGTTTTGCAGTGCAGGGAGATACCATGCTGAGCATGGGTTATTGGGCTAGTATATTATTTTGAGATTGCTTAATTTTAATAGATGGACCTTTGTGTGAGCTCCACTCTTTAAACTTGGACTTCCCTTAAGTAGATCGATTGTACTCGTCATTGATGCCTTACTACTGATATAGTTTTTAAGATAGGAAGAGGAATAGATAGGGGTGTAATGGTTTGGTTAACCGGTCCTTTTGGAAAAATCATTAATCAAACCGTAACCACATTTTTTTGTCTTTTAAAAACGCAACCGTATCCATAAAAACCGTGGAAAACCGAACTACTGTTAATCGTATTACACGGTTCGGTTACGGTTAATAACCGTGAAAAAAATCTGTTCAGTTGATGGGTCAGTGGACATTAATAACCAATTCAAAGCAAAACTAGTGCCCCATTATTCCATTAACAATCATAAGATAAAGGACCCCCAATAATTGAGTTTGCTTGTTGTCAGAAAGAGTTTCTTTTATATTCGTTAGTGTTACAACATGCTCATCTTTTCATCCATATGGGGAATGGCAGAAAATTAAAGAGAAATTCATTTCCTTTATAAATCTTTCAAAAGATCCAACAAATAAACACAAAATCTAGGAAAACTGAATGCATATATCGACGTTGCAATGGTAATTTCCTTTTGGTTTGGTATGATTGTGTGGATGAAATTCTACATGGCCAGTTGTTTAACGTTATGAATTGTTAAAAATAGCCTATTTTCTATGTGATTTTTATATGATTATGGCATGGAATGTTCTGTCATTACAATTGGCTTAAAGGTTTCATATTTCTAATCTGACATATGAGCTGCCTACTATTCTGGTTTAGCAACAACCTAATTAACAAAATGTAATTGATCAAAAGTGTCTTTAGAAAATTGAGGTATGTGTAAAGGCAATTTAAATCCTGTTTTGAATTAAGTGTGGTTTGGGGTGAAATAGCTGCCTGAAATGCTTGTGGATGACAAAGGTGTTTTCATTACTCCAGTTGTTTGTACCTCAGACAATTCTAAGCTGTAATAGGTGCCAAAAGGAAGGGAAAAAAAAAAACTACAAGGTTTGGTTCCTTATTACTAAAGTTAAGAATTATTTCATTTAGGATTTTTACGTTTTCTTTTATTAATATAACGGTACGGTTTGGTTAATAACCATAAGTAAATACAGACAACTATAGCCGAACTGTGAAGGGCGGTTTTTGGAATTTAATAACCGTAACTGTAATCGAACAGCGAACCACGGTTATTAACCGCCGTTCGGTTTGGTTCAGTTCGATTAAACGGTTTTTCTTTTTTTTTTTTTTTTTTTACACCCCTAATAATATATTAAATCATGATGTTTTGGCTTCAATTTTGACCGACGGTTATGTAACTACTCATCTAAATACCCACTCATTTTTTCATTATACAACTCATGTTTTACTTATTCCTACGTAACTACACCATTTTTACTCAAATTTCTCTATATCTATTTTATCCAACTTATCCTATGGAAAGAGGTAATTTTTTCTTAATATGTAATTATTTATTTTATAATGCAGAGAGATACCATGCTGAGTACGGGTTATTAGGCTAATATATTATTACGAGATTGCTTATGTTGAGCCTCTCCGTGAGCTCCACTCCTTATACTTGGACTTCCCTTAAATTATATCGATCGTACTCGTCGTTGATGCCTTATAATGATATGGTTTTTAAGACAGCAAGAGGAACAGAGTGCCGTTTTGACTGGGGAAGTCATTTTGTATTATAGTCCACGCGTGCATCTGTCCTACCATGTCTTTTCCCTTGCAAAGATCTCATTTTGACTCAGCCTGAGTCAGGGTGAGTTGATTCGCTGAAATTAAGGTGAGTGCTTTTGGTGAGTCTCGGAGGGAGAGTTCCAGTGTGGATTTAGTTTTGACTCTCCAGGTGGGTGAGTGCTTGATGAAAGTAGGCTGAGTGACGACTGGCAATTTTATTTTATTTTTTGTCAAGTTGATTTATTTTAGTTTTTAGACTATAGAAGCCTGAAAGGGGTGAGTGCAATGAGTTCAGAAATCCAGTTTATGGGCTGCAGTTTTCGCATCTGCCAGTCCTCTTTTTTGTTTGTGTCAGGTAGACTTCGACGTTTTGATCGGATTAGTGGCTAAAGGTTCAAAGGCTAGGATGACGACTCAAGTTTAATGAATTTAGAAGAAACATCTCTTCCTTTTAGGATTTGAATACCATGGTAATAGTTGGATGTGTGTCAAATTTGGACTGGTAAGAATTTATGAGGGTATTGAGAGAGGCAGACGTGGCTTTCAAAGTAAAATCGAAATACTTATTCACAAGTACGAGGTTCCTTTTGAGAACCCACCTTAGAATTAGGTGGTGTGGCATAAGGGGAGGACTTGCTTCCACCCTAGATTTACCGTGATACCCTAGTGAAAAAGGGTGGTGATTTTGGAGAGAAGGGGATTTTTAAATAGACTAGCAACAAAGGCGAGGGCGCAAAAAAAATAAAATTTAATTAGTATTTTCTTTAAAATATTATTGATAAAATATAAATCAGTAATAAATGCCCGTGCTCATTAAAGAAAAAAATATATCCGTGCTAAGCCCGAGCCAAAAAATAAATATATTCATATTTGGTGTTTCGGGAGAATATCATTGATAAAAATAAATTAACAAAATAAATCTACTGTTAATCATCAAGGGCCTGATTTTTAGGTCCACCCATAAAACATATTAGTGGGGGCCAAGCTTCACCTCAATTAGACCTAAACTCACCAACATATCTTTTTACGCTTTAGAATGTTATAAGAGGATCCACTCATAAAATTTTAATGGGCAATGAAATCACTGTCATAAATTCATTATGGGATCAAGTTTCACTTCAATCAAAATTAAGCCTATCATTAAGGACCCACTAATAAATTCTTAATGTTCCATGAAGCAATGCTATAAGTTCATTGTGGTGCCAAGTTTTATTTAAATCATACTTAGGCCTACCATCTTAGTTTTTGCACATAGGATTTTATAAGAGGGACCCAACCAAATAATTTTTTATAAGTTTCAATGTAACTATGAATGTAAAATTATAATTCCATTAGTTGGCCCTTTATAAAATCTATAATATCTCAAAGTTATAATATTCTTTTAAATCATTAACCCAAGTTTCATTCAAGGAACACCACTTCATTGTATTAAGTGTCCACTCATGATCTCTAAATAATATGAATAGATTTTTGGAAAGGATGATGTGTAAATAATATGGAGTGATTTTTGCCCTATTAGTAGGTGAGATTTTAGGGGAGTTAAAAGGAGGGAATAAAGAGAGATTTATTGTGATTTGAGTTACCTAAGAAACATATTTTCAACATCAGTTGTGATGCCACATGGCGTCCATGAGAGCCTTTATGTGGCTCGGTAAGGTTTGAGAGCGCTGACGTGGAATGCTCTAAAGCAGGCTCCCTATTGCTTTAATATATATAATGAGCGGTGTGGAGTTTTCACTAGGGATGTGAAAAAAAAAAATTAGAAAAAATCATCTCACCAACCGGACCAAAACCGACGATTAATAACCGTGTTCTACGGTTTCGGTTATTAAAATAAAAAAAACTGTGCTTTACGGTTCGGTTTCGACTTTCAATCTCGACTCATGGTTATTAACTGAACCGAACCGAACCGAACCATAACATACAATTCAGTTAACTGTTTTCCCAAAACGCACAGTTAACTGAATCGTTATACCCAAATTTTAAAAGAAGAAAAGAAGAAGAAATAGGGTATTGTGTAATTTTATAACTTAAATAACCTCTTTTAACTTTTGAGCCATGATGATTGGAAAAAAAAAACGAAATGGGAAAAAGTAAAGATCAATGACGTGTTTGCTGGAAAAATGCACTTTATTATTTTATTTGTCTATGTGGACATTTTAATACTACTTTATTAATTTGGAATTATGTAATTTGTTATATGGGATATTTGGTTTTGACTTTTGAACATTTATTTTGCATTTAGACAGAGAAAAACATGTGTTTTAAGTGGCAGTTAACCGTAAAAAAACCGTCTAAAAGGTTTAACTGGAAAAATGCAATGGGAAAAGTAAAGATCAATGACGTGTTTGCTGGAAAAAATGCACTTTATTATTTCATTTGTCTATGTGGACATTTTAATACTACTTTAGTAATTTGGAATTATGTAATTTGTTATATGGGATATTTGGTTTTGACTTTTGAACATTTATTTTGCATTTAGACAGAAAAAGAAAAACATGTATTTTAGGTGGCAGTTAACCGCAAAAAAACCGTCTAATTGGTTTAACTGCAGTTCGATTTCCTAAAGATTTTTAGGATACGATTACGGTTTTTAGAAACTGAAAACCATAAAATACAGTTCAATCAACGATTTTTCCAAAAGATACAGTTAACCATACTGTTACGCCACTAGTTTGAACTGAAGTCCGGACTCACTTGGCAGTTGCGGACTCACTTGGTAGTGGGAACCTTATTCCATTCGCACGTGTGAATAACGCCATGAGTTAGATGGAACCAACTGTCTACGGACGGCAGCCACCTCTGGTTCGTATTTTAGGCAACGGTGGGGTCCACTGAAAAGTTGGTTCAATTTTGTTCCACTAGACTGACGTATGTGAGGTCCACCATATTTTGTTTTTGCATTCAGGGGAAACTTGTTGAATTGGACCACTGACCGAGGACTTGCCACTCGTCATTCGTGTCCAAGCTGCAATTGGAGAAGTGGAGAGGAAACTGCACTGCAGAAGATACTTAGAAAGATGTTTTGGGTAGAAAAGAACTTGAAAGTTTTTTTTTTTTTTTTTTTTAAGATACTTTAAAGTTGAAAGACAGAGAGAGTATATCGGTGCACTATGAAGGATTCATACGCCCTAAAAGATATGTACACTCAGTTACTTTTTGGAATTAACTGATGGTGGCCACTGTAGATGTATGTTGAACAGATACGAGTCCATCCGCTGATGACCGAACAACCCGGTGCGTATAGGGGCAGATATGGGTCCTTCGAGGGAATATTATAGTTGTAAATGAACGGTGGATATTAAAGATTGAAGAGTTCTGGTTATAAAAGATTGCAAAAATGAGGAAACAGTCAAACACTGCTTTACCTATCCACATTTCATACCGGTTACGAATGTGGATAGGTTCAAAGAGTGATTCAAGGAAAACGCTGTCCGGACTCAATAGTCTTTTTGCTGCAAGGGTAGTAGCACTGTAGCAATTTCTCTGGGTTGTCTCTGGTTATGTTTTGTGTTTGGCTGCTATATACTTCATTACTTCTCCTTTTGTTCTCTTTACAGCTGAAAAAAAAGCGAGTACCCATTCATCTCTCTCTATATATCTCGGTTGTTTCATTAAGATGAAAGGAAGTCTACATGTACATGCTACAAAATGCTTGCAAAATGTTTTGTTGTGATAAAGTTTTGGTGCGTGAATAATGTATGGAATAGTGGAAATTTTGAATTTGTGCCATTTAAGGAGGTGGTTGATGAGTGAAAACAGATTGAATTGATTAAATGTGGGTCCCAATATGATAACTAAATGCAGGAACTAAAAAAAGTGGTGATCCAGAGAATTCCAATTTATGTATATGAAAGCGAATTAGTTTCAAATTGAAATCATCTTCAATTAGCTCAACTTGATTTTGACCATCCTATTTTTTTATGACGGTCAACTCTTGAAAAAGAATTTTCCCTATTATCATCGTGTAAAACTATAACTTCTCTTTCCTCATTAACGCAGCTCCAATTAATTCCAATTGTATGGACCATATTCCTCTATATTACACCATGCCTCTCCGCTTTCTCCACCATCACCCCACCACCCTAGATCCCGGTTCAGTTTTCTAAAAATGGTTAATGGTAACTTATGAAACGGGTTGGCATTCAGCTCCATAGCCCCCAACTTCTCTCTTCCATCCACCAACCCATTATTCGACAAATCTTTCTCACAATTATTTACACCTCTCTTCCTCCTTATACGTCTACGGAGGGATCTAGCCAGATGTCGTGAAACAGCTCCTGCGCTTCCTGGTTGACTTCAGAGAGATGTCACCGCCTGCATTGCCAACGCCGAGGCTATCATCAGCAGATCCGACAACAACGACATCTGGGTAAGCTCATTAGGCATATTCTCAGCCTTGAAAATTTCCACCATTACCTCTCTTCTGACGATCTCAATGGCCCCGTATGCCAGGCATTTGCTCATCACCCCATTTTTTCAATTTTCCCTTTTTCGATTATGGGGTTTTGTTGTTTTTGTTGCCATTGTGTGCTTGCTTTTTTTTTTTTTTCTTTTTTTTTTCTTTTGTGTGTGTTGTAGAGTCTAGATAGAGGTGAGTCTCCTCTGCTTGGTGTTTGTTTGCTAATGTGATTTCATGATGATGAAGGCAGCAAGGGTTTTTTTCAAATTTCTCTCTTAGGTTTTTAGCATTTTAATCATGTAGAAAACTTGAAGATTCTTGATTTGAAGTGATTTTGAAGGATATTGTAATCTATGTTAATATATTTCTTCGACTTATATATGAGTGGAGAGTTAGGATTTTTCATATTTTCATTTATATTTTTAAAACTTTCTACTGCATAGTAGGATTTCAAATAGTCAATGGTATGTATAACGAGAGTGTAGATACATATGTATGTATCCACATGCATGCAGAACATATATGTCGTATCTACATTTATGTTTCACAAATATTTGATCTCACCCTTTTCTACCCCTATATTTATTATGATGAAGTCTTAGGAGAATCCAAGGGGGTGCTTCCGGCACAAAAAAGCATGATGATGGTGGAGCGAGGCCGTCCCAGACAAGATAAGAGTTAAAAGAGAGTGCTTTTAAACTTGGCCTAAATGATCGAAAGAGAGAACTTGGAGAGGTATAAAGACAACAAAGAGAAACAAAAAGGCCAGTTAGTGAGGCCAAGGCAAAGCATTGAGGAGCTATATCAGGCGAACTCGACCACTAAGTTAAGGGCGAAAGAGAGATATTCAAGCGTGCTAAAGTTAAGATAGAGCGGAACCAAGGACTTAACCAAGTTAACATGCATTAAGGATGAGGATGGAACAAGTATTAGTAAAGGAAGATTGAGATAAAAGGAGCTGTCTGGAAGATGCTACTTCTACAAGTTATACTTTAACGAAAGGCAGTAGTACGTGACATATAATTGAGTGTAGCTTACCATTTCTAGAGAAGAATCGAATCATATTGTTCTATCGAGAAATATCAGTAGGCAAGGAAGTTAAAGAAGTATTGAAAATGATGAAGAATGGGAAAGCGGTTGGGCCAGATGG
>QPKB01000002.1:34653298-34670255 GCA_003546025.1 Camphora micrantha
CCAAACTCTCTTGAAAATACTATGGTTGGAAAGCTTGGGAAATGAAGATGAAGATGGTGAACTTCACTCTTCAAGTTGGGCTCAATTCCATTGACATGCAAAGAAGAGAGGATGGGAGAAAAGAGAGAGAAAACTCTCTCAAGTGAGTTGCGGGAAACCTGAATGAAGAAGAATGAAAGAGAAGACACACGTTGGTTTTGACTCATTTAAATGGGTTGTGGGCCCCAATGGCCCTGAAAACTTCACATAGCTGGGTCTATCATTTAGAGGCTCCGAATGAAATTGATGAAGAAAGGAAAAATGATCGTTGAAAAATCTAGTTTTCAAAAAGTATATTTTCCTCATGGTTTTTAAATTTCGAAATTTATGCACAGATTTGGATGTGAAAAGACTATTTTGCCATTTTTCCCGAAAAACGCGATTTCTGAGGTTCGAATGCAAACGGAACAAATAGGAAAGTTGTTGGGATCAAAATAACAAATCCAAAAATGTTGAAATCCATATTTTCCAAAAATCAAATAAATCCAATAACTCGAATTCCCATACTAATACGCGTCTTACGGGTCACCCCGGGCCCGTTCAAACCGAACACCACGCTCTCCAAATTCCCCAAAGCTATTCAAAATTCTAATCCAACTAAAAACTCAAGCTAATCGTCCTCTAATCCCGCTTAGTGACTAATCAAAATTAAAATAATAATAAATTATACTAAACCTGGGTCGGGATCTGACATCATGCAACGCTAGTTGGTGGGTCACACTTAACTAAAATAATGATGTAGTATCCCCAAGGATTTGCCTCATTTATTTGAGAAGCCGAAGTCAATCGGAAGTCATACATTATTTGGTAAAAGATACCTAGAAAATAATGAATGATGGGGATCATGGATAGTTAGTCATAATCATAATTTTGACCAATTTTGATCCTCACCAATCTAGGTGGTATTTGCACTCCCCAAGGAGGCATACCCCAGGGATTGGGATTCAGATATATTCTGAATTTTGTGGATATGAGGATTCCCACATAAATTTGGTAGAATACTAAACCCTAATGTCATTTAAATTCATTAATTGAATGTATGGTTATGTGCTACAGTATTTCAAGCATGAATTTGAATACTTTCAATCCACTTGCGACCATCCTCAACCAGAATAAGTTGGTAGGATCCAACTATGTAGACTTGAAACGGAACCTGAATATTTTCTTGACTGCTTCAGGATATAAATATGTCCTTACCAAACCCCCCCCTTGATGAGCCTGGCCCGGATGCATCGAAAGAAGAAAATGAACTTTACACCAAATGGGCAAAGACGATAAGATGGCCAGATGTTACATTCAGGCATCCATATCTAGTGTTTTGCAACACCAACATCAATCCTATAAGACTGCATACGATATTATATCGAACTTAACGGAGATGTTTGCGGAACAGGGCAGGCCTGCTAGGCAGGCAGCTATGAGGGTGCTCATTTGCACCAAGATGGCTGAAGGTACATCAGAACAAGAACACATGTTGAAAATGATGGACTCATTAAATGAGTTAGATAAACTGGGAGCTGCGATTGATGCAGAATCGCTGATCAACATAATCCTTGAGTCACTGCCAGAGTCATTCAACTGTTTCAAGGTTAATTATAATATGAATAAGATGAATCTGACTCTGGCTAAGCTGTCTAGCCAACTGGTAGTGACTGAAGGGATTATGAAGAAGAAGCCAACTGCCCTAGTAATAGAAAAGTCAGATGTCAAGTCCAAGTCGAAAGGCAAAGGGCGGAAAGGCAAAAAGAAATCAGTTCCAAAAGGCCCTAAGGTGGAGAATGGTCCTAATGGTGGCGTGGCCAAGGCTAAGGGTTCAGGGACAAAAGGAAAGTGTTTTCATTGTGGTAAGACAGGACATTGGAAAAAGAATTATTTAGAATATCTGCCTAAGAAGAAGACGTCAGGTATGATTGAGTCACTTATTTCTGAAGTTAGTTTTGCAACTAGTACTTCAGAATCTTGGTGTGTGGACTCCAGGGCAACTAATCACATATGTAATACGTTACAAGGGTTCAGGGAAACCAGGAAGCTTAGTGACGGAGAAATCATTGCCAACCTAGGATCTGACGCTAAGGCGGAAGCTATTTCAGTGGGAGTCATTACTTTGTGTTTTTCAAATAATAAGTTGGTTTTGTTAGACACATTATTTGTACCGTCTTTACGGCGGAATTTAATTTCAGTTTCTAGTTTGGTGAATAAAAGTTATTCCATTACTTTTAGTACTGAAGTTGTCATAAAGATGAATGGTACTTTTGTATGTTCTGGCAAGGTAACCAATAAGCTTTATTTGATAATTCCCACTATGTATGGGATACATGATACTGAAACAATTAATAAACCATCATTAAAGAGGAAGTCACCTTCATCTAATCCAACAAAACTTTGGCACTTAAGGCTTGGTCATATAAACCTAAATAAGATTGACAGGCTAGTGAAAGATGGTATCTTACCTTCATTGGTGGTAGAACCAATGCCTGTCTATGGGTCCTGTCTGGAAGGCAAAATGACCAAGAGACCCTTTTCATCTAAGGGCAATAGGGCCAAAGATTTATTGGAATTAGTGCATTCTGATATATGTGGACCCATTAATGTCAGGGTCAAAGGAGGATATGAGTACTTCATCACTTTCACAGATGATTATACAAGATATGGATACATATACCTTATGCACCGCAAGTCCGAGGCTTTTGAAAAGTTCAAAGAGTTTCGAGCGGAAGCGGAAAAGCAATTAGGTAAAAGTATCAAGACTCTTCGATCAGATCGAGGAGGGGAATATCTCTCTGCTAATTTTATGGGATACTTATCAGAGAATGGGATTCTATCCCAGTTGTCTACTCCTGGTATGCCTCAACAGAATGGAGTAGCAGAAAGAAGGAACCGGACTCTTTTAGATATGATCAAGTCTATGCTGAGTTTCTCAGGATTACCTATATCCTTTTAGGGATACGCCTTGGATACTGTGATGTACATACTAAACCTCGTACCATCTAAATCTGTACCTAGGACTCCCCGGGAGTTGTGGTCCGAGCGAAAGCCTAGTTTGCAGCATTTACACATTTGGGGGTTGTCCGGCACACGTACTGAGGGTTAAGACGGATAAGTTGGAATCGAAGTCGGAAGTATGAACGTTTGTAGGATATCCTAAGGGAGCTAAAGGACGGTTATTCTATAATCCCAGAGAGCAGAAAGTGCTGATGAGCACCAATGCAGTTTTTCTGGAGGAAGATTATATGATGAACTGGAAATCTTTAGAAAATGTGATCTTGGAAGAAATTCAAGAGCAATCAATTCCAAATCCAAGTGAGACCGAACTTGAGGAAGAATCGCCCTTACCAGGCCCAATAGTTACACCAGTGCCTCATCGTAGTAGGAGGATTGTCAGACCTCCTGACCGGTTCTCGGTCTTGGGAGAGTCTTATGAGGCAGTCCCGGAAGAACCGGAACAAGATCCATGTAACTATGATGAAGCAATTAATGACAAAGATTCGGGACATTGGCGAGATGCTATGAAAGCTGAGATGGAGTCTATGTACTCCAATCAGGTCTAGAGACTTGTGGACTTGCTTGCTAATGTTAAACCTATTGGGTGCAAGTGGGTCTAGAGACTTGTGGACTTGCTTACTTTTCTGCTATAAGGTGTCCTGCTTTGACTAAACTTGCATTCCATATATTCCCTCTTGCATTGACTTAGCCTAAACCCTTTAGTCTCTAACGTTTTCCGCCATAATTCTAACTTAGCATTCACTCCTTCTCTCGTCTCATCCACTAAAACAATGTCATCTGCAAATAGCATACACCACGGCACCTCATCCTGGATATGTCTTGTAATCTCATCCATAACTAGGACAAATAAGTATGGGCTTAACGCTGAGCCTTGGTGTAGACCGATCGTGATAGGAAACTCTTTAGTCTCTCCGCCAGTCGTTCTTATAGATGTCACGACTCTATCATACATATCCTTTATCGCCTCAATATATGCGACACACACTCTTTTCTTTTCCAGTATTCTCCATAGAATCTCCCTAGGAACCCGGTCATAGGCCTTCTCCAAGTCAATGAACACCATATGTAAATCTCTTTGACCTTCTCTATACTGTTCCATTAACCTTCTTAGGAGAAAGATAGCCTCCATGGTTGATCTCCCAGGCATGAAACCAAATTGATTTTCTGAAACGTTTGTTGTTCTTCTTAGTCTTCTCTCAATAACTCTCTCCCATAATTTTTTCGTATGGCTCATCAATTTAATCCCGCAGTAGTTCGCACAGTTCTGAATATCTCCTTTGTTCTTGTATATGGGTATAAGAATACTTTTCCTCCATGCATCAGGCATCTTCTTGCTCTTTAGCACTACATTAAAAAGCTTTGTCAACCAACTTATGCCATTCTCCCCCAAGCACCTCCAGACCTCAATAAGGATACCATCTGGCCCAACCGCTTTCCCATTCTTCATCATTTTCAATACTTCTTTAACTTCTTCCCTACTGATTCTCCGATAGAACATATGATTCGATTCTTCTCTAGAAATGGTAAGCTGACCCAATTATATGTCACTACTACTGCTTTCGTTAAATAACTTGTAGAAGTAGCTCTTCCAACGCTCCTTTATCTCCTCTTCCTTTACTAATACTTTTCCATCCTCATCCTTAATGCATTTAACTTGGTTTAAGTCCTTGGTCCGCCTATCTCTAACTTTAGCACGCTTGAATATCTCTCTTTCGCCTTCCTTAGTGTCGAGTCGCCTATATAGCTCCTCAAATGCCTTTGCCTTGGCCTCACTAACTGCCTTTTTTGTTTCTCTTTTTGTTTCTTTATACCTCTCCAAGTTCTCTCCATTTCGATCATTTAGCCAAGTTTTAAAGCACTCTCTTTTAACTCTTATCTTGTCTTGGACGGCCTCGCTCCACCATCATGCCTTTTTTTGTGCCGGAGCACCCCCTTTGGATTCTCCTAAGACTTCATCATAATAAAATATAGGGGTAGAAAAGGTGAGATCAATATTTGTGAAACATAAATGTAATACGACATATATGTATCTGCATGCATGTGGATACATACATATGTATCTACACCTCTCTGTTAAACATACCATGACTATTTGAAATCCTACTATGCAGTAGAAAGTTTTAAAAAATATAAATGAAAAATGAAAAATCCAACTCCACTCATATATAAGTTCGAAGAAAAATATATTAACATTATTTACAATATCCTTCAAAATCACTTCAAATCAAGAATCTTCAAGTTTCTACATGATTAAAATGCTAAAAAACCTAAAGAGAAATTTGAAAAACCCCTTGCTGCCTTCATCCATGAAATCACATTAGCAACAAACACCAAGCAGAAGACTCACCTCTAATCTAGACTCTACAACACACACAAAAAGAAAAAAAAAAGAAAAAAAAAAAAAAAGCAAGCACACAATGGCAACAAAAACAACAAAACCCCATAATCGAAAAAGGAAAATTGAAAAATGGGGTGATGAGCAAATGCCTGGCATACGGGGCCATTGAGATCGTCAGAAGAGAGGTAATGGTGGAAGTTTTCAAGGCTGAGAATATGCCTAATGAGCTTACCCAGATGTCGTTGTTGTCGGATCTGCTCGATGATAGCCTCGGCGTTGGCAATGGTGGCGCTGTCATCTCTCTGAAAGTCAACCAGGAAGCGCAGGAGCTGTTTCACGACATCTGGCTAGATCCCTCCGTAGACGTATCAGGAGGAAGAGAGGTGTAAATAATTGTGAGAAAGATTTGTTCGAATATGGGTTGGTGGAGGAAGAGAGAAAGTTGGGGGCTATGGAGCCTGAATGCCAACCCGTTTCATAAGTTACCATTAACATTTTTAGAAAACTGAACCGGGATCTAGGGTGGTGGGGTGATGGTGGAGAAAGCGGAGAGGCATGGTGTAATATCAGGAATATGGTCCATACAATTGGAATTAATTGGAGCTGCGTTAATGAGGAAAGAAGTTATAGTTTTACACGATGATAATAGGGAAAATTCTTTTTCAAGAGTTGACCGTCAATAAAAAAATAGGATGGTCAAAATCAAGTTGAGCTAATTGAAGATGATTTCAATTTGAAACTAATTCGCTTCATATACATAAATTGGAATTCTCTGGATCACCACTTTTTTTAGTTCCCTGCATTTAGTTATCATATTGGGACCCACATTTAATCAATTCAATCTGTTTTCACTCATCAACCACTCCTTAAATTGGCACAAATTCAAAATTTCCACTATTCCATACATTATTCACCACCAAACTTTATCACAACAAAATTGCAAGGCATTTTGTAGCATGTACATGTAGACTTCCTTTCATCTTAATGAAACAACCGAGATATATAGAGAGAGATGAATGGGTACTCGCTTTTTTTTCAGCTGTAAAGAGAACAAAAGGAGAAGTAATGAAGTATATAGCAGCCAAACACAAAACATAACCAGAGACAACCCAGAGAAATTGCTACAGTGCTACTACCCTTGCAGCAAAAAAGACTATTGAGTCCGGACAGCGTTTTTCCTTGAATCACTCTTTGAACCTATCCACATTCGTAACCGGTATGAAATGTGGATAGGTAAAGCAGTGTTTGACTGTTTCCTCATTTTTGCAATCTTTTATAACCAGAACTCTTCAATCTTTAATATCCACCGTTCATTTACAACTATAATATTCCCTCGAAGGACCCATATCTGCCCCTATACGCACCGGGTTGTTCGGTCATCAGCGGATGGACTCGTATCTGTTCAACATACATCTACAGTGGCCCACCATCAGTTAATTCCAAAAAGTAACTGAGTGTACATATCTTTTAGGGCGTATGAATCCTTCATAGTGCACCGATATACTCTCTCCTGTCTTTCAACTTTAAAGTATCTTAAAAAAAAAAAAAAAAAAGACTTTCAAGTTCTTTTCTACCCAAAAACATCTTTCTAAGTATCTTCTGCAGTGCAGTTTCCTCTCCACTTCTCCAATTGCAGCTTGGACACGGAATGACGAGTGGCAAGTCCTCGGTCAGTGGTCCAATTCAACAAGTTTCCCTGAATGCAAAACAAAATATGGTGGACCTCACATACGTCAGTCTAGTGGAACAAAATTGAACCAACTTTTCAGTGGACCCCACCGTTGCCTAAAATACGAACCAGAGGTGGCTGGCCGTCCGTAGACAGTTGGTTCCATCTAACTCATGGCGTTATTCACACGTGCGAATGGAATAAGGTTCCCACTACCAAGTGAGTCCGCAACTGCCAAGTGAGTCCGGACCTTCAGTTCAAACTAGTGGCGTAACAGTATGGTTAACTGTATCTTTTGGAAAAATCGTTGATTGAACTGTATTTTATGGTTTTCAGTTTCTAAAAACCGTAATCGTATCCTAAAAAATCTTTAGGAAATCGAACTGCAGTTAAACCAATTAGACGGTTTTTTTGCGGTTAACTGCCACCTAAAATACATGTTTTTCTTTTTCTGTCTAAATGCAAAATAAATGTTCAAAAGTCAAAACCAAATATCCCATATAACAAATTATATAATTCCAAATTACTAAAGTAGTATTAAAATGTCCACATAGACAAATGAAATAATAAAGTGCATTTTTCCAGCAAACACGTCATTGATCTTTACTTTTCCCATTGCATTTTTCCAGTTAAACCTTTTAGACGGTTTTTTTACGGTTAACTGCCACTTAAAACACATGTTTTTCTCTGTCTAAATGCAAAATAAATGTTCAAAAGTCAAAACCAAATATCCCATATAACAAATTACATAATTCCAAATTAATAAAGTAGTATTAAAATGTCCACATAGACAAATAAAATAATAAAGTGCATTTTTCCAGCAAACACGTCATTGATCTTTACTTTTTCCATTTCGTTTTTTTTTTTCCAATCATCATGGCTCAAAAGTTAAAAGAGGTTATTTAAGTTATAAAATTACACAATACCCTATTTCTTCTTCTTTCTTCTTTTAAATTTGGGTATAACGATTCAGTTAACTGTGCGTTTTGGGAAAACAGTTAACTGAATTGTATGTTATGGTTCGGTTCGGTTCGGTTCAGTTAATAACCATGAGTCGAGATTGAAAGTCGAAACCGAACCGTAAAGCACAGTTTTTTTATTTTAATAACCGAAACCGTAGAACACGGTTATTAATCGTCGGTTTGGTCCGGTTGGTGAGATGATTTTTTCTAATTTTTTTTTTTTTTCACATCCCTAGTGAAAACTCCACACCGCTCATTATATATATTAAAGCAATAGGGAGCCTGCTTTAGAGCATTCCACGTCAGCGCTCTCAAACCTTACCGAGCCACATAAAGGCTCTCATGGACGCCATGTGGCATCACAACTGATGTTGAAAATATGTTTCTTAGGTAACTCAAATCACAATAAATCTCTCTTTATTCCCTCCTTTTAACTCCCCTAAAATCTCACCTACTAATAGGGCAAAAATCACTCCATATTATTTACACATCATCCTTTCCAAAAATCTATTCATATTATTTAGAGATCATGAGTGGACACTTAATACAATGAAGTGGTGTTCCTTGAATGAAACTTGGGTTAATGATTTAAAAGAATATTATAACTTTGAGATATTATAGATTTTATAAAGGGCCAACTAATGGAATTATAATTTTACATTCATAGTTACATTGAAACTTATGAAAAATTATTTGGTTGGGTCCCTCTTATAAAATCCTATGTGCAAAAACTAAGATGGTAGGCCTAAGTATGATTTAAATAAAACTTGGCACCACAATGAACTTATAGCATTGCTTCATGGAACATTAAGAATTTATTAGTGGGTCCTTAATGATAGGCTTAATTTTGATTGAAGTGAAACTTGATCCCATAATGAATTTATGACAGTGATTTCATTGCCCATTAAAATTTTATGAGTGGATCCTCTTATAACATTCTAAAGCGTAAAAAGATATGTTGGTGAGTTTAGGTCTAATTGAGGTGAAGCTTGGCCCCCACTAATATGTTTTATGGGTGGACCTAAAAATCAGGCCCTTGATGATTAACAGTAGATTTATTTTGTTAATTTATTTTTATCAATGATATTCTCCCGAAACACCAAATATGAATATATTTATTTTTTTGGCTCGGGCTTAGCACGGATATATTTTTTCTTTAATGAGCACGGGCATTTATTACTGATTTATATTTTATCAATAATATTTTAAAGAAAATACTAATTAAATTTTATTTTTTTTGCGCCCTCGCCTTTGTTGCTAGTCTATTTAAAAATCCCCTTCTCTCCAAAATCACCACCCTTTTTCACTAGGGTATCACGGTAAATCTAGGGTGGAAGCAAGTCCTCCCCTTATGCCACACCACCTAATTCTAAGGTGGGTTCTCAAAAGGAACCTCGTACTTGTGAATAAGTATTTCGATTTTACTTTGAAAGCCACGTCTGCCTCTCTCAATACCCTCATAAATTCTTACCAGTCCAAATTTGACACACATCCAACTATTACCATGGTATTCAAATCCTAAAAGGAAGAGATGTTTCTTCTAAATTCATTAAACTTGAGTCGTCATCCTAGCCTTTGAACCTTTAGCCACTAATCCGATCAAAACGTCGAAGTCTACCTGACACAAACACAAAAAGAGGACTGGCAGATGCGAAAAACTGCAGCCATAAACTGGATTTCTGAACTCATTGCACTCACCCCTTTCAGGCTTCTATAGTCTAAAAACTAAAATAAATCAACTTGACAAAAAATAAAATAAAATTGCCAGTCGTCACTCAGCCTACTTTCATCAAGCACTCACCCACCTGGAGAGTCAAAACTAAATCCACACTGGAACTCTCCCTCCGAGACTCACCAAAAGCACTCACCTTAATTTCAGCGAATCAACTCACCCTGACTCAGGCTGAGTCAAAATGAGATCTTTGCAAGGGAAAAGACATGGTAGGACAGATGCACGCGTGGACTATAATACAAAATGACTTCCCCAGTCAAAACGGCACTCTGTTCCTCTTCCTGTCTTAAAAACCATATCATTATAAGGCATCAACGACGAGTACGATCGATATAATTTAAGGGAAGTCCAAGTATAAGGAGTGGAGCTCACGGAGAGGCTCAACATAAGCAATCTCGTAATAATATATTAGCCTAATAACCCGTACTCAGCATGGTATCTCTCTGCATTATAAAATAAATAATTACATATTAAGAAAAAATTACCTCTTTCCATAGGATAAGTTGGATAAAATAGATATAGAGAAATTTGAGTAAAAATGGTGTAGTTACGTAGGAATAAGTAAAACATGAGTTGTATAATGAAAAAATGAGTGGGTATTTAGATGAGTAGTTACATAACCGTCGGTCAAAATCATAACCGTCGGTCAAAATTGAAGCCAAAACATCATGATTTAATATATTATTAGGGGTGTAAAAAAAAAAAAAAAAAAGAAAAACCGTTTAATCGAACTGAACCAAACCGAACGGCGGTTAATAACCGTGGTTCGCTGTTCGATTACAGTTACGGTTATTAAATTCCAAAAACCGCCCTTCACAGTTCGGCTATAGTTGTCTGTATTTACTTATAGTTATTAACCAAACCGTACCGTTATATTAATAAAAGAAAACGTAAAAATCCTAAATGAAATAATTCTTAACTTTAGTAATAAGGAACCAAACCTTGTAGTTTTTTTTTTCCCTTCCTTTTGGCACCTATTACAGCTTAGAATTGTCTGAGGTACAAACAACTGGAGTAATGAAAACACCTTTGTCATCCACAAGCATTTCAGGCAGCTATTTCACCCCAAACCACACTTAATTCAAAACAGGATTTAAATTGCCTTTACACATACCTCAATTTTCTAAAGACACTTTTGATCAATTACATTTTGTTAATTAGGTTGTTGCTAAACCAGAATAGTAGGCAGCTCATATGTCAGATTAGAAATATGAAACCTTTAAGCCAATTGTAATGACAGAACATTCCATGCCATAATCATATAAAAATCACATAGAAAATAGGCTATTTTTAACAATTCATAACGTTAAACAACTGGCCATGTAGAATTTCATCCACACAATCATACCAAACCAAAAGGAAATTACCATTGCAACGTCGATATATGCATTCAGTTTTCCTAGATTTTGTGTTTATTTGTTGGATCTTTTGAAAGATTTATAAAGGAAATGAATTTCTCTTTAATTTTCTGCCATTCCCCATATGGATGAAAAGATGAGCATGTTGTAACACTAACGAATATAAAAGAAACTCTTTCTGACAACAAGCAAACTCAATTATTGGGGGTCCTTTATCTTATGATTGTTAATGGAATAATGGGGCACTAGTTTTGCTTTGAATTGGTTATTAATGTCCACTGACCCATCAACTGAACAGATTTTTTTCACGGTTATTAACCGTAACCGAACCGTGTAATACGATTAACAGTAGTTCGGTTTTCCACGGTTTTTATGGATACGGTTGCGTTTTTAAAAGACAAAAAAATGTGGTTACGGTTTGATTAATGATTTTTCCAAAAGGACCGGTTAACCAAACCATTACACCCCTATCTATTCCTCTTCCTATCTTAAAAACTATATCAGTAGTAAGGCATCAATGACGAGTACAATCGATCTACTTAAGGGAAGTCCAAGTTTAAAGAGTGGAGCTCACACAAAGGTCCATCTATTAAAATTAAGCAATCTCAAAATAATATACTAGCCCAATAACCCATGCTCAGCATGGTATCTCCCTGCACTGCAAAACAAATAATCACATATTAAAAAAAATTACCTCTTTCCATCGGACAAGTTGAATAAAATAGAAATAAAGAAATTATAGCAAAAATAGTATAGTTACATAGGAACAAGTAAAACATGAGTGGTATGAAGGAAAAATGAGTGGATAGTTGCATTAGTAGTTACATAACCGTCGATCAAAATCATAACTGATGGTCAAAATTGAAACCAAAACCTCCTAACTTAATATATTATAACGGGACAAATCCAAAATTCACAATAAAAAAGTTGGCCTTATCATAGGATTGACCATATAATGAATGTAATTATTAATAAACTTTTATTATGTAATTATACAGTGGGGCCAACATCTGCAGAGTAAAATTGAGGACATCTCATATGTATTGAAGTCGATCAGTTTGACCAGCTATGATTTTCAATAGACGGGTCCTGCTGTGAAGTTCCACATCTATGCCTCCACTCAATATTTTCATAATCATCCGGACTCAAGAAAAATTAAATGCAGTGTTGGAAAAGTCAATACTGAAGTCTCCATTCTTCCCAATCCCCGTTTATATTATTAACAGAACTACATCCAAACATCCCATTCCTTCTTCAAATAGAAGAAAACACAGACCCAAAATTCTAGCCAGTTTTCTAACCATGACCTGCAGCAATCTCCTCATCTTCTTCTTCTTCATCCTCTTCCTCTCATCTCTCCCAAAACCATCCCATCCTCAACAGATCCTCACCTCCTTCAACATCTCCAACTCCCCATGGCGGCCCTCCCAAAAGCGCCTCCTCTCCTCCCCCAACTCCACCTTCGCCGCCGGCTTCCGCTCCCTCCCCACCTCTCCTCCCAACGCCTACATCTTCGCCGTCTGGTTCCTTAACGACAGTGATAAAACAGTCGTCTGGTCCATCAATGGCAACAGTCCGGTCGACAGCACGTCGCCGCTCGTTGTCACCGCCTCTGGCAGCCTCTTCCTCAACGACTCTACCGGAGAGAACCTTTGGCAGGTAAAGAAATATAGGGGCTAAAGTCTTTGTGAATTCACTATGTTTATTTTTATAGAAAATAATTTGGGTGTTTTATAAAGTGCAATAAATATTGAATTCGACTAAAAATTAAGGCTGTCAATGTTTGTTTAAGTGGAGTAAAAGTAGGAATGTGATATAATAGGATTTGGATGAAAAATGTTATACGGAGAAACATACTCATAACTGGCACCAATAACCTTATACTCCTCTATATGCCCTTTTAAAGCAGAAAACTCTATTGTAGTAAATTTTATTACAAAATGTGCTTTTAATCTACACTCTCTCTATCCATCTAGGTGGTGGTTCTTTGGCACAAGGTGTGGAGTTACTCCTCACCTTATGTGTTTGACAAACCCCTGGGTGCCTGGGAGATTAGTTTTGTTGGGTCAAATACACAGTGTCCTTTACTCGCTACTTTAATATATTTTACTCCTTTTTTTCCTGATTTCACATCCATCTCCCCTTCTCCACAAACTAAAGAGCATTTGCTTCTTTACAAATGTATTATGTTATTCTTCATTGAGAATCATAAATTTGGTTAATAGAGTACAATAAAATATTAAGTTAAATTAAAAATACAAGCTGATCATAATATATATCATTGTTACTTCTTAAAAAAATAAAAAAATACAAGCTCATTTACATCGTAACAACCATCTTACGGTAGAATGTTTCTGTTGGCAGAGAGCAACAAATGGCTCGAGACTCGTTCTGCGAGAAGATGGTAATCTTGTTTTTGGCAATTGGGAGAGTTTCAACTTTCCAACTGACACTTTTCTTCCCACCCAGAACATGTCTTTAAATGGAAATCCCCTGGTTTTGAAATCAAGGAAGGATTTAGGTTCTTATGCTGAAGGGAGATTTGAGTTCACACAGGGAAATTCTCTCATTTTCAATTCCACAGATGTGTACTGGCCTAATAAAAACACATTGGAGATTCTAACCAGGGACGTGTCATTAAAGAGGACAATGGCAACACCCTCATATCGGCCGATCTCGGCGACACTCGACTCAGAAGATTGACTCTGGATATCGATGGTAACCTGAGAGTTTACAGTCTTCAGAGTTCTGGTTCTTGGGTTATGGTCTGGCAAGCAATTCAAGAGCTCTGCCAAATCCATGGCAGCTGTGGACCGAATTTCGTGTGTATGAGCAATGGCTCAAACACGATTAGATGCATATGCCCACCTGGGTTCCAGACTACGATTGATGGCGCCTGCGAACGGAAGATTAAATTGAAGACAGACCCAAAAGAAAGCAAATTCCTCCGCTTGGATTATGTTAATTTTACAGGTGGTGCGAATCAGACCGATCTGCAAGCACGCAATTTCAAAGAGTGCCAATTGTGGTGTCTTGCTGATTCTCGATGCCTTGGATTTGCAGTGAAATTTGATGGGAAGAGGTACTGCGTCCACCAGATTGATCGTCTGCTCTATGGTTTCTGGTCACCGGGGTCAGAAGTGGCAATGTTTCTGCGTGTTGACCTGGAGGAGAAAGACCAGTCGAACTTCACTGGCATGAATTCAATGTTGGAGACTGTTTGCCCGGTGAAAATCAGCCTCCCTCTACCCCCCAAGGAGTCAAAGGCAGAGAAGAGAAACCTTGCCATCATCTGCTCTCTCTTTGCAATTGAACTTATAATTGGTGTTCTCTCCTTCTGGGCCTTCCTTAGAAAGTACTCCAAGTATAGAGACATGGCAAGGACTTTTGGGCTTGAATTTCTTCCGGCCGGCGGCCCGAAGCGCTTCTCTTATGCTGAGTTAAAGGCGGCCACCAAGGACTTCTCCAATGTTGTCGGCCAAGGCGGTTTTGGGGTTGTCTACCGGGGAGAGTTGCCTGACCACCGGATTATAGCGGTGAAGCGCCTGAAGAATGTGGGCGGTGGGGAGGCAGATTTCTGGGCTGAGGTGACGATAATTGCACGAATGCACCACCTTAATCTAGTCCGGATGTGGGGATTCTGTGCCGAGAAGGGCCAGCGTATGCTTGTATATGAGTACATCCCCAATGGCTCACTTGACAAGTACCTATTCCGGCCCAACAATTCAAGATCAGAAGAAGGTGATGTGAAGGAAGAAGAGGAGAATTCAATGAGTTTCAATGGTCATCGTCGACAGAATGCTAATCGGCCGGTGCTAGACTGGAACATCCGGTATAGAATTTCTGTTGGCGTTGCAAGGGCGATTGCCTATTTACATGAGGAGTGCTTGGAGTGGGTGCTCCATTGTGATATCAAGCCTGAGAACATTCTTTTGGAAGATGATTTCTGCCCCAAGGTCTCTCCGATTTCGGGTTAGCAAAGCTTGCCAATAAGAAGGACAAGGTCAGCATGTCAAGGATGAGAGGAACGCGAGGCTACATGGCCCCTGAATGGGTGAAGTCGGAGGAGCCCATCACCGCGAAGGCTGACGTCTACAGCTTTGGGATGGTGCTGCTTGAGATTGTGAGCGGAGTTAGGAACACCAATTTCCAGCAATCCTCGATGGACAGCGACGAATGGTATTATCCTAGATGGGCGTTCGAGAAAGTGTACACAGAGAGGAAGGTTGAGGAGATCCTAGACCGGCATATCCTTGACAATTATGATGATCGCGTCCATTTTCCAATGGTGGACCGAATGGTGAAGACTGCAATGTGGTGTCTGCAGGACCGACCAGAGATGCGGCCATCGATGGGGAAGGTGGCCAAGATGTTGGAAGGGACAGTGGAGATTACAGAGCCTGGAAGACCCACCATTTTCTACCTGAAGGAGAACTGATTTCTATTTGTGATCATACGAATATGATGCTGTAGTCATGGAACTCAAATTATAAGCATTTCTAGCTGAGATTTGCCTATAGTTACTGAGTTCAAATGTAATTGTTGTGAGACATTCTACATTTTTATTTGTTTCTTTCGGCATAATATTTATAAGGGTGCATTTGGATGGAAGAAAATTGCAACTCAGTTACATTATCTTAGATGGGTCTCTGCACTTCATGTGTATCTATAGAAAACAGAATAGTGTAGTAATAAGTTGATGCTAAGAGAAGTGAAAGCTCTTTTTTTTTTTTTTACAATTTTCAATCGTTTGATCATTGATAGGATTAAAAATTCTCTATTGTATTATTGGTTAATTTGTTTATCTTTTAGTTTTTGTGATAATTGGATTAGTGCAAGCAATCAAAAGCATGATCTTGGCTAAGAGTATATTAGAAATAACATGGTCTAACCATGTAGCTGAAGGCTTACTCTTCCTCTTCGTCTCTCTCACTCATCTTCTTATTCTCTCGCAGATCTCCATCTCCATCTCTCTCGTATCCAAATCTGAGAATATTGATGGCATCCAAAACCATTCCTCCTCATTTCTCCACCACCACACATCTCCTTCATCAGCAAACCCCAAAAGACCTAAAATCTGTTGTACTTGAGCTTCAAATCTTGAAGATTCAGTAATTGCTGATTTGGGTTTTTGTTTCTATTTTCTTTCAGTAGCGTGAATGACAGTTTGGATGAGGCGGTCCTGGTGTTACAACCTGATGGTAGAGATGAGGCGTAGTCTGTATGTTTCACACCTGGATTCTGGTAATTATCTTCTTTTTTTTTTGTTGAATTCTGGATTTTTGGGTTCATGTTAAATTTTTGGCAGCAACACCAATAAATCATGAGTGTGTTTTCATTTTTCATATATTTGATTTGACTGTAGAAATGAGAAAGTTCGTTTTCAGCCTCATACAAATCACTAAGGTTTTTTGTTTTTTTTTTTTTTTTTTTTTTTTTTTTTTTTTTTGTTTTCGTGGGTTCTTTATTTGGACCAACAATAAAATCTCTCTTTTATTTTGAATGAGGTATAATGAAAAAAATAATTGCCTTTTTCTAGCTTTACTTGCAGTTCCCCATTTCACAATGGCTAACAGTATTTTGGCAAGGTTATTGTTACATTATCTGCTTAATATTACTTATCTTTTTTATTGGTCACTCAATATTAATATTCAATTCATATGTCACTTGGATATAACATCGAATGTCTGGACCTTTTACAATACTTGTTGGTTGACAAGAAAGATATTCTTTGAGTCATTCAATGAGATAGCAGAAACATGGGGTTTAGTGAAGCTAGCTACGATGAAGATCTAGCTATGATGTTAATAAACCAAACCAAATAAAACCAAAACCAAGCCTTTTCCTATTAGGTGG
>QPKB01000002.1:34670267-34744542 GCA_003546025.1 Camphora micrantha
TCATGGGAGCATCAGGGTCGTAGCCCAGTCCGTATGAAGACTTTTCTATATGACGATAGAGTTTCCAATCCTTCTGCTGGCCTTTTGTCAGGGTGGGCTCCAATGGTACGAGAATAACGCGGCCACCTCCCAAGCTGATTGGATTTCGAGCGTCATAGCCCATTTTCTTCATGATAGCTTGCGCCATTGGACTATACATGGATAGTTGTGGCATACCTTCGTTTTGGAAAGGCTCAAGCGAAGAGTTTGATGAAGAAGCCGCCGACCTGTGGAAAAAGATCGGCTTTTCTTCTAGTGAGGTTGTCGGAACAACGAAGGAAGCTGATGCTGGATCGTCTATGCCAGCAGGTGCCTCCAATGGAGTGAGAGCAGGTTGAGCTTGCTGAGTATCAGCTTGGCTTGACGACGTGTCATCTTCTGTCTCTGAATCCGAATCTGTGTCTTGCATAATAGACACAAAGGAGATGACAAACTTGCCCCCAGGCTTTTGTTTGGTCTTCTTTGCCTTGGTAGTGATCACCAGCGGCTTTGGAGACTTGAGGGAGACAACAAAAGGAGATTGGTTGCTCTCCTTGGTTTTGCCGGATGGTTGATTTTCTTCCGGTGATTACTGAGGAGCCTTGCCTTTATCTTTCTGGAGACTTTCGGTAAAGGATGCTATTTCTTTCTCCTTTTCTTCGTTTTCATCTTTGTACATCTGCGAGTCTGCAAAATGGACTTCTTTGCCTTTGAAAGGCTTTTTGTCCGCAAATACGCGATGTACCAAGCCGTCGTCGCCAACAAACTTGATGCACTGATGAAGAGTTGAAGGAACAACACCACTCTCGTGTATCCAGGGGCGTCCGAGAAGGATGTTGTAGCATGAGGGGGTCTTTATTGCATATACAGTGACTTCAGAGATAAGATCACCGATTTGCAACTTGAACCTAATCTTGCCGATAGGCCTCTGAGCGCTTCCATCGTATCCAAAGATAGACACGGATGTGTGACTCAGCTTGCTAGGCGGGATGCCCAGCTCTTCGAGTGCCGAAATAAAGATGAGGTTGAGGGAAGAACCCGGATCGATCTGTACTCTGTGTATCGGCATCTCTTTGATGTACCCTGTAAAGTATAAGGGCCGGTTGTGCTTTGTTTCGCCTAGTAGGAGGTCTTCCTTAGTGAAGGCGATAGTTGCACTTGCTGCTTTTTGAACTGAGAGGCAATCATTGCAAGATCCCTCGGTCTTCTTCTTTTCTCCTTTTGAGGAGGTATTTAATTTTTTAACCCTATAGTCCATTTCAATTTGTAGGACTTGTGGGGCATGCTTGTCGACATCCACATTCAGTCTTTGCAGTTCTGAAATGAGACTATCACAAGTTTGGGGAGACATTCGTAATAAGTCTAGGATGTGCAGACGTGCAGGTATGTGTCTAAAGTGCTCAATCAAGTCATACTTGAAAGCCTCCTTAGGGCCTGCATTCTCATTATTGTTGCCACTTGGGGCGCTTACATTCTGTCCCGAAGGATTTACATAAGAAGAAGAAGTTAGATTGTAGTTTTTGTGGTAATCCCGGCCAGAGCGGGTACCTTTACCAACTTCGAGAGCTTCTGGAGACGGTTCTTCATTCGGAAGTCCACCCTTGGGATTGAGGGGCTGATCCTTTTCATTTGCTGAAGATGCTTCCATGTCAACCTTACCATCCTCAGTGATTGCATTGCATGGGGCATTTTCCGGGAACAAGTCCTGAACAGCGTCCAGCAATTTGTCTTCTTTGTTTACAATTTCATCGGTCCAGACATCACCCATGAGGTTGGGCATCTAGGACCAGTTGACTGGGTAGACTTCATCGGTAGAGACATCTTCAAGGTAGTCAGCCAGAAGAGGTCTGTACTCTGATGTGACAGTCTCAGAAGACGAAGGTTGAGAAGATACCATCTCCGAGGTAGTAATATCAGAGGATATACTACCTGATGTAGTATGGGAGTTTGTGGCCTCGGCAGATGAAGCTCCAGAGGCGCTGTCGTCTCGAACTATCGCGTTGCAAGCAATAGGAAACGTCTCCGGAACGGATTGTTGGGAGTCAGATTCATCCTCTGATGTAAGGGGATCATCCACTCAGCAGTTTTCTTCATTTTCAGGAGTTACTGGAGGGGACTCCTGTAGATTTTCCGGGACCATCGGTTCTGGATTGCGATGAAGCTGATTGATGTGATCTTGTCCTTGCATAAGGGTAGGAAACGATACCGAGTCCATCCATAAGGGATATGGCGGCTTGATTCTGTGTTCCTTTAGTGAATCCTCTTCCTTTGCTTTGGCGAGGATATCGTCAACGTCCCTCTTGGTAAGGGCGCGTGACTCATTTACCTCCTCCTCGTGGTGACTTGGAGGAACTTCATTATTTGGTGGACGTTGGAGGGTAAGAAGTAAGTTCTCCATGAGAGCTTCTATCCTCCGCTGTCCCTGTTCCAGCTGCTGGATGCGTGCGGCTACGTCATCTTGCGGCGGAGGCTGCTCAGCATTTGTGACTAAGACGTTCATCTTTCGAGAGTCGAATGAGGATACCGTCTTGGTGACTGAGCTGGAGCTCATTCTTTTGGATGAAGAGCTCGAAGAGTGATTTCTTCGGTGTCCTTGACTTGAAGGAGTGGGAGAATCTTCTCTATGTCTTTGCGCCCGGGAGACGCTTCGAGTCACCGGTCGCTTGACATGGATTTTTTTTGCTGACTTCTGGCGCCTTCTGGTTTTGCCAACCATATGGACAGTAGCAACTTGGTTGGGTGCTTCTTTTTCGACCCATTTTTGAGAGACCTGGAGCGTGGAGTGCTGGGCTCTTTGCTTCTCTAGTCTCTTTTGCCGATACGCCGCGCGGCGATGCATACGACGAGCGATTTGAGCTTCAGTTAGCTCGGGCTGTGCTCTAGCCACGAAGGAGGTGGTCCCTCGCGCGCAGCAGCCGAGCTTGTCTTCTTTGTAATTTGGCAAGGACAGGATCTGGACGCGGTCCTTAGCCTGTCGCAGCGAAGCTTTAAATTTAACGAGCTCGGCCCCTGTTGAGATGAAGGGCCGAGTTGCAGGAATACAGGCCTTGACAGGTTCTCGCTGAGGCCTGATGATGCACGACTTGATCCTGGGCTTATAGGAATAAGCCGGCTCGTGCTGGGTGGATTTTTTTTTGGTGGAGGGCTGGTTTCTCCTCTTTCGTGTACGAGAGAGGGTAGAACCGGTTCTCCTTGAGCGGGGCCAGGTATGCTGGCCTTGCAGATCTTTGGGACCTTTTTTGTTTTGGAGAAGGTCTTGGAGACCAAGTCTTGAGGTAGACCTGGTTTCTTGCAGGCTGAGGTTTCGCGGGGTTGTCGCGGGCTTCAGTCTTCTTGGCGGTTGCCCTTGGTGTCACGGTAGTGACGCGCCCAGGGGCGGTTCTCTGCTTCTTGGCAGGAGTTGTTTCTTCTGCGGGAAGTGGGAAAGGTCCCAGCGACCCGAAGACGATGGACCGGGGAGCGGAGGTCGACCCGGTGTCTTGTGCATTACCGAAGGAAGTGACACTTCGGCCGCTGGCGAGGCGCTTAGGAGCGCGTTTGTTTTGCTTCTCTTGAAGCATTAGCTGGTACTTGTTCTCGTCGAAGGTGATTGTCAACGAAGCTGCCATGTTAGTTTTTGAAAAAACCTTTCTGAAACAAGACCGGATCCATTAGTAATCACAAGAATGTGGTGATCATAAATGGAAATAAACTATGGTTTTTTCTTTTCAATTTGCTCGAGGGGACAAGGCCGGCCCAAGCAAGATGAAGAAGGCAAAAAGCCATAGAGTATACAATTGTTCTAAACGCAAGTATGAAAGGCTCAGAGTGAGCATTCCAGTGACTGCTAGAAACAATTGTGAACCTTAATTCAGATTACCGAGGAGCGAGGCTCACTCGAGGTAAAATGATATAAGGTTAGGAGTATAAATGTGTCGGTCGCGAATACAGTAGACCCAAGAGGGCGTACTAGCACCGCTAGGCACAGATGTTGTAAATCACATCCTTGAAATGGACACGAGATGGGATTTTTTGAAAGGTCAAGGTTGGGTTCATAAAGGAGAGCAAATGGCACTCCGATCCGAACACGTGCTCAAACATTTTTGCGAGCACAGAGTCCGAAAAGGAAATAACCAGAATTTCTCGAATCTGGACCCAACAATGACGGAAGTTTTTTTTATAGAAAAGTCAGGATCAGATTCATCAAAGAGAGCAAATGACGTTCCAACCCAAACACGTGCTCAACATTTCTGCGAGCACAGTAATCCGAGGAGGAAGAGGTCAAGATTTCTTGACTTTGAACCCAGACGTGACAGAAGTTTTTTTTTTGAAGATTTTTTTTTTGAAAGTCAGTATCGGATTCATCAAAGAGAGCAAATGATGTTCCAATCCAAACACGTGCTCAACATTTCTGCGAGCACAGAGTCTGAAAAGGAAGAGATCAAGATTTCTCAAATTTGAACCAAAAATCGACGAATTTTTTTTTTTTTTTTTAGGGTTTGAGAATACATCGAGTTATCACGATTCGTTCTTATGAAACCAATGTTGATAGACCAGCCCCCAGGTAAGGGTAGGATTACTTAATGAACCCGTTTGGAGGACCCTTACCTAGAACAGCCTAGCTGTCTCCAAACTCTGGACAAGGCTTTTCTTAGATCAACCTTGATTAAAGAACGCAATCGGTAAAACTTTCGTGTTCTCAAATGCTCTCCCCCCCCCCCCCCGTTTTCTTATGGACTCATCAGAGGGAGCGAATGGTCCGTTCCCAATCTGAACAGGGGCTCAAACAATTTCTGCGAGCCCTAAGTCAGAAAGGAAAAGAAAACCAAAATTTCTCAAATTTGAATCCAAAAGAGAGAAGATTTTTTTTTGAAAATCTGACAAGTTTGAAATCAGATTTTTTTTTTTTTGAACTCGTTAAAGAGAGCAAACGGTCCCTTTCCCAATCTGAAAACGTGCTCAAACATTTCTGCGGGCACTGAGTCCAAAAGGGAGGAGATCGAGATTTCTCAGATCTGAATTCAAAGAACAAGAGAAGATTTTTTTTTTTCGAGAAGGAGAAAGATTGGAAATAGACTTAAAGAAAGAAATTTCCAAAAAAAAATCCCATCCCATGTGTTTTTTTTTATGCAAGATTCAACATTGGCCACCAACTAGAAAGGTACCAAAGAATCTAAGTTCATGTTCTCAAATGAACGTGTCCCACCGGGTGTGCCAGCTTGATGGAACCGATTCTTCCCTCTCTCCCGCTGCCTCCGCCCTGGGTCTTTCGGAGTACGGCGGAGGGGAGGAAAAAGTAAAGGGTATCAACATCTTTCTTTCTTTTTGTACGGGTATGCCAATTTCACTTTTCTACTTGGAATTTAGAAACGGTGATCCGAAGATCCACCTTCACAAGTAGAAAGGGGAAATGAAACTTTTTCTAGTTTCCCATTGCACACATATTTTAAGAAAAGAGACAAAAGGGTTTTTTTTTTTTATGCCGTGAAAGGCGATTTTGCCGTAAAAGGCGATTTACAAATCTTATCCATTATGAAAGACGAGTTGTGATTTTTGTCTCTAAAAGAAAAATAAAGTACAATAGAAATCAAGAAAAGGAATCTGACTTCTCATTCGATTGTGGGGACACGTTCAGATTGACGGTCGCGAGTCATGTATGGGCTCCTCCATCGTCCATGCAGATGAGAACATGATTCTTGGATTCTTGGCTTGGCTTTTTAACCTCAGATTTTTAAAGGACAAAGACCAAGAGAAGGTCTTATATCCGATAAAAAGCTAAGTAAACGGGCTGAAAAGCCACGTTTTAGCCATGTTGGTAGAAGAAGGGAGGTCCTTGTGGGGGTGGCCCCCCAAGGGTGCTTCAATCACCTTTTGGTGGTCTTGCAGCAGAGTTGCAGGAGTTCTGGATTTTCCGGGCAATTCTCTGGACTTCGAGTGAATTTCTCTGGCGATTTCTCTGGATTTTTTTCCCGGGGTTTTTCCCTTTGGAATGTTGTCCTATTTATAGGCCTTTGGTAGCCATTTAGGAGGGTTTATGAGCATTGAATGCATTAATGCTCATAATGGGAGGAGTTACAAGTTTTAAATTATTTATTTTGTAACTCCTTTTTCCTTAAATCTGATTGGCCGATGGAGAATAATGAGCTTTTAATTGTCTTTAATCCCCATCATGGGAGGAGTTTTATGGCTTTGATGCCATAAATCCTTTGACTTGTAACTCCCATTTTCTTGCTTTTGATTGGGCCGTCCAAAATAATGAGTTAATGACCGCATTAACTTGTCATAAAATGGGTCATTTAACCTCATTAATTGGTCGCCAAGTCGCTTGAAGAGTCGCGGGCCGCGCCGCGTCTTTTGGAATTCTTCTTGCGATGACCGCCGGTGGATCCACATGTTGTTTGATGTCAGATGGCGATGCAATTTCAGACATTGATTAATGTCAATGTGCCGGCAACATCTGTCCTGTCGATTTCACGATCGGGTGGGCGGAAAGTGTGCTTTCTTTGTCGGCCGGTTGGCGATTTCGAGGCATCTAATGATCATCCAATGATTTCGGCGGCGAATCCGTGATGTTGACGAAGATCGACGGATTTCATGCACGAAAAATCAGATTTTGGAAAAATCACAGGGGCCAATCAACTCGAAACGCGAAAAGGACCCAAAAAAGGGGTCTTCCGGCGACTTTTGGGTCGCCGGAACTCCATGGTTGCCGGCGACCATGGGCCTTGGGCCCATTTTTCGGCCGCCGTTCGGTCGCCTTTTCTTCACCGTTTTTCGATCTTTTTTCATTCTTTTTTCTTCTTTATTTTTCCTGACATTTCCCCTCATTTATTGGCCTGATTGTCTTGAAGAAAACCCGACGGGAAGCCAGGCAAATCGGAGCACAAAGTTTCCTATTTTTCTGGAAAGCCGAAGACTTTGTTGTGCGGTATTGCCGATTTTTTGTCAAGCATTGAAACTAGGCCAAACGATGTCGGAATGACCTGAAATTTGACGTGGAGCTTCTTGAACAGTAGATAGGACCAACCATAGGCTTTGGTTTGAGTTTTGAAGCCGTTCGGGGTCCCGCAAATGCTTGCCTTAATTTCACCATGAAAGAAATGCCGAGCTTTGACCTGTGGTCAACTGATGTCCGATTGACCTGAAATTTGACAGGGAGCCTCCTGAGTAGTAAGTAAGACCAACCATGGGCTTTGGTTTGAGTTTTGAAGCCTTTTGGGGTCCCGCAAATGCTCGCCTTGATTTCACCTCGAGGAAAATGCCGAGCTTTGAAACTAGGCCAAACGATGTCCGTTTGACCTGAAACTTGACAGGGGACCTATTGGAGTCATTTTGAGATGATCCATTAGCTCCAATTTGGATGCCATGATTCCGGGGTGCTTTGCCGCCGGCAGGCCTGATTTTGCTTCCCGAGAGTTGATGAAGGGTCAAATGCTGTCCGTTTGACTTGAAATTTGGCATGGGACCTTTTGGAGGTATTCTGAGACCATACGTAGGCTCTGATCGAAGTTTTGAAGTTTTCGACACTGTCGCTGCCGGGAGCTCCTGTCTGGCTGTCGGAGGAGTGAAGTTAGGCCAAATGACGTCGAAATGACCCGAAACTTCATGTGTACCTCTCTTTTGGCTGCTTTGAAGGATCTTGCAGTTTTTGTTTGATTTTGACAAGATCTGGTGCTTGAAGTGGCGCCTTTTTATTTATGGCAGGATGTGACTCCATGTAGCTTTTGGTGTTGAAGGGACATAGTGATATTTTTGGTGTCAACAAAAACCCTTTAAGAAACTCAAAGAACTAGAAGAGAACTAGAAGAGATGTGCAACTCTTGCACAATAGGGAGGGCTGGGTGTGAAATCCAAGAGTGGACGTCCCTGCCCCCTTGCTTCTCCTTTTATAGCTTTAAGCAACCTCCTTCCCTCCTCTTGTACTAATTAAAATAGAAATCTTACTTCCACATAAATTAGTAACCTTACTATTACCACTATTAGAAGTCTCACTTCAAATAGAAATAGTAACTTTCTAATTCCTTCATCTTAGAGTTCTAGTAGGATTAGTATATTTCCAATAACTTGGGCTAGCATGGTGATCACTAGGGACTCCATAGAAAGCTGGCTCCAACTGGGACACCGCGACCCCACATCTCATGTGCAATCCGGGCCCATAGTTAATTGCAAACAACACCACTATATAAATGCAATTGCACTCCAGTCTTAAAAATAAATTACAATGAAGACCCTAAACTTCCCGATTACCACAAGTTGGCCCCTCTATCAATATCCATGGATCAATTGGACTAAAACTGTCCCACCAATTTAAATCCACATCTTATTATCTTTGAGCCCCAATTAATCACAGTGATCATCAGTACCATCAAATTAACTCTTAATCGAGATGGCTGCGCACTAACTAATGACAAATCCATTAATTGGCACAAGGAGATATTGTAGATAGATTCCATCTTGACCATTGGATGTTCCCACAGTCCTACTACCACGTGCCCAAGACACCGAGGTGTTGACCTACAGTTGGCCTCACTCATTGGTGACTCAAAGCAAATGAGTAGATAGAAACTTGAGTTCATCAATGTCTCAGGATTGTGAGCCTATTGCTAGGGAATTGTGAGAGCAAACCTTAAACTCGAGACAGTATTCCATAAGGTGCTTCTCATGGTCCTTCAATACATCCTATGTACCAGCACCGTGATCCAGAATCTTACATTCTGATGATCGAGACAAATCACACCATCTCATAGTGATCAAAGTGCTGCAACCTTATTAGGTGAGATGCTTAATCTTATCATCGGTTGTGAATATATCTAAGTATAAGATTTGTGACACATGTCTCCCGTGTGTGGATCTCATCGATACACATATATCACATCTAATATACTAATGGGACACAGTTCATCTTATGAACCATTATGTCTTATGTATTGATCTTGTGCATTAAGTAGTAAAACACCATTCATCTCATGAAAGGAAAGCATGATATTATTGATAAATAAAGAAATTAATCAATTTATTACATCATCTAATGGATTGAGTCCATACAATCTAACGTGGGACTCGTCAGTCTAATTTATGACTTTTCAGTCTATGACCTTTCGGTCCAATAAGGGTGGGATTTCCCAATGTTTGGATCAGAGATCACTGGTATCACCACGGAGCTCCGGAACGCCCCCAAATCCATCTACTACAGTATGATTGATGTTACCTTTAGTAATTGTTCATTATTCATTCAGTGTGGCTCAATAATGAGCTTAGGAAACCACTATGTAGTGCCAGACTCATAATTCAAATCAACTCAATTACTCTAGTCAATTCTATCCCAATCCTAAACAATTATCTAAACTAAACAATTAAGTGAAATGCCCGTTATCGATGCACGTGTTACTGTGGATGACATTACTTTAATTACATTGTGTATTCCGATAACCTTAGCTAACACTTATGAAAGTTGAGATATCATTAACACTAGCCTCAATAGTTAGGCTCTCAATTCAGAAAGAACCAGAATTCAATCTGTAATTTTCCTCAGTGGCAGTTACCTTGACGGTTACCTAGCGGTTAGCCGAAATCTAGTTGGCGGCTAGCCGAACCAGGTTCGGTTAGCTTTCTAGAACCTCACAAATTTCTGATGCATTCAGGTAGCTCGGTCACCTCGTCGGTAACCCCTCGGCTAATCGAAATTTCAATTTCGGCTAGCCGAACTCATTTCGGCTACCTTTGGTTAGCTTTCCAGAAGCTGATTTTCTAACAGGGATTTCTGACTCAAATTCAGTCAGTTTACGGTTACCTTTCGGAAAATTTTGGCTAACCGAAATTCAGCAGTCAGTTGGCGGTTAGCTTTCCAGAGACTGACCGGTTTATGGATTTTCAGCGGTTAGCCTTGCGTCTAGCCGAATTCCACCAAAAAAGTCATTTTCGAGCTTCAAAACTTTTGAAGTAAACTTTGGAATTTGAGTTCCTTGAACTCAAATCACTTCAATAACATCATAAAACAAAGAAGGTGTATATACTTACCTCTAATGAAGATTAATCCTCAAAAATCCCTTGTCTAGCTTGGATTTGAGGTGGAAAACTTTTCAACTTGAAGCTTCCTCTCCAAGAAAACTCTACAATAAGATGAAGAAGATGAAGTAGACGAAGTCCTCGTTGAAACCACAGCCAAAACTTCAACTTCGAAGCTTGGAGGAGAGAAAATGAAAGAAAGAAGATGAAAAATGGAGAAGAAGAAGGTGCCTAGGGTTTGCTTGATATGAATGAACTCATGGAAGCTCATTTTAGGTTATATAAGCTTCCAATTTGCGTTTGGGCCCATAATCTCCACTCATTTACAATTCGAGTCAAATGAAGGGTCATTTGATTCGATTCTTGTCGAACGACTTCAAGCCTTCTACGAAAGTTAAACATATTCGCCGAGATACGCATGTTGGTATCAAGAGTTTTATCGTATTTGATAAAATACGTGAAAATTCATATTTACGAAAAAGCCCTTAGTTTCCTTGTTTGAGTCTAAACTCCATTCAATTCATTTAATCTCATTCATTAACACTTCATTAAGCCTAATTCATTCGATTTAGGCTAATTCAATTCTATTTGGTCAGAAACCATCATTAGCTTAATTAAACATGGTTAATTAGCTTAATTTCCAATCCGTTAGAGTTAATCTCAATTAACTTGGGATGGGGGCTAACATTCCCGTGAACTTTTAGAATCATTCGGTCCTCCGAATGCAATACAAATCAATACATGTCAATAAGTAATTAAAATAAAAATTACTTGATCGAATAGCTCGGGATACTTCTCAGCCATTTGCTCTTCAAGCTCCCATGTAGCTTCACTGGGTTCATGATGATCCCAAAGGACCTTGACCCATTTAATCGTTCTCGTACGTAGAACTGCCTCTTTGGTATCAATAATCTGAATCGGCCTCTCAACATATGTGGTGTTCGGTAACACTTGGATCTCTTCGTGACGAATGACATGTGAAGGATCAACGACATACTTTCGAAGCATTGAAACATGAAATACATTGGGAATGCCAGAGAGGTCTGCTGGAAGGTCTAGGCGATAAGCCACATTTCCAATTCTACTCATAACTTTGAAAGGTCCAATGAATCTCAGGGAATGTTTTCCTTTTTGCCCGAATAGGATAGTACCCTTCATTAGAGAAGTCTTCAAAAAGACTAGATCATCAACCGCAAATTCTAGATCACGACGACAATTATTAGCATAGCTTTTCTGCCTCGATCTAGCAACTTTCAACCTATCTTATACTTTTTGGAATTTTTCTGCTGTTTCGGCAATAATCGTAGGACTGTGGAAACTTTGAGTTCCAACTATTCCCAGCTCACTGGAGTCCTACATCTTCGACCGTACAGTGCTTCAAATGGTGTCATTTCAATGCTGGAGTGATAGCTATTGTTGTACGCAAATTCGCACAATGCCAAATGGTCATCCCAATCACTCCCGAAATCAACAACACTGGCACGAAACAAGTCTTCTAAAGTCTGTATAGTCCGTTCCGATTGTCCGTCTGTTTGTGGATGATAAGCAGTACTAAACCGAAGTCTAGTACCCATGGAATTCTGAAATGATTGCCAAAATGCGGATACAAACCGACTATCCCGATCGGAGACAATCGAGACCGATATTCCATGTAATCGAGTCACTTCCTTGACAAACATTCTGGACATATCACTGAATCCCATATCCTTTCTAAATGGAAGGAAATGTGCGGACTTCGTAAGACGATCAACGATTACCCATATAGTATCATGCTGCTTCTTCGTCTTCGGCAAACCAGATACAAAGTCCATCTTAATGTGTTCTCAGTTCCATCTAGGAATATTTAGTGGATGAAGCAATCCAGGTGGTTTTCGGTGCTCAAATTTCACACGCTGGCAAGTTAAGCAGGAAAACACATAACTTGCTATCTCCCGCTTCATGTTTTTCCACTAGAATCTACCCTTGAGAATTCTATACATCTTTGTGCTTCCTGGATGCTTAGAATATCATGTGTGATGAGCTTCGAACATCACTGCCTGCTTCAAATCTTCTTGTGCTGGTATACACAATTGGTCTCTAAAATAGAGAACTCATTCTATCAACACGAAGTCTGGTCTAACTGCAATGTTATCCCTGATTTTCGCCAATTCAGGATCTTCTCACTGCCTATCTTTGATCTCCTTGATAAGAAGCGGTTCGAATACAAACATTGCTGCAATCATTTTTCGGTCGTCCATTACCTCAATGGACACGTCGAAATCCTTGAATTCATTAATCAGGTTCCATCCACGCTCCAACGATGCTAAATCAGTAGATTTTCGACTCGAAGCATCAGCTACGACATTACCTTTTCTAGGTACATATGTGAATGGAAAGTCGTAATCCTTGATCAACTCTAACCAACGACGTTGTCTCAAATTGATATCCTTCTGAGTAAACAAGAACTGAAGGCTTCTATGATCGCAGTGTACTTCAAAAGTCTCTCTGTACAGATAGTACCTCCATTGTGTCAGTGCGAGTACAACTGCCGCAAACTCTAAATCATGAGTAGCATAGTTCTTCTAATGTTCTTTTAATTGACGCAAACTGTAGGCAATCACCTTGCCGTTCTGCATCAATACACATCCCAATCCAATACCTGAGGCATTTGAGTAAATCTTAAATCCTCCTCTTCCATCAGGTAAGGACAAGATTAGGGCTAAAATCAACTTCTGCTTCAAAGTTTGGAAACTAGACTCACAGGTATCACTCTATTGGAATGGAACGTTCTTCCGAGTCAGTTTCATTAGCGACACCGCTATTTTAGAGAAGTCCTTGACGAATCTTTTATAATAGCATGCCAATCTTAAGAAGCTTCAAACTTCTGGCACGCTCTTCGGACTCTGCTAATTGGTAACCGCTTCGATCTTAGCTGGTTCAACAGCTAATCCATCTCTGGTAATGATACCACCCATAAATGCAACCTGCTGCAACCAAAAGTCGCACTTCTCAAGTTTTGCATATAACTGATTCTCCCTTAGTATCTGCAAGGCTGTTCTCAAATGATGTGAATGCTCTATCTCTGACTTTGAATAGACCAGGATGTCATCAATGAAGATCATGACGAACTGGTCCAAATAGGAAGCAAACACCCTGTTCATTAGAGCCACAAACACTGCAGGTGCATTGGTTAGACCAAAAGGCATCACTAAGAACTCATAGTGTCCATAACGAGTTCCGAATGCAGTTTTTTATATATCTTGATCTTTAACTCGAATATGATGATATCCAGATCGAAGATCAATCTTGAAAAAGTACGCTGCACCCTGGAGTTGATCAAACAACTCATCTATCCTAGGTAGTGGATACTTGTTCTTGATTGTCACTTGATTTATTTGCCTATAATCGATACACATTCGAAGGGTGCCATCCTTCTTCTTTACAAACAGTACTAGTGCTCCCCATGGTGAGACACTAGGTCTAATGAAACCTTTGTCAAGCAAATCATGTATCTGTTTCTTCAATTCATACAACTCTGATGGTGTCATAAGATACGGTGCCTTTGAGATCGGTGCAGTACCGGACACAAGTTCGATTGTAAAGTCTTCTTCCTTCGCTGGAGGTAGACCTGACACTTCATCTGGAAACACTTCTGGAAATTCACATACTACAAGAATATTTCGTAACTCCTGTACAGGCTTCTTTTCCGAAATGAACGCAATATAGTGAAAGTCCGGGATCCTAACCCTAGAGGGGGGGGGGGGGGTGAATAGGGTGATCTACACTTAATGACTAATCAAGGCCAATTTTAATTTCTTAACAATTAACTAGTCACATGTGATGATAAACAAACAATATGCGGAAGCTTAAACAAAACAATCACCACAAAGCAATCACCAAAACACAATGATTTATAGTGGTTCGGCCTCAATGCCTACATCCACTACCGGCTTGTGTCTCAACACCCCACCGGATTTCCACTATTTATGCTTTTGAAAAAGGCTAAGCAATAACCTCTACAATATGCTTTCCAAGGATAAGCAATAACCTAACAATGTTGTTTTTCTAGGCTTAACAACAACCTATACAAGATGCTTTTCTAGGCTAAGCAATAACCTTCACACAATGCTTTTCTTAGGCTAAGCAATAACCTTTACAAGATGAGATTTTCTCTCAAGGTAGTGTTTACACAAAACACTCTAAGAGAATACAATTTAAGCTCAATTAATATGCCTCTTAATTAGGCGGATATGAAATTGAAAAACTAACTCACACAAACACTATATGAATGCAAATGTGTATGTTCATGATGTGTGTGTGTGATAACTTCAATCAAGTTAAAATGAAGGCTCAATTAATGTATGCTTAATGCATTTTAAAGTTTAAAGCTCACAAAGATTTGATTGAAGTGAAATGCAAATCACATGTATAAATACTAACTTGTTGATGATGTAAAAATCAAAGGCTCACAAGTTGTATGAAACTATTTAAGACTAAACATGTGATGCATGTGCAATGTTGTTTTCAAAAACAAAGGTTTAACTAAAGTTTTAAATGAATGAAAACAACAATTTGATTCAACCAAGTAAATGAAACATGTTACAAAAGAAATCAAAGGTTTTGACAAAACATGTTTTATAAAGTTTTAAAACAAACTTGGTTTGAAATCAAGGGTGAAGAATCCAATCCAACTTGAATCAAAGATTAAGAGAAGAATGGATTCAACACATCATAGTTAACATGCTAAAATTAATTTACCAATAATTTAAACAAAGCATGAAACATATGATAAATAAAAGTAAAGCTTACTTAGAGATTTTACATCATTAATCCAAGCTTTAGCTTCACTAATGACCCCTTGGTCTCTCTTACTTCATTCCCCTTTTTCTTGCCTCCAAACACCTCAAGGAAGGCTCTTTTCTCTTATTTGATCAACACCATTTACAAGGGAATGAAACTCATTTTATAGCCAAAAAGTCACTTCTGGCGTGTCCCCGGTCGACCTGGTACACTGGGCGGTCGACCCGAGCCTGGGACCAAAATTCCCAAATTTGCATATTTTATGCATATTTCAAAGTTTTTCCTGAGGGAACTTTTTGGGCCATTAAATCAAGCTTGGAAACATGTTTTAAATCAAACTAAGTGGTTTAAAAACATGAAACACAAAAACCTAAAATGATTCAAAAACTTTAAAACCAAAGGTTTGCTTGATTTCTAAAACTTCTTTTCAAAAACAAATGCATCCAAGATTAAAAACAAATCATGCATAAAACATATGATTTACAAGGTTTAAAACAATGCATGAGTAAATCAAGATTTCAAGTTTTCTAAAACAATGCAAATGTGTGCAAATCAAATGATGCTTGAATGATAATGCATCCATCAAATTGCAAATACAAAATTCCTAACAATCTCCCCCTTTGCAATTTGATGGCAACTTACTCATCACTGAAATTACACATAAAGTCTTCAGCTCCCCCTAAGCTGGACAAGTCTTGAAATCTTCTTGGATGCTTCTTCTCTTAGCTTGGGCTCTAGTTCTCTTTCTTCAATCTTCTTGATGCTTGGAGCTTGATCATCCTTCAAGCTTTCTTTTCAATAACCAAGCATCTTCTTTAGCTCCCAAGCTTTCACTTCTATCAACTCTCCCCCTTTGACCATGCACTCTCTCCTTTTGGCAAGATATGCATTCTCTCCCCTTGTAGAAGATCATACAATATCTCCCCTTAGGATGTATGGTCATGCTCTCCCTTTTGAGACAACTTGGTTGCTCTCTCCCCCTTTGACATTAAATTGCAAAGGTACCTATACACATGAAATAAGGAAAATACCTTTTAGTAGCACCTGTTAACAAAAGAAAACGAAAATGAAATATATAACAGGCCATTATGTATGGTTAGAAGTCTCTCAGGGTTCATAGCCAATACAAAGGTCAATTTGATCAACACTAATACTTCCTATGAAGGTTTACACTCCCCCTCAATCCATTCTCTTCTTTTGTCAAACTTTTGACAAATATTTAACTATTTGGGCCAAGAAGAAGATGGTTTTACCAATTGAGGAAAAACTTCAAGGAAAGAATTAGACACATGTAACTATAGAGCTCAATATGATCAAATTGCCAATATAAAGAGCAAGGCCATGGAGAAAAGCGATCATGGATACCAATTGGAATATATAAAGAGAAACAAATATACCAATTGAGATTTAAGGATTTGACTATTAAAACAATCACTCTAAAATGGAGTTAAGGAATTAACCTATTAGGGAAAATCCAAATTAGAGCTATCCATGATGTTATGGGGTTTACTAATCATAGCATCAATCAATATAACTAATGAAAATCATATGCTATGAATGTTTTGAAAACATTTCATTCAATCATAAAATATGACTATCAAGTGCAAGATGAGTGAAATGAAATTCAATCATGAAGCCAACCTCAACTATTAACCAACCAATATTATGAACACATAAACATGGTGGTCATGAGATTTACCTATATGAGCAAGAGAGGTGGCAACATGAAAATTTATGATGCTAATGGAATGTGACATGGAATGAAAGCATATTACTATAAAGTTCAATCCAATGTACATGGTCTATCACATTCTCAAGATATGACATCAATTGGATATTACAACAATCGAAAATTATACCAATTGAAACCAATTGAATTTGAAAACATGATTAAGAGCATGGATGTGACAAACACAAAATTCCATCAAGCATCATAAAAGGATATTCATCACTTTTAAAGATATAACTAATGAGCATAGTGATGAACATGAGAAATTGCATAAAAAGATATAATCTTAAAAGAATATGCAATTTACAAGGTGTCAAAATCATATAAATTCAACATCTAAGAAAATCCATCCAACAATAGATATAACTAAGAAATACAAGGAATGGATTTCAAAGAGGTTCATATGATTAAACACACTATTATGAAGTTGAGACATGTATAAAGAATGATACCAATAAGAAAAATACACATGAATCAACAACATAACCATCCCAAAAGAAATGACTAGAAAGCACAAAGGATGGATTTTAGAGTTCTAGTATGGTATCTTCAAATACAACTAAGATTACAACCATACAAGGAACTCATTGACATTTGCATAGAGAGGATCAATTACAATCAAGATCTAACTCATACCATATCCTCAATAAAAAATATAACTATGTAAGCACAAGAAGACATGAAGTTAGAGAGATATCATAGATCACATATAGATGAAAAAGGATTTCATATATGGGTTTACCAATTAAGAACAAGGGATTAATTCCAATTCATCTAAGGTGATCCATTAATCTATCATGCAAAATCTCTACCCTTAGCAAATGTACTAAGCTTACAATGCAATGGAAAAAGATATGAGGTCTATACCAAATGAACTTAGCACATTAAGTCACATATGTACTTATTAGGCTCAAATGATAATAAAACAAAAGATTTTATTATAAAGCACAATCATCAATTTGCATTAATGAAAATGTATACCAAGTTAGGCACAAACATGCAAATCAATGAAACCATATCCAACCATGCAATGTAAGACATCAAAATCAATTTGCATAAAAAGAATGTAACTAAATGAGCAAAGATGCAAATTGTTTGTAAAAATTATTTCCTTTCAAATGATAAAATCATAATTAAGTACAAGGAAATAAATTCAAGGAAAATGTTTCTATAAATACAACCAATAAAGCTTAGAACATTTTCCAACACCAATTGATCATGAAAAATCTTAGCTATGAAAGCTTTTGAAATCACAATCAATTGATCATGAATAGAAATGCAATGCAAGAGATATAACTAAATACGAATATAAAGCAAATCTATCATGATGAAATTATAATCAAGTAATTTTGAAAACCATGATATGTAACTAGAGAAGTACATGAAAACAAAATCAATTGATCACAAATAAACATTGCATTTAAAGAAATGTAACTATGAAAGAACATAAATGCAAATGATCATGACCAACAAAAAGATTTAACTATAAAGGATAGGTTGGTCAATGAGGTTCAAGGCCTTAAGGTTTGACTAAGTATATAACTTTAGGAATCCACCTAAGGTCTTGAGAGGGTTGATCTTTGAGGTCTAGTTTAGAAGTCCCACCAACTATAGGAGATTTGACTTGATAAATTTTCAATTTAGACTTATCACCATTATGTTTAGATTTAACTAAATTTAGCTTAGGTTGGTGAATAGTCTTTTGAGGTTGGTGAGTTTGTTTCTTAGGGGATTGATTCATTTTTCTTTTCTTCTTATTTCCTCCCTTTAATTGACTTTTGAATTTTAAATTTAACTTTGCAACTTTATTCAAAAGTTCTTTCATATGATTACTTAAGGGGGATAGATTGAGAAGCTTTTTGTTGATAGATCCTTTTATAATTGGTTTAACTTGTTTAACCTTTTTAGAATCTATCTTAGGAGACTCCTTTTTAATTGATTTAACTTGTTTAATCTTCTTGGAGTCTTCTTTGATAGTTAGTGTCTTACCCTTTATAGAGTTTGATTTTTCTTCCTTGATTTCAAAGATGGGTTTAGACACATGGCTTCTTCTTAGTTTGCACTCAAATTTGAAATGCCCTTCATTACCACAATAATGACATTTAGATATGGGCAAGGAAGTGTGAGTGCTAGAGAATGAGGACTCACCTTTCACAAAAGTGTTGGTGAATTTAGGGTCATGTGAGATATTCCTATTATAACCAAGACCCGTCCTATCTCCTTGAGATTTACCCAATTTAAATAACTTTTCAAATTTTTCTTCACTTTGGGTAAATTTGCACTCATACTTTTGTTTGTAGCTTTCAAGTTGAGTGACTTGGTTTTTAAGGGTTGAATTTTCATTTTTAACTTTTGTTAGTTCATTTTCAAATCCCTTAAATTTGTTTAGTTCTTCATGGGCAAGTTTTAACTCAAGTTTAAGTTTATTAACATTAGATCCAAGTTCTAAGGTTTGCAAATTACTTTGATCATTAGACAAGTTTAATTTGGATTTTAAATAGATAATGTTTTCATCTTGTCTTTTTAAAGTATCTCTTAGATTTAAGTTATCTTTATTATGCTCATCACAATTTAACTTTATTTTATTTAGATCATCTTGAGCATTAGATAAATCTTTCTTAGAGATACTCAACTTGGATTCTAAATTGTTATAGTCTTTGTCTTGCCTTTGTAATTGATCTCTTAGTTTAGAATTTTCCTTATTAAGATCATCACACTCTATCTTTAATTCACTTAGATCATCTTTAATATTAGATAGATTATGCAAAGAGATCATGAACTTAGATTCTACACAATTTATTAATTCTTCTTTCTCTCTAAGTTCATCTTTTGAAGAAACTAATTCTTTGTTTAGTCTTTTAGATTCTTCTCTTAATATTTTATTTTTCTTATCAAGCTCTATGGAAAAAGTATATAATTCCTCATAGGCTTGTTGAAGATCATCTTCATTTTCAACATTTTCTTCCTCTTTTAATTCAAATTGAGATTCATTAATTTCAAGGTTTGAATCTCCATAAGTGGGAAGGAGGGGTCTAGAAGAATCTACACAAGAATCTAAACAACCTAACATAGTGGAATTCATTCTAATGATTTTCATGACATCACAAAACTAGGGTTATGACTCTAGGTTTTTACACCTAATCAAGAGTTTCAAAACACTTGATCCTAAATAGAGCACAAGGCTCTGATACCAATTGAAAGTCCGGGATCCTAACCCTAGAGGGGGGGGGGGGGGGGTGAATAGGGTGATCTACACTTAATGACTAATCAAGGCCAATTTTAATTTCTTAACAATTAACTAGTCACATGTGATGATAAACAAACAATATGCGGAAGCTTAAACAAAACAATCACCACAAAGCAATCATCAAAACACAATGATTTATAGTGGTTCGGCCTCAATGCCTACATCCACTACCGGCTTGTGTCTCAACACCCCACCGGATTTCCACTATTTATGCTTTTGAAAAAGGCTAAGCAATAACCTCTACAATATGCTTTCCAAGGATAAGCAATAACCTAACAATGTTGTTTTTCTAGGCTTAACAACAACCTATACAAGATGCTTTTCTAGGCTAAGCAATAACCTTCACACAATGCTTTTCTTAGGCTAAGCAATAACCTTTACAAGATGAGATTTTCTCTCAAGGTAGTGTTTACACAAAACACTCTAAGAGAATACAATTTAAGCTCAATTAATATGCCTCTTAATTAGGCGGATATGAAATTGAAAAACTAACTCACACAAACACTATATGAATGCAAATGTGTATGTTCATGATGTGTGTGTGTGATAACTTCAATCAAGTTAAAATGAAGGCTCAATTAATGTATGCTTAATGCATTTTAAAGTTTAAAGCTCACAAAGATTTGATTGAAGTGAAATGCAAATCACATGTATAAATACTAACTTGTTGATGATGTAAAAATCAAAGGCTCACAAGTTGTATGAAACTATTTAAGACTAAACATGTGATGCATGTGCAATGTTGTTTTCAAAAACAAAGGTTTAACTAAAGTTTTAAATGAATGAAAACAACAATTTGATTCAACCAAGTAAATGAAACATGTTACAAAAGAAATCAAAGGTTTTGACAAAACATGTTTTATAAAGTTTTAAAACAAACTTGGTTTGAAATCAAGGGTGAAGAATCCAATCCAACTTGAATCAAAGATTAAGAGAAGAATGGATTCAACACATCATAGTTAACATGCTAAAATTAATTTACCAATAATTTAAACAAAGCATGAAACATATGATAAATAAAAGTAAAGCTTACTTAGAGATTTTACATCATTAATCCAAGCTTTAGCTTCACTAATGACCCCTTGGTCTCTCTTACTTCATTCCCCTTTTTCTTGCCTCCAAACACCTCAAGGAAGGCTCTTTTCTCTTATTTGATCAACACCATTTACAAGGGAATGAAACTCATTTTATAGCCAAAAAGTCACTTCTGGCGTGTCCCCGGTCGACCTGGTACACTGGGCGGTCGACCCGAGCCTGGGACCAAAATTCCCAAATTTGCATATTTTATGCATATTTCAAAGTTTTTCCTGAGGGAACTTTTTGGGCCATTAAATCAAGCTTGGAAACATGTTTTAAATCAAACTAAGTGGTTTAAAAACATGAAACACCAAAACCTAAAATGATTCAAAAACTTTAAAACCAAAGGTTTGCTTGATTTCTAAAACTTCTTTTCAAAAATAAATGCATCCAAGATTAAAAACAAATCATGCATAAAACATATGATTTACAAGGTTTAAAACAATGCATGAGTAAATCAAGATTTCAAGTTTTCTAAAACAATGCAAATGTGTGCAAATCAAATGATGCTTGAATGATAATGCATCCATCAAATTGCAAATACAAAATTCCTAACATATAGCCTTCACACCCATTACGCATCATTCGTTCAGCCTTGAGTGCTGAAACAAGCTTGGTGTCATATCTCTTTTGAGCTCCTTCGAATAGTACACTGGCATTGGCCTCATCCACCTCGAAGGTAATGATTTTGCAGAAACAATCTAAACAAGCCCTGTACTTCGTAAGCCAATCCATGCCAAAGATTACATCAAAGTCATTCATTGCTAATACAACCAGATCAGCTGGCATTGACACTTCTCCAATTCTAACAGTGCATTGAGGAATATATAATTCACACACTACCTTTCTCCCTAAAGGAGTAGATATAGTAAAATCATATGACAATAGCATTATCCGGTTTTGCATATCACAAGCAAATGCAGGTGCTCCGAATGAATACGTCGAACCGGGATCAAATAATGCAATAACAGGTCTATTGTCTACAAGGATTGTACCTTCAACCACATTTATTGCAATATCAGCTTGTTCCCTGTTGACGACATAAGCCATCCCGGCCATCTGTGACCTGTTGGGCTGCTGCCTCTGCCATTGACGCTATTGGCCTTGAGGTTGTTGTTGCTGTTGTATAGGTGGAGCGGGTAAGTCTAATTGCTGCTGAGGAGCAGGAAGTATTGTTTAACCCTGAGCAGGCAGTTGGTATGGAGTTCTATCATCTCTCCTAGCTCTTGGACACTGTGCCATTTTGTGTTCTAAAGAACCACAGACTAGACAGGCTCTAGTAGTCCTCCAGCATAACTCAGTCCTGTGTGCTTTACCACAAGTATCACAGACTGACCTATTCTCTCTCCTCTCATTCCTCTCGCTCTTAGGAATGAATCTCTGCTTTCACCTTTTATTCTTAGACTGTCCTCCTTTCTTAAACCATGAATCACCACTTTTTTTGGTGTTCTCAGCTTCATTATCCTTTTCTCTCTGGACTTCCTGCACCGTATATGCTCTATCAATAGCATCATCAAACATCGTAAGCTTTTGCCAAGCTAATACGATCGTCTTATACTCTGGATTAAATCCAATGAGGAATCTCTTGACTTTCTTAGCTTCAGTATCCACCAATTCGGTAGCATATTTGGATAGCTGCAAGAAAATATGAATACATGCAACCATGGTCAGTTAACCTTGTTTCAAATTCAGAAACTCTACTTCCTTTTGCTGCTGCACATGTTCTGGGACAAACTTCCTTTGAAATTGTTTCTTGAAAGTCTCCCATACATCTGGTGTGGTCATTGCCTTAAACATGTCCTTGACACTCTTCCACCATGTTTTTGCTCCCCCTCTAAACATAGTAGAGGTAAGCAACACTCTTTGTTTGTGAGTACAGGCCATGGTATCAAACACATCTTCATTGCCATGGAACTCGGTGGCTCCTCTCGTACGGAACCACTCATAAATAGCATGAGGATCCTTATCCTTATGTTGTAACACCACTTGAGTCTTAACATGATGCTGCTGTTGAATGGGTGGGGGAATCTGTGCTTGAGCCTGCATCTGGCTTTGTACTTCTAATAAAGTAGCACTCTGGGTTTGCATACCCATTTGAGCTTCCTGGTTCTTGGCTAACTGGGCTTGCATGCCCATCTGAGCCTCATGGCTCCTAGCCATCTGTTCGTTACTTCTGGCTAACTGCTCCAGTATAGCAGTAAACCTAGCATCAACATCAGATATAGGAGGGGAAGGTGTGACAACCTCTACGAAGTCATCATTCCCAGTTCCTAATCTAGAAGCCATGCTGTAAGCAATACGGAAGGTAAGATACATATCTTTACACTTCCATCACATATAATGAAAGCAGTAAACACAAATCCTAAGTTGGATTTGTTCTAACATAACGTTCCTCACTTCGTTCCTAGCTTTACTAAGTCTTTTACATTTTCTTAACCTAGCTTCTTTAACTAGCTCTGATACCATACAATAAGTATGTCACGACCCGGGCCCAAGATCTGATTAGTACGACCTAACTACGGGTCGCGAATCCATCACAGTTACTCCCGTAAACTCCGAATTAACCGAAGTTAAGACGAAATTCACAAAGGATCTTGCATACGTACCTGTCAATGTACAATTGAGGAAACATATATATATGTATACATTGACAACCATTTAAAAACTAACAAGTACTTTACATAAGTAAAGTCAATATACATAATCCATATACAACTAAGTCAACAACTGTATATTCAAATACAATGCAGTTGACGTCTAATTACTATTTAAAATGAATATACAAAAATGTCTCTGAAATATCACCAAAACATTCTTTCCTTTGGCACTCCGATTTATGTCCACTCGATTAAACTTCCTGGGGGTATCGGATGGGCATCCTGCGCAAGAAACATAATTTAACCGAAAACACATGTGTAATGTAAAACATGTAAATGTACCAACGAATAGGAAACTGGGATGACGGCAACCACACAAAGCTAAATCTAATGTGATGAGAGCACGCTAGAGGCGTTGGTCTCGGACACTCAAGGTGGCGAGAACCAACTAAATACATATATACATATAGCTAGACAAGACCACGGCCGCGGAACCGGGTAACGGGATAGGTAGGATCCAGACTGTAGCTGGCAGGAGCAAGAGGGAGACGCCAAGTCCGTGGATCAAGCCAACAAGGTTGTCTAAGCTTAGTGGTGCCGACTTATAGGTTACATGAAAGAAATCAGGATATATACATATATCTATATCGGTGTAAAACACCCCAGCCAGGCAGGACAGGGTGCTCATAGGCACATAAATCACATTCATGTCTGGTCATGCATGTACAGGGCTAGCAAGACACTTAAAGTGTATAAATCAGTTTTTTCTGAAACAGGGCTAGTAAAATCTTGTGAAAACAGGTGAGTCCTCAGGAAATCCAAGTGAAAAGAAATACGAAATGATCTCCACAAAATACCGGACCATACATGGAGGATCTGAAATTTAAATCAAGGTGTATAATGGTCTTGTATGTTGGTTTTTGTCACTGGCTTGGTACCCAATAAGATTAAGGACATTCCAAGCTCCCTATACAAATTGACAAGTCTAAAAATCCTCAACGAATCTCCATGATGGGATTTCTTCCCTGATCAAGCTCCACACTATGCTTTCTCGGTCTTACCATCGCATTGGGGCTCCAAACAATACCTTCCCAAGCCTTAGAAGAACATTTCAAATCTTGCTGCATTGACCCAGGCTCACTGCACAGTTGGCTTTCTATGAGGGGTCCACAAGTGATTAGAATAGAAACCCCTACATTCCTCTTCAATTCCCAAAATTCTGGGGGACGTCTGTCACCTGGTGGTTAGCAGGCGATTAGCTGCCGATGGATTCGGCGGTTAGCCACTGGCTGACCGCGCGTTGCCTGACAAGATGCAACACACTGGAATTGTAACCGCCTAAGTTCGGTTGGCTGGCGGTCACTGGTGCGCTAGCCAACTAGGTGACCGCTAACTAACCGTCCCTTCAGAACAAAAAAGGAGCTCTCTGGAATTGTAACCGAACCTGGTTCGATTAGCCGCTAGTCACCAGTAAGCTAGCCTCACGGTGACCGCCTAGCTGCGGGGAAATTCACATTGGGTTCAGATTCGAGCATTTTCTTCCTCAAATCATTTCTCCATTCAACACAACATTTCCCTGTAATAAAATGAGCTCAAAAGCTCCTTCGTTTCCATCACAACCCAGGCCCAAGATCCGATTAATCCGACCTAACTATGGGTCGCGAATCCATCATACTTACTCCCTTAAACTCTGAATTAACCGAAGTTAAGACGAAATTCACAAGTGATCTTGCATACGTACCTGTCAATGTACAATTGAGGAAACATTTATATGTATACATTGACAACCATTTAAAAACTAACAAGTACTTTACATAAGTAAAGTCAATATACATAATCAATGTACAACTAAGTCAACGACTGCATATTCAAATATGATGCAGGTGATGTCTAATTACTATTCAAAATGAATATACAAAAATGTCTATGAAATATCTCCAAAACATTCTTTCATTTGGAACTCCGATTTAAGTCCACTCGATTAAACCTCCTGGGTATTGGATGGGCATCCTGCGCTGGCGGTTCGGCCTCTACCTTACTAGCACGGGCAACTGAGCCTGTAATATCATCAGTAACACCGTAAACACGATGGTTCAACAATGCATATACTATTCTATGATAACACATGTTATCTTTATCAATCAACTGATTTAAGAATTCTAGACAATCAATTCTATAACAATGTCTTGTGCAATATTAAACAATAATAACTATATTGGCAAGTACAATAGTATTGGTTTCAGTTCAATTTGATTCTTCCCAAAGGAAGCATTTCGTATTTGTCCATTTCTGTATTCACATTCAATTCATTTATTACATTAAGCATTTATTAATGGCTTATCAGTAGGACTCGTTAGTCCAATGTATGACTTTTCAGTCTATGACCTTTCGGTCCAATAAGGGTGGGATTTCCCAATGTCCGGATCAGAGATCACTGGTATCATCACAGAGCTCCGGAACGCCCCCAAATCCGTCTACTGCAGTTTGATTGTTGTTACCTTTAGTAATTGTTCATTATTCATTCAGTGTTAATTTAGTGTGGCTCAATAATGAGCTTAGGAAACCACTATGTAGTGCCAGACTCATAATTCAAATTAAATTAATTATTCTAGTCAATTCTATCCCAATCCTAAACAATTATCTAAACCAAATAATTGAGTGAAACGCTCATTATCGATGCACGTATTACTGTGGATGACATTACTTTAATTAAATTGTACATTCTGATAACCTTAGCTAACACTTATGAACGTTTAGATATCATTAACACTAGCCTCAATAGTTAGGCTCTCAATTCAGAAAGAATCAGAATTCAATCTGTAATTTTCCTCAGTGGCTGTTACCTTGACGGTTACCTGGCGGTTAGCCGAAATCCAGTTGGCGGCTAGTTGAACCAAGTTCAGTTAGCTTTCCAGAACCTCACAAATTTCTGATGGATTCAGGTAGTTCGGTCACCTCGTCGGTCACCCCTCGGCTAGCCGAAATATCAATTTTGGCTAGCCAAACTCATTTCGGCTACCAACGGTTAGCTTTCCAGAAGCTGATTTTCTAACAAGGATTTCTGACTCATATTCGGTTACCTTTCGGCTACCTTTCGGCTAGCCAAAATTTCAATTTCGGCGAACCAAAATTCGGCGATCAGTTGGCGGTCAGCTTTCCAGAGACATACCAGTTTATGGATTTTCTGCGGTTCGCCCTGCGGCTAGCTGAATTCCACCTAGAACTTCATTTTCGAGCTTCAGAACTTCTGAAGTAAACTTTGGAATTTGAGTTCTTTGAACTCAAATCACTTCAATAACATCATAAAACAAAGAAGGTGTATATACTTACCTCCAATGAAGATTAATCCCCAAAAATCCCTTGTCTAGCTTGGATTTGTAGTGGAAACTTCTCAACTTGAAGATTTCTCTCCAAGAAAACTCTATAAGAAGATGAAGATGATGAAGAAGATGAAGTCCTCGTTGAAACCATAGCCAAAACTTCAACTTTGAAGCTTGGAGGAGAGAAAATGGAAGAAAGGAGAAGAAAAATGGAGAAGAAGAAGGTGCCTAGGGTTTGCTTGAGATGAATGAACTCATTGAAGCTCATTTTAGGTTATATAAGCTTCCAATTTGCGTTTGGGCCCATAATCTTCACTCATTTACAATTCGAGTCAAATGAAGGGTCATTTGATTTGATTCTCGTCGAACGACTTCAAGCCTTCTACGAAACTTAATATATTCGCCGAGATACGCATGTTGATATCAAGAGTTTCCGTATTCAATAAAATACGTGAAAATTCATATTTACGAAAAAGTCCTTAGTTTCCTTGTTTGAGTCTAAACTCCATTCAATTCATTCAATCTCATTCATTAACACTTCAATAAGCCTAACTCATTCGATTTAGGCCAATTCAATTATATTTGGTCACAAACCATAATTAGCTTAATTAAACATGGTTAACTAACTTAATGTTCAATCAATTAGAGTTAATCTCAATTAATTCTAGACGGGGCCTAACAGTTTCACTATTTAACACTTCACTTCCATTCCTTCAAATCCAACCAACCAAACCCCCTTCAATCACTTCACAATATACATCACAAGAGAACCCATCATCCATGGAATCCATATGAACATAAAACAATCTTTGACCAAATGAAATGCATACATTTCTAAGGAATTTAATAAGAGAGAAAGACCCATCAATATGCATTTTCGAAATCAATAGAAATGTAGCAAGAAGCATATGTGAAAACATATATTAAATCACCAAGAACAAGTAACAAAATTTAGGATTTTCTCATATGACTTGATGACATTCAAACCATCCATTCATCCACTTGCCTTGGTCTCCAAGGTAGCTAAACAAGCTCCTAAGCACACTCCCAAGCCAAAGATCTCCAAGCTACATAAAAAACCCCAAAATACAACCCATAAGAATCCCTAAATAGCCAATACAAGGAATAACAAGGAGAAAGCTTCCAATAATAAAGATGGAGACTCTCTAGGGCTAGGAAAACATAAATCTAGAAGATAAGAGTGATTGCTTACATGGAGGTTTTTCAAATAACAAGAGCTTGCTCAAAGAAGAATCTAATGTGGCTGGATTTCTCTACAAATGGCATCAATGAAAAGCCTTCAAAATGAGGAAGAAAATGATCGAGTCCATTCCTCCATTTGGCAAGAGTTTGAAATAGATTGAAGAGGAAGAAGCAAGAAGAAGAAGGGAAGAAAAACCTAGAATGGTTGTGGCAGCCTCTCCACAATGTTTTTGAGCAAGAAGAATGGAAAAATGAAGGTGGGTCCCACTACTTAACAAACTCGTTGGGCTAAAAATATGGTTTTTCTGGCCTTGGATGAGTTTGACGAAGAAGAGAAAGTTGTTTTTCATAAAATCTAGTTTTAAAAAAGTACATATTTCACGGGTTTTGGAGAAATCAAAATTTGTGTCCAGATTTTGTGTAAAAAGACTGATTTTGCCCCAGGGCTGGAAAAACTGATTTTGGGAACTTCGAATGGGTACGGAGTAAACACGAAAGTTGTAGGGAATGGCGAGATTAGTCAAACGAAGCTTAAATGAGAATTTTTGGAAATCACCAAGAACCTCCCCATGCTGACCACGCAAAACAAATAGGACCCTACGATCACTGTCTAGGTTCACTGGCTCTCAAAACTCCCCAAAACTAATGGAAAACCATTCTAGCTCATAAACTCAACCAAACAAACACTAATCTCACTTAAAGAAACTAATCCACAATTAAAACAACACTAATCTCGGAAATTAGGGGTCGAGATCTCACAGAAGTTCCTTACATTCATCTCTAAATGATTAGGCTGAAGGTAGCCAAATGCAAGAAGACGATTTGAAACATAACTCCACTATTGTCTTCCATTTTATGTAATGGCTTGGGTATTGTGCAGCAAAGTGAATAGAACTACATAGTCATCGTCTACACCCACAAATCCTGGATTCTTCTTCTAGATTCCATTATCTGCATAATAACATAGTTATCAATATTTGGTGGAGTCACCATTTCATGAGGTTTGATTTTTTTTTTTTTTTTGATAACCCCAAATTGAAAATAGGGGTTTGAAGATTGCGGCTATTATGGGTGAAACACAACCAAAGATTGTAAATCATAGTACCAAGGGTGGTCGTCCAAGAGTTCCTCATCATGCTATATGGGGGCCAGTACCCGTTCAGGATCAGACTCGTCAACTTCTATTTCTTTCCCTTTCACCTCTTTTCCTTTTACTCCTTCATCACCGGCGGGGTCCCATCAGTTCCTCGTCAATCCTATCTTTCAATTCAACCGAGGAAGTGACTATCCTTTGGATTAGGAATGTCTCGAATTCCTAGTCAAGGGGTATTTGCACGATTGATGAGTCACGAAAAGTGCATATTTTCACAAACATTTTGGACCATTTTAAGGACTTATTGATATTAAAGTGCCTCATTTAGTGTCATATCATGATTTTATGCATTTTATACACATTGTAGTGCATCCATGCATAATTTTTTCAAAAATCACACTTTTTGCATAAATTTATGAAACTTGCCATTTTCGGAAATTTATTTTTGGAAAGTGTGAGACCCCGACCCGAGAGGCCCAGATTAGTGTTTTTGAGCTGTGTTTTAGCTCTAAGTGTGTTTCGTGGTTTTTGGTTTAGTTGGGATTAAAATAGCTTTGTTATAGCTTTGGGATATTTTGAGTGCCTTTGTGACTAGTGGGGCCCTTTGGGGGTTCCTTGTTTATGACTTTACGTGTACTGGAGGTTTTATCTTGGTTTTCTTGATTTGTATTTCATCCCGTTTTGTTTATCTCGTTTATACCTCCAACTTTCATGTTGATCCCGTTCCCGTTCGAAACCCCGAAACTTGACTTTTCTAGCTTCAAGGGCAGAACAGTCTTTTCACACCAAATCTGTACCGGATTATTGTTATTCCCGAAACCCGTGAAACATATACTTTTTGGAAACTAGATATTTCAACGATCATTTCTTCCTTCTTCGTCGATTTCATCCGAAGTCCCGAAAACCACTATTTCAGCCCAACAAAGTTCTTAAATGGTGGAGCCCATTTAATGGACTATAAGAGAACCCATCTCTTCTTTCCCTTCTCCATTTTTCCAGCACAAGAGAGGAGCCTAGGGTTTGCTTGCCTCTTTTCTTCTTCTTCTTGCCTTTCCTTCACTAGAGACAACCAAATCTTGCACCAACATCAAATAGAGATCACCATTCTCTTCCTCTCCTTGAAGGCTTCCTATTGGTACCATTTTTGAAGAAATATCTTCTCTCCAAGATCTTCATTTAGCTTGCTTTGTTCATTTGGAGAACTTATTGGTAAGATCTCTCCCTAATCTTCTAGATTCATGTTCTTATGGTCCTTGAGAAGCTACATTTTCATTATTGAAAGCTCTCTCTTCTCCTTCATTGTTTTGACCCATTTTAGGGTTTGTTTTGGGGGTTTTTGTAGAGTTTGTGATCTTGACTTGCAAGTTTGCTTAGGAGCTTGATTTCCTTGATTAAAGACCCAAGGCAAGTGGATGATTTGATACTTTTATCTTTGAATGAGTTTTGATAAAATGCATTATGATTTCACCAAGTATTTTGTGATATTAATGGCTTGTTTAGACTTGAAATAAATGCACATTGGTGAGCCTTGATACCTGGTTTTATTCATGAATTAGATTGCTAATCAGGTTTGAAAGAATGAAGAAAAGGAATGGAGAAAATGGAAGACCCATTGAATTGCTGTAACAGAACCTGGGTTCTGTTACGCAGTTCACGCGGTCGACCGGCCAAGGGGCGCGGTCGACCGGGGACATTGGAACAGGCCCCCCAGTTGAAGACCTGCTGCACTGCGGGATTTTCTGTTCCGCAGTGCACGCGGTCGACCGGCAAAGGGGTGCGGTCGACCGGCCACACAGAGGTCAGGCTCTCTGGAGCTTGACCAAATCACTGTTCATCCCATTTAATTTACAACTCCCGGTCGACCTGGCCCATGGCCGGTCGACCGAGCCCACTGTGTATGCGGTCGACCGGCCATGGGCCAGGTCGACCAGCCCAACTGGAAACCTGCTGAAAAACGGACTTTTCACCCTATGATTAGATGGACTTTAAGTGAAACTTAGTGACCCTTTTGTGGACCCGTTTGACTTCTTTTGAGGATGGTTGAACCGACATTTCCTCATGTTAATCCGGTTGTATCGTTACTTAACCTAATTCAATCTTGAACGGTATGGAACGACGGGATATCCTTTCTTTTATCTAAACACGAAATTGGTTTGTTTGGGTATCGCGAATCCGTTTTCCTTTCGATGAATGAGTAGGTTGTAAGGTACTACTAGATTAATATTGTGCTTAGGATCCCATCCCTATTATGTTTTGCTTATTTAAAATTCGATTAAAGTTTGAATACCTAAGGTGCATAAAGAGCCCGGAATGTCTCCAAACTCAAGGAGTACCAAGTGATCATCACAATCGACATACGGGGTCCTTATTCACTTGATTTATATCGAATCCCGATACTTGTCCCGAATTTCAAGAAATGTGATTTATCATTCCCGAAAACATTGAATTTGAAACTAGAGCTTTTGCTGGCCCCGATATGCACTTCCCGTTTGAAAATGAAATTAGTGCTTTTGAGCACCCCGTCCCGCCCGTTTATTTAAAGTGCATTACTTATGATTTGTACATGTCTCCTTTTGCATGATTTGACCTATGAGTCGGCACCACTAAGCTTGGCTTTCCTTGCCGGTTTGATCTACCGACTTGGAGACCCTTTCCCGTCCCGCCAGCTGCAGTTTTGGATCCCGCTACCCGGTTATTACCGTGGTCTTGTCCCGATACCCGGTTTGCTACCGTGGTCCCGTCCCGTATTGTATTATATTATGTATATGTTACTTATGTTGCATCTCCTCACTTTGGTGACTGAGACAACATCCCGATATGCTCATGTCACTTCGGTGATAGAGGACTTAGCTATGTGTGGTTGCCATCTTGTTGTTTCCCGTTTCCTTGGATACCTTACATATTTTATATTTTACATGTACTTGTATAAATGATTCTCTCGTTTTATGAAACTATTGCTTGACAGGTTTAAATGTTTTCCAAAGTAATTTCTTTATTATTATGTCTTTTCACCCGTTTGCCAAACCGTCGTGTTTGACCCACTATTTTGGTACTCAGGTTCAGTTTCCCCGCCCCGAGCTGAGAGTTGTTGGCTATGGAGCCATGAGTTGCAGGTTGCCTTGTCGGCAATGTCATGTAGACATTGTGCTTGACATCGGAGTTACGTCATATTTGGGTAGTGGATATTAGTTTGTATTGTTCGGCTTTTATTAACCTTTCTTGGGATTGTAATTAATTCACATTGATACTTGTAACTTGAACACATATGGGAATGTAATATCCTGTTACTGTCAGCTCTGTACTTTATTATGTTGGTTCATTCCAGTCTGATATGGTTCATAAAATGATAGCTTTATGCTAACGGTTGTATGCGACGCGGAATCCGATGATGTCCACGGACTCCGGGTCGCATTGCCACAAAAGCTTCCGCAAAAATATTTAGAGAGTGTTGTGATTTTGGATCCTCACACACGCGGATCTTGGGAGAAACATAATCATCACTTACAACTCCCCACTTTCCCGCCCCCGAGGTCGGACCTCTCCTAGGATCCGGGTTTGGGGGCGTGACTGAAAGTCTTTTATTTTGGGTGTGTCGCGACCCTAGACTAGGTCAGCGGGCCCAATCAGGGATCGGGACTGCGAATTATGGGATGAATGAATGATGAAAATCTATACCAAAACTATTAATTAATTTAAATCAAAACGTATACGAGTCCATCAAAGATGCCACTCATACACGCGATTTCCCACAGTTGTCCGTGAAAGATAGTGTGATTCAGATGTGAACTCCTTTTAAGAAAAGAGTTCTATGGCTGGAATTTTAAAACTTTTAACTAGGATCAGAATTAGAAAGTAAACCAGCCATGTAAATCACACCATAACACCATGCAATCATAATCTACTTGTGTGAAAACAAATAAGATACATAGGAGAACATATACCTGATTATATGAAGACTTAAAATCTCTGAAACAAAGTATGCAAAGGGGCTGAAATCAGACTGCAATCAAGCAATGAGTTGCTGGAATTTCCTGCAGCAATTTTCCTTTGTAGTCTTCTCCTCTATTCCCCTTTCTTCTAATCTGATTGGTTAGTGTTGGTGGGAACACAACCAGGTTTCCTTCTTCTTGTTTTCCTTGATTTTATGTGAGAAGACCAGACCTGATATGGTCTTTCTCCAAGAGGAAAAACGTGGACCAACAAGAACTTCTCTCTTTGTGCAAGACAACTGTGGACGTCCAAGGGGGTGGCTGGCTGTTCTACCTCTCTTCCACGCCCAAAGGGTTTTTTCTCTCCTTCTTTTTGCTGATTCACGCCCAAAGGGAGGAAACCCAGCCATACATATAAAAAGGGAAAACCCTTTTAGAAAGATCTTTCCTTAAAGAATAAGGAAACCAAGAGTTACTAACCAAAAAGGAAACCACCCTATTTGGACGTCCAGCCCCTTATTTCATCTAGTTTAGTTTCTAAAAAATAATTAGAAGGCTACTAAACTTAAGGAGAACTTGCACAAAAAGAAATCCTTCCAAGTAATGGGGCCTACACAAACTTAGGACCCACAAACTAGGGACCACATTGGCTAGCCCACACTAACTATGGTCCATGCACCAAATAATTTATCTAGAGATGTAATTCATGTATGCCTTCATGGACCTATTTGAATTTACACTCAAAATTATTTTCTCCACACATTTAAACAATTTAGGAAACCTTGCCAATCTAGGAAAGTGGCTAGAGAAGGGACCAAAAGACATATTTGCCCTTGGCTCCCAAAATGACCAAAATGTCCATGCTAACCCATAGCAACACTAGGATCATTTTAACCTTAACTCATTCCACTAGAGAGTTATGGTTGCACTCCAGGGACAAATATTAAATTGCAAATAAAGCTCATCATAAACTGACGATTGTCTTTGACCTACCAAGTACAATGACCACAATGCCCCTCTATGTAACATCCATAATCAAGTAGGTTAACCGATGTACTATCTACCTTCTTGATTACATCTCAACCTTAGAATTTCATATCCTTGACCTAATCATCATTCGGATATCATTCTCTTGATCCAGGGAGCGACCCACAAGTTCAATATCCATATGGAACATCCATATACTAAGATCTTAGATTCTGATGATTAATCGGATAATTCTGAGGGGACGATCATTCCATCATGTGATGGCATAGATTCCATATTGCATTTGCACGTCCCAACTAATCAAGCCCAAGCACCAAAACACAGAGCTGTTGACCCATGAACAGGATCTCACCCATAGTGAATTAAAGCACAAGAACTTGACTTCGTCAGTTCATCCACAAATGCTCAAGATTAAGAGCACTGGTCACTCAGTAGCAAGAGGTGATTTGATCTCTCTCTGTGATAGTACTATTTTAGAGATCACACCTACAAGTGGTCATGTTCAATGCATGACACATGCACTAATGAGATAAATCCGGAAAAGCCTCCCGTGACTTAGGTAAGTCACCCTGAATACAGGAGAGTATCTCATTATAACTTATACCAAGATGAAGTGCCCAACTCCATCTCTCAGTTATGAACAATTTTATTGTTTCAAGTGTCCATGACTCAGACCTAACTGTGTGTAGCCACTACACACCTAAGTCATTACTAGAAAACAATGGGCCTTACACAACCATACAAATACACAAGTATAAAGAGAAAGAAGTCATTCCATTAAATAACCAATAAATATCCAGTTACAGAGATGAAAGTGCAGTCAGTGGGCTTTAGGGCATACACCAATCCCAACAGTCCGCGGTGAGGATATCACATCAACATGAATATTTCTTTTAAGTGCGGAAGCGTGTAGCAAATCTAATTTATACATTCATGTCCAAGATAATAAGATTAAAACATATTTAACACCAGTATCAAAATGAGCAATGATCATTAGCTTTTCCCAAAAGAAAGTTAAAGTTTACAGCAATGTCATTTAATTACAATTCTCAAAAATAGAGGCCAGTAAAGGCCAATATAAACAAAGTATCAAGTCCCCAAAAAGAATGGTTAATCCTAACCCAAAATATTATGTAACTCGGACACCCGAATGTCTAAACGACATCATTGGCGTGCCACTCAACTAGACGTTGCGGTTCTCCGACCTCCTCCTCGTGCTCCTCCTCGGGGTAACCAACGGCAGGACCTGAGTACCAAAACAAGGGTCAAACACAACGGTTTGACAGGTGGGTGAAAAGATAATACAACAATTGAAATTACCTTGGAAAACATATAAACTTGTTAAAATGATTAATTTCCTAAAACAAAAGGATCATTTATCCAAAACATATATGCAATTTAAAACAAATAAGGTATCCAAGGAATTCGGGGAAACAAGCAATATGGCAACCACACGAAGCTAAGTCCTCTATCACCGAAGTGACATGAGCATATTGGGATATTGACCTTAGTCATCGAAGTGAGGAGATGCAACATAAGTAACATATATATATACATAATAAATACGGGACATGACCACTGTAGCGAAATGGGCATCGGGAACCATAGTAGCAATCCGCGGCATCGGGACAAGACCACGGTAATAACCTGGTAGCGGGATCCAAACTGCAGCTGACAGGATGGGAGGGGGATCTCCAAGTAGGTGGATCAGACTAACAAGGTTATCCAAGCTTAGTGGTGCCGACTCATAGGTCAAATATCGTAAATCAAGACATGTACAAATACATATGATGCACTTATATAAATGGGCGGAAAGGGGTGCTCGAAGGCACAAATATAATTTCAAACGGAAAGTGCATATTGGGGCTAGCAAAAATGCTGCAGTTACAAATTCAGTATTTTCGGGAATGATAAATCATAAATCATGAAGTTCGGGACAAGTATCGGGATTCGACATTCGATCAAAGTGAATAAAGGTCCCGTATGTCATATTCAATAAAATTGGCACTCCTTGAGTTTGGAGACAATCTGGGCTCTTTATACACCTTAGGATTTTTCAAAACTTCAAATGAAAGCTTGTGATTTGGTTTCTCTTTTCAAATGGGTGCTAAGCAATGGTTACAAGTTTTCCCATCATAATAGGGTTCCCAACAAACACCTCTCAATCATATAAACATTTTATTTTTGCTCACAGAATAGTCCCAGGTGAACAGTGGTGGTCGCTCGAGCGGACAAGAAGTTCGCTCGAGCGATGAGCTCTCTTGAATGGCTTTTTGGGAGGTTCGCTCGAGTGGATAATGGGTTCGCTCGAGTGAACATGTTAGCTCAAGCGAACCTCAAGTTTGCTCGAACTAACGAGGTTCTGTGAGGATCTGGGGAGAGTTCGCTCGAGCAAATAAGGGGTTCGCTCGAGCGAACCCGTTGGCTCAAGCGAACAAATAGTTCACTCGAGCTAACAAGGTTCTGTGAGAGCTCTGATGTGGTTCTGGGAGTGTTCACTCGAGCGAAGAAGAGTTCGCTCGAGCAAACTGTCTACTGGAATGGTTCGGAGCCTGTTCTGGACACTTCGCTGGAGCGACCACCAGGTTCGCTCGAGCGAACGGCCCAGAAATGGGTTCCGGGACAGTTCTGCTCCCTTCTTTTTCCTCTCCTTACAACTCCTTTGAGTCCCATTTCTCATCAACATGAAAGGATCAAGTCTTCTTTTCACAACATTCAATTCATCACCAAATCTCCATAAACATCAATTAAAACACCTTCCTCTTCTCAATCACATTTAACCACAAAGAGGAGAGAAACAATCCACAATCACAATGAATCATTTAAACTTCAATCAAGCAATAAATGAAGAGCTAACAACCACATTTTCAAACAATAAATGACTTAGTAAAACTCTTAATGAGCATTCATTTCAAGTCAATGCAAGACAATAAAAACAAGTAAATCATGATAAATCAACACATTTCTCATAAAATCATTTAATGCACAAATCATCAATTCATCCACTTGCCTCACGGTCTTTAATCAACAAAATCAAGCTCCTAATCACCTCTCCAAGCTCAAGATCACAATCTCTACAAAAAAAACCCCAAAACAAACCCTAAAATGGGTCAAAACAATGAAGAAGAGGAGAGAACTCACAATAATGAAAATAGAGCTTCTCAAGGACTAGATGAACACATATCTAAGATATTAGGGAAAGAGCTTACTTGGAAGGTCCTCTAATGGCAAGAGCTAGCTCAAAGAAGATCTTGGAGATGGAGGTTTCTTTCACAAATGCTATCAATGAAAAGCTCTCAATGAGACAAAGAGAGTGATGGTCTTCATTTCTCAAGAGAGTAAAGTTTGGTAGAGATTTAGTGATGGGAAGCAAGAAGAAGAAGAGAAGCAAGGAAAACCCTAGACAAGGGTTGCTTTTGGGCTGGAAAAGAGAAAGGATGGAGATGGGTTCACCTTATATAAGCAAATGCAAGTGGGCTCCACCACTAGAAAACTTGGTAGGCTGAAATAGTAGTTTTCGGGACCTCGGATGAAATCGACGAAGAAGGAAGAAATGATCGTCGAAATTTCTAGTTTCCAAAAAGTTTATGTTTCGTGGATTTCGGGAATATCAAATATTGGGTACAGATTTGGTGTAAAAAGACTGTTTTGTCCTTGAAGCTAGGAAAGTTAGGTTTCAAGATTCAGGACGGAAACGGGATCAACATGAAAGTTGAAGAGGTCAACGAGATTAGTAAAATGAGATAAAACACAAATCCAAAGAATCTCGAGTAATCCCCCAATTAACAGCAAGGTCATAAAAGAAACCCACAAAGGGTCCCACTAATCACAAAGGCACTCAAAATTCCCCAAAGCTATAACAAGGCTATTCTAATCCAAACTAAATCAAAATCCACCAAACATACTTAGAGCTAACACAAGACCTGATCACACTAATTGAGGTCTCTCGGGTCGGGGTCTTACAGGGTGCATCAAGTAGGATCCCATGCATAGTCCATTCAAATTCCTCATATGTGATTATTGTTGAATTTGTTGAATTATTTGAATTTGTGTAGGAGAAATCAAGAATGAAACCCACATTGGTGAAACTTGAGAGAGATTAAGGATAGGACATCCTTCGTGGTGGACCCACATGTCTTGGTATTTTTGGAGAGTTTGAAAAGTCAACAATGAAAAGCTAGATTTGGGATTTCAAGATCCGGAAAGGAAACTTCAGATTTGGTAGGATCTAATGCTTACAAAGTTTGAAATTCAAAAATAAAGAAAAAAATTCAAGAAAGGAAAGTGTGCTAGAAGAATTGCGCTCCTTCCGGGGACAAAGAAGTTTGGAAGTAAACCAAAGATAGAAGGAGAGTCAAGAAACAAAGAAGGAAATTAGATCCTAAGATCCATTCGGACGTTCACATGGGTCCCACACACCCCATTAGGAAACTTGTCATAGCATGCATCGCATTGCATTGCTATCTTTCTAACTTAGGTTTCTTTTGTTTCTAGTTTAGTTTTTTAGTTTTATTTTTGGTACTTTTTATTCTTGATATTCTAACGTGTGTGTTCTTTTGTAGCAACTTTAGTTTTTAGTTTAGGATTTTTAGATTTAGGAAGTTTTCTTTTCATTGGATTGTAATTTATTTAAGTTTTGGAAAGTAGGAATGATGGTTGTAATTTCTTTTAGTTTTTTTTTTAGGCTAGATTTAGATTTTCAATTTAGGGCAGGTACAAGTTGAAGAGGCATTTTAATTTACATTGCTCCCCGTGGATTGACCTGGTTATACAAGTTTTATTACTACATCGCAGCTCTACACTTGGACCTCACGATCAAGTTTTTGGCGCCGCTGCTGGGGGAGCGCCATATAAGGTAACTTTTTCTGACTTTCCTCAATTACATTTCTTTATGGGTGTGCTATTTTTTGCATCTTTCTAGACATTGGAGGTGCATACATGGAATGTTAAACCGCCCTAAATTCGGATTAGGAAAGTGCATTGATTGCTATTTTAGAAAGATCACAACATTGCATTTTTAGAAACTTCTAAAATGTGCAAAAAAGAAGTTATCATTTTCAACTTGTTTCTTTTCTTATATTTCTAGTTATTTTCTAATTCCTTTTGGAAGAAAGTAAACCAAAAGTGACCTAATTGCTGTCCTTGATCATCTCGATGCCGAAGCAAAGCCTTGTCCAGAGTTTGGAGACAGTTAGACTGTTCTAGGCAAGGATCCTTCAAACGGGTCTATTTGTGATCCTAAGCTTACCTGGGGGCTGAACAGGCAGGGTTGGTGAACTCGGGGAAGTTTTTTTTTCTCAATTTTTTCAATAAAAATAAATATAAAAAAAACCCAAAAAAGAAAAAGAAAAGGAAGTGATTCCAAAAATGAACCAATGGAAATCAACAAACATAAGGGGCCTAAGTTCTGGACAAACCAATGAGGATAAAATCGAAAGTGATAGCCCAAAGAAATCCTGGCGTGAGTACCTACACCCCATAGATACGTACCTGTCATTGACACCATTTTAGATACGTACCTGGCGTGAGTCCCCTTGAGAGCTTCTCATTGACACCATTTTTGAAGAAAATCACCATCTCCAAGACTTACTTTGAGTTAGCTCTCTCCATTTGGAGACTCTACAAGTAAGCTCCCTCCCCAATCTCTTAGAGATGTATTCTTCTAGTCCTTGAGAAGCTCCATTTTCATTATTGTGAGTTCTCTCTTCCTATTTCATTGTTTGACCCATTTTAGGGTTGTTTTGGGGGTTTTGTAGAGATTGTGGTCTTGTGCTTGGATAGCTTGTTTAGAGCTTGGATAGCTTGCTAGAGACCTTGAGGCAAGTGGATGAAATGATAAGTTTAAACATTTGATGTTTTTATGAAGAATGTGATTGGTTTTGTCATTTGTACTCATATTTATTAACTTGCATTAACTTTTGAAATAAATGCATCTATGAGTCTTGTTAGCATGTTTAACTCTTGAAACATTGCATTTATGGTTGTAGTAAATGAACCCTTATGATTATGGTTTTTCTCTCTCTCTTATGGTTGAATGGGATGAAGAAGGGTTGAGTGGATGAATACTTATAGGAGTATTGGAGAAGTGTTGAATGATGGTTTGGAGGAGCATTTTAGCTCATTTTTTTGCTGGAAGATGAATGGGAATGAAAGGAAATGGTTTGAAGGAGATATGGGTTCAAATCTGGACATAGTGGGGTATTTCCGCAGTCAGCGGTCAGCCAGCGGTCACCTGTTGACTAGCCGGCTGGTGACCGGCGGCTAACCGCCACATGACCGAACCATTGTGGACAACTTTTCAGAGAGCACATCTTCACCCAGAACCTGCGGTCAGCCTCACGGTTAGACAGCCGCTAACCGCCGAACCCACTGGCGGCTAACCGCCAGCTAACCGTGCTGTCATAGTTACTTTTCCCGAGAGCATGATTTCTTCCCAGAAATCTGCGGTCAGCCTCGCGGTTAGCCAGCGGCTCACCGCCGCCAGCTGATCGCCAGCTGAACGAAATTCCACAGAAATCCTGAAATTAAGAGAAATGAAGAGGATTTTGTCCCAATCATTTGTGCACCCTTTTAGAGAATGATGGGGACCGTTCAACCAGAGATATGTATGGAGTTCGTTTGAGAAAGAAACCATCACACAAAGATTCATTTGAAACCTCAAGAAAATCCTAAGGTGTATAAAGAGCCCGGAATGTCTCCAAACTCAAGGAGCACCAATTTATGTAGAAATTGACATACGGGACCCTCATTCACCTTGATTAGTTTTACATCCCGATACTTGTCCCGAAAATTGTGAATTATGATTCATCATTCCCGAACGCTTTGAAACTGTATAGTAGCATTTTCCTAGTCCTGATATGTACTTCCCGTTTGAAATGATATTTGTACCTTCGAACACCCCGTCCCGCCCGTTTATAAAAGTGCATCATATGAATTTTGTAGATGCCTTGTTTTATATGATTTGACCCATGAGTCGGCACCACTAAGATTGGATAACCTTGTTGGTCTGATCCACCGACTTGGAGATCCCCCTCCAGTCCCGCCAGCTACAGTTTGGATCCCGTTACCCGGTTATTACCGTGGTCTTGTCCCGATGCCTCAGATTGCTACTGTGGTTCCCGATGCCCGGTTCGCTACAGTGGTCATGTCCCGTATTATTATTATTATTATCATTATTATTATTATTATTATTATGTATATATATATATATGTTACTCATGTTGTATCTTCTCACTTCGGTGACTGAGGTGAATATCCCGATATGCTCATGTCACTTCGATGATCGATAAAGGACTTAGCTTCGTGTGGTTGCCATCTTGCTTGTTTTCCAAATTCCTTGGATACCTTACTTGTTTTATATTGCATGTGCATTTTGAATAAATGATTCTCTCGTTTTATGAAATTATTGTTCTAACAGGTTTAAACGTTTTCCAAGGTAATTTCTATATTGTCATATCTTTTCACCCATTTGCCAAACCGTCGTGTTTGACCCTTGTTTGGTACTCAGGTCCTGTCGTCGGTTTTCCCGAGGAGGAGCACGAGGAGGCGGCTGGAGATCCGCAACGTCTAGTTGAGTGGCACGCCGATGATGTCGTTTAGACATTCGGTGTTGGAGTTACGTAACATTTTGGGTTAGGAATTAACCATTCTTTTGGGAACTTGTTATTTTGTTTATATAGGCCTTTGTTGGCCTCTATTTTTGGGAATTGTAATTAAATGACATTGCTGTAAACTTTTAACTTTCTTTTAGGAAATAGCTAATGATCATTGCTCATTTTGATACTGGTGTTAATTATGTTTTAAATCTTGTTATCTTGGACATGAATGTATGAATTAGATTTGCTACACGCTTCCGCACTTAAAAGAAATATTCATGTTGATAGGATATCCTCACTACGGACACCTGTGGGAAATCGCGTGTACGAGTGGCATCTTTGATGGACTCGTATACGTTTTGATTTAAATTAATTCATAGTTTTGGTATAGATTTTCGTCATTCATTCATAATTATAATCATTAGTCCCAATCCTGAATTAGGCCCGAGGACCCGGTCCTGGGTCGCGACAGTATGGGCCAATTAACCTTACGTTATACATAGCTTCATCACCAGTCATCCTTCATTATTATGTGCTAACATCTTATTTTGCAGCGTTATTCCAACTCGTAAGAGGCCGGTAAACGGCAATCCCACCGCAAGTAACATTGATCACACTAGGCTAGTTGGAGAAGATACTCCTGATAACACCATGCAAAATCAGTTTCAACAGATGATGCAGGCCATGCTTGATCAGCAACGTCAAGCCAATGAGAACCGGGCTAGGTTATAGGAACAGATGGCACAGAGAGAGGAAGACCATGCCAGGGAAATGACACAGGTGCAAAGATAATTGTTAGAAGTTTTAGAAAGGAGGCTCGAACCGGTTCTACCTCAAACGGCAAGCCCACAAATTGTCATAAATCAAAGGGAGCATGACCCTAGTGCCTTGTTTGAGCGATTTAGAAAGAGAGGTCCGAAAGTGTTTGTTGGGACAGAGGATCCGTTGGCTGCAGATGATTGGTCAGAACACACGGAGATATATTTGAGGTCTTCCAATGCACGGGAGGAGAACAAATAAAAATTGCAACATCCCTATTCACCGGTCTAGCAGACATATGGTGGAAGACAGTAAGGGCTGAATATAGAACCATGGCAGATGGACAAGCTTGGGCTACCTTTAGGAGACAATTTGGTGACAAGTATGTACCCACTCATATCAAAAGGCAGAAAGCAATAGAATTCCAACAACTTGTGCAAGGCAACATGACAGTTCTTGAATACCTCACCAAGTTCGAGAGATTGTCTAGATATGCTCCGGAGTTAGTGGACACCATAGAGAAAAAGATAGCCAAATGCCTCGATGGGCTGAACCCGATCATTGAGAGAGACACTACCGGGGTTGTACCACCCGCAACTTTTGAAGAAGCGGTCAGGAGAGCATATAAATTTGAGAATTTTAACATCAAGATTCTCAGAATTCAAGGAAAGAATCAGGGCCGTCAGCAGAACTACCAACAGAGGAACCAGCAGTACAAGAGGCAGAGACTAGAATAGAATGTGAAGAATCCAGTGGTTGTATCTGTCGCGACCCCGGACCGAGGCCGCGGCATTAAAGTGAGATTATTTGAAAGATGATTAAACCTCCCACAGGTTTCCGCGGTGAGGGTTCCGAAAAACACAAGGAACAACCAACTCACATGATCAAGTATGCGGAAGCGCGTGGCAAATCACATCTTAACAAGTCACGACAGAATATAAACATAATGTCATCAAGACTAAAATATCAGAATGAAGACATAACAAGGCATTCCCATAAATTCAAGTTGTAAGGTTAACAAAGTAAGTTAAGTTATTACACTTCCCAAAATAAGAGGCCAACAAAGGCCAATACAATTCCAAAAGTATATAAGAAACCCAAAGAGGTGATCCATCGAAACTCATGACCCGTCCAAACGTCTACATGACGTCGTCGGGTTGCCACTCTCGGGCTAGGGTAGGCCCTACAGCCTCCTCCTGGCACTCCTCCTCAAAGGGAGGGTCTCCTGCACCTGGTCACCAAAATACAAGCATCAAACACGACGGTTTGACAAGAAATCATTTTAAGTGAAGCATGTAAAACAATGTTTAATCGAGAACATAAGGAAATACTTTTCTAAATCAAAACAAACTAACATGAATGCATAACATATATATATCATGAATCGTAAATCCACAAAGAGCCCATCCTTTCTCTATCATTTATAATGAAAAGAGTAAGCACGCACGACAAGCACGAATATACATAATATAGCACGACACGATTCCCACAAATACGGGATTTCCGGCCGCGGAACCGGACACGCACGATGTGTAATAAATACACTACTAATCTGCAGTTAGTTCACATGTTTAAGGACCCCCAAACAGTGGATCAGACTGAAAGGGCAGTCCAAGCTCTGTGGTGTTCACTTGAGTTCATGAATGCACAAAACACGCTAAACACGAGTCAAACATATCGAAAATAAAAGGGGAAATCACTTGTCACAACACGACAAGGCACGACTAGCAAAATGCATAATATATATGCTCACAACTTATAAAAGTGATCCCCATTTGATACTTGAAACACATCTTAGAACGAGCTTGCAAACTTGATTTCAAAACGAGTACACGATGTAACTTGCGGTCTTAAATCAACGCTCAAAACACGATAATTTTATCAAGTACATACCTAGGCTATTCATTGACCATTGGTTGATTGGAACTCTATATTTAAAATACAAGGATTGGTGTCCCCGAAGTTAGTACATAGTATGGAGTTCCATTCACACAATGTCCATATAAAGTCCTTAATATAGCCTAGTTTCAAATTTTAAAAGAAAATACAAATGGGCAAAAATCTCAAAAACAGGGGAAATTCCAGTGTGCCCGGTCGACCTGGCCATTGGCCGGTCGACCGCGTGCACTGTGAGCCCGGTCGACCGGCCAAGTCCAGGTCGACTCAAAGTTGTAACTTAAATTCAGTGAATAGTATTTTGGTCAGGTTCCAGAGAACCTGACCCTGTGTCGCCGGTCGACCGCGCCCCCTGGCCGGTCGACCGCGTGAACTGCAGGAACAGTCATTCCCGCAGTGCAGCAGGTCATCCAACTGGGACCAATCCCAGTGTCCCCGGTCGACCGCGCCCCTTGGCCGGTCGACCGCGTGAACTGCGGAAATCAGAACCCAGTTCTGATTTCTGCAGTGCACTGGTCCTTCTTTTCCTCCTTTCTTTTCTACAATCTTTCCAACCTAATTAGCAAATTAAACACATGAATATACATGCTATCAAGGCTCACATTGGGGCATTCATTTCATACTTAAACAAGTCATTAACATAGCAACCCATTTCAAAACCCTTGAAACCCTTTCTTATCAAAACAAATCCAAACTTCAACAAAAGCAAGACTTGATTAAAAGATATGAAATCTGAATGTTTGGAAAGCTATTAGGCATGCTTGCATTCTCAAAAATAAGATCACAATATGAAAACCTAGTAAATCAAAACATTAATACCAAATAACAAGTCCATGAACCCATATGCACAACAACTTAAATAGATCACTTGCCTTGGCCAAATGAAAACAAGATTCTTCTTCAAGCACTCCAAACCAAAGCCAAGAACTACAAAAACCCATGAAATCCATTCAAAAACTCACCCAAAAATGCAACCAAGCAACCCATTTAGAAATAGGTGCTATAAGTTAGAAAAACATGATCTTTGGAAGTAGAAGAAACTCCATTAAAGAGATGGGTTGAAGGTCTTACCTAGAGGTGCCCAAATAAGAAATGAAGAAGAAAATGGAGATCTTTCTCACAAGGAAACTTCAAGAAAATGGTATAGATGGAAAGCTTGTCTTGAGAGGAAGAAGATGATGGTTTTAGAATTTCATTTGGAGACTTATAGCTCTTGCATTCATGAAGAGAAGAAGAGGGGAAAAAGATGGTTTTTCAGCCCTAGGTCAAGGGAAAGTGCAGAGATTTTGTTGTGGAATGGGGAAAGGGAGAAGGGAAAGGACTTAAGTGCTTGCAAGTGGGCCCCTTAGGTGCAAGTCTTGCATGAGTCAAAACATGGTCTTGTGGGCCTCAAATGAAGTTGGCGAAGAAGGATAAAACGATCCTTGAAATATCTAGTTTCCAAAAAGTATATTTTTGACATGGTTTTGGGATCTCGAAAATCGTGTCCAGATTTGAGTGTGAAAAGGCTATTTTACCCTTTTGGCCAAAACTTGAGTTTCTGGGCTTCAAACACAATTGGGCTAAACACGAAAGTTGTACATAATCATAAAACCAATCAAATGAGATAAAAATCACGATTAACACCAAACCAAACACAATCTTCCCACGCTTACACGTACACCCAGGCTTTCCTGAGTGAGCCTAGTAAACACTAAACGTTCTCGAACTCCCCAAAACTATAACCATGACTAAAACTAATCACATTCTAACCCACGATAACTAAACCCAATCAAGACTAAGCACACACTAAGCAAACACTATTGGGTTAATCCTGGGTTGGGGTTTGACATCCTCCACCCCTTAGGATATTTGGTCCACCAAATAAATCAAATTTTTCCTCTGGTAACAAGTGTGGGTATTTCCTCTGAACTTGATCTCTCAATTCCCAAGTGGCTTCTTCTGGTTCATGATTTTCCCAAAGTACCTTGACCCAATGAATTGTCCGATTTCTCAGCTCTTGCTCCTTGGTATCAATGATCTTGATCGGTCTTTCCACATATGAAGCATCCTCTCGAATTTCCAAAGGCTCGTGCTGCAAAATATGAGAAGGACTAGTCACATACTTCTTGAGCATGGAAACATGAAATACGTTGTGTACCCCGGAGAGTTCCGGCGGTAACGCAAGCCTATAAGCCACGTCTCCAATCTTGCTCAAAATCTCATATGGACCAATAAATCTCCTTGACAACTTGCCCTTCTGTCCGAACCTCAGGGTTCCTCTGACGGGTGAAACCTTCAAGAACACCTTATCACCCACTTGAAACTGCAATTCTCTTCGGCGAGTGTCTGCATAACTCTTCTGTCTGCTACGGGCGACCTTCAAGCATTCCTGAATCAATTTGACCTTGTCACTAGTTTCACCAACTATAGTCGGTCCGTGAAAGCTACGAACACCGACTTCGTCCCAGCAAACCGGAGTCCTGCATCTTCTACCATAGAGAGCCTCAAAAGGTGCCATACCAATGCTAGAATGGTAGCTATTATTGTAAGCGAACTCACAAAGTGGTAAGCACTCATCCCATTGCACTTTGAAATCCAACACACATGCACGCAACATGTCTTCAAGAGTCTGTATCGTCCGCTCTGACTGACCATCTGTCTGAGGATGATACGCTGTACTGAACTGGAGTTTGGTACCCATGGACTCAAGAAGAGTTTTCCAAAACCTTGAAACAAATCTGCTATCTCTATCTGAGGTGATGGAAACGGGTTGACCATGCTTACTCACAATCTCATCAACAAAAAGTTTTGCAAGAGGTGCCATATGCATCATATTACCAGTCTTCATCGGAATGAAGTGAGCAGACTTGGTAAGACGGTCCACAATGATCCATATTGCATTGTTCCCCTTCCTAGTATTAGGCAATCCGGAGACGAAATCCATGGTGATATGCTCCCATTTCCACTCCGGAATCTCTAATGGCTGTAGCAAACCTGGAGGTTTCTGATGCTCTGCTTTGATCAACTGGCAAGTCAAGCAACGAGATACAAAAGCTGCTATCTCCCTCTTCATGTTGTTCCACCAAAATCTATTCTTCAAGTTCTGATACATCTTCGTGCTACCCGGATGCATGGAGTATCTTGTGTTGTGGGCTTCAGTCATAATCTCTTCCTTCAGATCATCCACATTCGGTACACACAACCGATCACGAAAATACAATACTCCATTCACCAACTTGAAGTCTGGACGCTCTGCAATCTGATCCACAATCCTAGCCAAATCTGAATCTTGCAACTGACTGTCCTTGATCTTCTGGATGAAAGTGGGCTCAGACACTGTCATATTGGCTAACATCACACCCAACTCTAGGGTCTGCACTTCAACACCTAGCTCTTCAAACTGCTGAAGAACACTGGCTCTCTCAAACTGGCCATGATCCCTGACTTCCTGCTCAACGCATCAGCTACAACATTCACTTTGCCTGGATGGTACTTGATTGGAAAGTCATAGTCTTTGATGTACTCCATCCATCTCCTCTGCCTCATGTTCAGATCCTTCTGAGAAAACAAATATTGCAAACTCCTATGATCGGAATGGACTTCAAATCTCTCTCCATAGAGATAGTGTCTCCACATCTTCAAAGCAAACACTACTGCTGCCAATTCCAAGTCATGAGTTGCATAGTTCTTCTCATGGTCCTTCAACTGCCTTGAGCCATAAGCAATCACCTTGCCATCTTGCATCAACACACAACCTAATCCCACATTAGAAGCATCTGTAAAAACAATGAATCCACCACTGCCCGATGGTAATGTGAGGATTGGAGCTGTGGTTAACCTTCTCTTCAACTCTTGGAAACTCACTTCACACTGTTCCGTCCACACAAACGGAACACTCTTCCGGGTCAAAGTAGTCAAAGGTGCTGCAATAGACGAGAAGCCTTGAACAAATCTTCGGTAGTAGCCTGCTAACCCCAAGAAACTCCTGATTTCTGTCACACTGCTCGGTCTCTTCCAATCAACTACTGCCTCTATCTTGGCTGGATCCACTGCTAAACCTTCTTTGGAGATGATGTGGCCTAGAAAAGCAACTTGCTCTAACCAGAATTCACATTTACTGAGTTTTGCATACAACTGGTTATCTCTCAAAAGCTGCAATGATGACCTCAAGTGTTCTTCATGATCCTCTCTACTCTTGGAATACACGAGAACATCATCAATAAACACTACTGCCGAGTGATCCAAATACTGTGCAAACACTTTATTCATGAGAGCCATGAAAACAGCTGGTGCATTGGTCAAACCAAAGGGCATTACTAGAAACTCATAATGCCCATACCTCGTTCGAAAAGCCGTTTTCTGCACATCTGAATCTCTAACTCTCAACTGATGATACCCAGATCTCAAATCTACCTTGGAAAAGTATGCTGCTCCTTGCAATTGGTCAAACAATTCATCAATCCTAGGCAAAGGGTACTTGTTCTTGACCGTCACTTGATTCAATTTCCTGTAATCAATACACATTCTCAAGCTTCCATCCTTCTTCTTCACAAATAGAACTGGTGCTCCCCAAGGTGAAACACTTGGCCTAACAAAACCCTTGCCCAACAATTCTTGCAACTGAAGTTTCAACTCACCCAATTCTGCTGGAGCCATCCTGTAAGGTGCAATCGAGATCGGAGCTGTCCCTGGAAGAAGCTCTATAGTGAACTCAACTTCCCTAATTGGTGGTAATCCCGGGATTTCATCTGGAAAAACATCCGGAAATTCACACACAACGGGGATTCCCTCCACCCCTTGGGACTGTTTATCCTCCGTGATAAACGCTACAAAAGCTGCACATCCACTGTGAATCAACCTGCTTGCCTTAAGCAAAGAAATGAACCCTGCTCTAGACGGTTTCCTGATCCCCTGAAATATCAATTCTGCTTGCTCTCCTTGCAATCTGAAGGTTATGATTTTACTGAAACAATCCATGGTGGCATGATATGCTTCTAACCAATCCATCCCTAAAATGATGTGAAAATCATGCATGTCTAGAACAATAAGGTTGGCTGGTAAATTTACATCTCCTAACAAAACTGGACAGTTAGGGTAATAGGTTCTACACTCAACCTGTCTACCCACTGGTGTTGTAACAAGCAAAATAAAATCCAGTTGACTATGAGGTGCATCAATCATCTTGACAAACATAGGAGATATAAAAGAATGCGTTGATCCAGGATCAAATAAAATATGTGCTTCTACTCCACAAACAAGAAGTTTACCTTCCACCACGTCTCCTACAGCTTCAGCATCTGCACGGTTGAGGTTGAATAGACGTCCTTGCTGCTGTGGCCTATTTTGTGGCTGATTCTGCCTGCCTTGCACATTTCTATTCTGCTGAGGCCTGTTCTGATGTTGCTGTTGCCTTGCTTGTTGCTGCTGCTGAGGTGGTCTGACTTGATTCTGAGGTGGTGCCTGATTCTGTGGAGCTGCCTGCCTCTGCTGCTGATTCCTGTTCTGCTGATTCTGAAGCTGTGGGCAGTCTTTAATGGCATGATTCATTGCCCCACACTTGAAACAAGCTCCTGTGGCCTTACGACACTCATGTGTCTGATGGTTCTTGCCACAGTGAGCACAGCCTTGGCTCACTAAATTCTGCTCTTGCTTGGGCTTCTTGCTATGGTGCTGTGATCTCTGATTTTGCTGCTGATACTGCTGCTTCCTATCTAGAATGATCATGTTATTGATGTCCTCAAACCTGTATGCTCTCTTCACAGCCTCATCATAAGTAGCTGGTGGAACTACTCCAATGGTATCCCTCATGATGATGGGATTTAAGCCCTCTAAAAATTTATTGATCTTCTTTAGCTCCGTATCAATCAGTTCTATAGCATACCTAGCCAGCCTCTCAAATTTAGTAACATACTCCAACACTGACATGTTGCCCTGTTTGAGTTGCTGAAACTCAATGGCCTTCTGTCTCTTGATGTGTGAAGGAATATACTTGTCCTGAAATTGGGTTTTGAAGGCTGCCCATGCCTCCTCATTTGCCATGGCCATGTAGGGTTCTTTCACTGTTTCCCACCATTGGTCTGCTAGCCCATAGAATAAAGAAGCTGTGAGGTTCACTTTCTGTCTGCCTGTGCAAGTGAAGACATCGAAGATCTTCTCTGTATTAGACAACCAGTCATCAGCCACAAGTGGATTCTCTTGGCCTGAGAACTCCTTGGGTGCTCTCTTTCTAAACCTCTCAAATAGCAAGTTTGGGTCATGCTCCCTATTGTTTATGACAATATTGGGAGCTGCCGGTGGTGCCTCTTGTCTATTCTGGAGAACCTCCAGAAGCTGCCTCCGCACTTGTGCCATCTCAGCATCTTTTTTAGCCATTTGTTCTTGAAACCTATTTTGAGCTTCGTTGGCTTGCCTCTGTTGGGCCAACATAGCTTGCATGAGCTCTTGGAACTGATTTGCTGTAGGTATTGGATTCTGATCATTTTCATTTTGATTGCTAGCAGAAGCATTGTTCGGAAGAACTCTTCTAGGAGGCATTGCTGTAAAACAAAATGTTAGTACACAATAATTATAGTCAAATGGTTTCCTAGACGTCACACTAAGCAATTCTAACGAATTCAGGTACTCTCACCACGATCCTAAGATCTTTCTAGTTTCTTTTAAGTGCCTGAAACAAGTCCCGCTCTGATACCAGTCCTGTCGCGACCCCGGACCGAGGCCGCGGCATTAAAGTGAGATTATTTGAAAGATGATTAAACCTCCCACAGGTTTCCGCGGTGAGGGTTCCGAAAAACACAAGGAACAACCAACTCACATGATCAAGTATGCGGAAGCGCGTGGCAAATCACATCTTAACAAGTCACGACAGAATATAAACATAATGTTGATGGACCCGATTTCTTCCCTCTCTCCCGCTGCCTCCGCCCCGGGTCTTTCGGGTACGGCGGAGGGGAGGAGAAGAAAAGTGAAGGGTAACAACATCTTTCTTTTTTGTACGGGTATGCCAATTTCACTTTTCTACTTGGAATTTAGAAACGGTGATCCAAAGATCCACCTTCACAAGTAGAAAGGGGAAATGAAACTTTTTCTAGTTTCTATTGCACACATATTTTAAGAAAAGAGACAAAGGTTTTTTTTGAATGCCGTGAAAGGCGATTTCATTTGTTGCCGTGAAAGGCGATTTTGCCGTAAAAGGCGATTTACAAGTCTTATCCATTATGAAAGACAAGAATTGTGATTTTTGTCTCTAAAAGAAAAATAAGGTACAATGGAAATCAAGAAAAGGAATCTGACTTCTCATTCGATTGTGGGGACACGTTCAGATCGACGGTCGCGAGTCATGTATGGGCTCCTCCATCGTCCATGCAGATGAGAACACGATGCTTGGATTCTTGGCTTGGCTTTCTAAACCTCAAATTTTTTAAAGGACAAAGACCAAGAGAAGGTCTTATATCTGATAAAAAGCTAAGTAAACGGGCTGAAAAGCCACGTTTTAGCCATGTTGGTAGAAGAAGGGAGGTCCTTGGGGGGGTGGCCCCCAAGGGTGCTTCAATCACCCTTTGGTGGTCTTTGCAGCAGGGTTGCAGGGCTTCTGGATTTTTTGTCTTCTTCGGGGGGAGAGCGAGAGCTAGATCCGGATCCTTTTCCCTTTGGAATGCCCTCCTATTTATAGGCCTTTGGTAGCCATTTAGGAGGGTTTATGAGCATTGAATGCATTAATGCTCATAATGGGAGGAGTTACAAGTTTTTAAATTACTTGTTTTGTAACTCCTTTTTCCTTGAATTTGATTGGCCGATGGAGAATAATGAGCCTTTAATTGCCTTCAATCCCCATCATGGGAGGAGTTTCATGGCTTTAATGCCATAAATCCTCTGACTTGTAACTCCCATTTGCTTGCTTTTGATTGGGCCATCCAAAATAATGAATTAATGATCCCATTAACTTGTCATAAAGCGGGTCATTTAACCTCATTAATTGGTCGCCAAGTCGCTCGAAGAGTCGCGGGCCGCGCCGCATCTTTTGGAATTCTTCTTGCGATGACCGCCGGTGGATCCACATGTTGTTTGATGTCGGATGGCGATGCAATTTCAGACATTGATTAATGTCAAAGTGCCGGCAACATCTGTCCTGTCGATTTCACGATCGGGCGGGCAGAAAGTGTGCTTTCTTTGTCTGCCGGTTGGCGATTTCGAGGCATCTAATGATCATCCAATGATTTCGGTGGCGAATCCGTGATGTTGACGAAGATCGACGGATTTGATGCACGAAAAATCAGATTTTGGAAAAATCACAGGGGCCAATCAACTCGAAACGCGAAAAGGACCTGAAAAAGGGTCTTCCGGCGAATTTTTGGGTCGGGATTTCGCCGGAATTGCACCATGGTCGCTGGCGACCATGGGCCCAAGGTCGCCGGCGACCATGGGCCTTGGGCCCATTTTTTGGCCGCCTTTCGATCGCCGTTTCTTCGCCGTTTTTCGATCTTTTTTCATTCTTTTTTCTTCTGTATTTTTCCTGACATTTCCCCTCATTTATTGGCCTGATTCTCTTGAAGAAAACCCGACGAGAAGCCACGCAAATCGGAGCACAAAGTTTCCTATTTTTCTGGAAAGCCGAAGACTTTGTTGTGCGGTTTTGCCGATTTTTTGTCAAGCATTGAAACTAGGCCAAACGATGTCGGAATGACCTGAAATTCGACGTGGAGCTTCTTGAGCAGTAGATAGGACCAACCATAGGCTTTGGTTTGAGTTTTGAAGCCTTTCAGGGTCCCGCAAATGCTTGCCTTAATTTCGCCATGAGAGAAATGCCGAGCTTTGACTTGTGGTCAACCGATGTCTGATTGACCTGAAATTTGACAAGGAGCCTCCTGAGTGGTAAGTAAGACCAACCATGGGCTTCGGTTTGAGTTTTGAAGCCTTTTGGGGTCCCGCAAATGCTCGCCTTGATTTCACCTCGAGGAAAATGCCGAGCTTTGAAACTAGGCCAAACGATGTCCGTTTGACCTAAAACTTGACAGGGGACCTATTGGAGTCATTTTGAGATGTCCATTAGCTCCAATTTGGATGCCATAATTCCGGGGTGCTCCGCTGCCGGTAGGCCTGTTTTTGCTTCCTGAGAGTTGATGAAGGGTCAAACGTTGTCCGTTTGATTTGAAATTTGGCAGGGGGCCTTTTGGAGGTATTTTGAGACCATCCGCAGGCTCTGATCGAAGTTTTGAAGTCTTCGACACTGTCGCTGCCGGGAGCTCCTGCCTGGCTGTCGGAGGAGTGAAGTTAGGCCAAATGATGTCGAAATGGCCTGAAACTTCATGTGTACCCTTCTTTTGGCTGCTTTGAAGGATCTTGCAGTTTTTGTTTGATTCTGACAAGATCTGGTGCTTGAAGTGGCGCCTTCCTATTTATGGCAGGATGTGGCTCCATGTAGCTTTTGGTGTTGAAGGGACATAGTGACATTTTTGGTGTCAACAAATGCCCCCTCGAGGTACAGCGACGAGGTGGGCAGCTCTGGCAGTCGGTGTGCCTCGAAGAGAATTTGAAGGAGATCTTCTTGCTTGACCAAGAGTCTTGAGCATTTTTCTTTTGATGGAGTTGCTTTTTGAGCTTCCAAGGGATTTCGCGGTAATGAGAGGGGTCATGTACCGTCTCAAGGTAAGGATTTTGAAATGACATTTGGATATGGGTTTTTGGTTTTGGGTTTTCCCTTTTAACCTGGTGAACCTAAAGGCTTTATGTGGCACATTAGGCGGTTAAGAAGGTTTTTGGTTTTTTGACCTTGTGACCTAACAGGCTGTATGTGGCGAGTTAGGGGGTCGGGATTTTGGTTTTTTGGTTTCGGCCTTGTGACCTAACAAGCTGTATGTGGCAAGTTAGGGGACCATGGTTTGGTTTTTTTTGTCACTCTTTGGGACAATTTTGGGTCCATTGGAGTGGTTTGTTTTTTTGTGGAATGTCAATTTCAAGATTGTGGCTTGATTTGGTGCATGGGGTTGGATGGTTGGGTTTCTTTTGGAAGCTTATGAAGCTCGGAATTTTTTGTATGGTCCAATCAACTCAAGAGAGGCATGGAACCATTTTTGTATGCTCTTGGTAAGAGAAATTTTGACTAAAAGCCACTTTTAGTGCCTAGGTGGTGAAACCTGGCTCATATGGGCTAACCCATGGGACCTTAAGCTTTTAAAAATGGCTTAGATCTCATGTGGTGTCATTTTGTAAAGAATATCTAAAAATATCCCTTTTGTGTAGAGAATATCTAAAAATATCCTTACTTGGAGAGAATCTCTCAAGTTTCCTTGATTTTGGGAGAGATTTTCTCAAAGTATCTTTCTTTAGGAGAAAGTTTCTCAAGTCCCCTTTCTTTTTGGAGAGAATTTCCAAGAATCTCCTCTTTAGGAGAGAATATCTCAAATCTCCCTTTTTTTTTAGGAAGTTTGCTAATTTTTAGCACTTACCTCCTTGCTTTTCTCCTCCTTTCCTCTTTTGGTTTGCCTTTTCTATAAAGCAATGGAGATGGGTTTTCTTTCTCTTGTTGCTTTACTTTTGCAAAAATCTTCAAGAGTGCTCCAAGAGATTTCTCAAGGATCTTCAAGTTTCTTCTTCTTCTTCTCCATGGCTTCAAGTAAGGTCTTCTTTTTCCAAGAAAAACCACTCCATGTAGATGTAGGAAAGTTTCCTTTTCTTTTTTTTCTTCTTTTCTTTTCTTTTTTTTTCTCTTTTTTTTTCTTTTTTTTTTCCACGTGTTTCTCTTCCTTTTTTTTCTGTTTTTTTTTTTTCACGTCTTTCTTTCTTTCTTCTTTTTTTTTTGGTGCACGTTCTTTTCTTTTTTTCTTTTTTTTTTTTTTTTTTTTTTTTCTTTTTTGCCTTCCTTTTTTTTGATAAGTTGTTTTTTTTTTTGCTCACCATGATATGAGGTTTATGCAATTCAAGATGATCATGCATTTTTTTTTTTTAATGCATCAAGATAAAAGGCTAGAATTTCTAGGTCAAGTCAACATGGATTTTGACTTAGACAAAGTTTGATTGGTTTTGACCAAGTTGGGTTGGAATTGGTCAAACTTTCGTCAAAGTTTTCCTAGCATCTAATGCATGATTTTTGGTAAATGGAATTGGGGGCATGATGATGCATACCTCGAATTTTCTTGCAAGTCTTGGGATTTTTGGAGCTTGCAGCAATGTTGAGCCCACTTCTCTAGTCTCGCAGAATTTCGAGGAGCTTTGCAAGTTTTGGAATTTTGAGCTCGCAGCAATGTTGAGCTCTTTTCTGATCTTGCGAAGATTTGAGAAGAAAGGTTTGATCTCGCAGCAATGTTTGAATTCAAGTCTTCTTCGAGAACCCTTCATTGATTATGAGCTCGCAGCAATGTTGAGCTCATCTTCAAGCTTCCTTTCTTTTCGGGGTGCCTCCCTTTTCTTCGAAATTGCCCCGGAACCATGCCAAAATTTTGCTAGGATTTTTTTTATAGCAAAATTCTGTCATTTGGTGTTTGATTTCCTCCTTTCTGACTCTTGCAGGTGGTTCCTCTAGAACAAACAAGGGTAAGGGCCTTGTTACTGATGCACCTCGATAAGGAGATCAACGAGACTAGGCAGCGTCTCGAGTTGTTGGAAGAACAGACTGCTGCTAAATGAACTGCTGTTCTTGAAGCTCGTGCCAGAGAAAGCACTCTGATCCGTCAGGTTGAAGAGGTTGACGGGAATCTCCGAAGGAAGACTCAGGAGCGTGAGCGATGGCGACTTATTTGGGAGGAATTCCCTCGTGCTGATGATGGATCGCGGTTTTCTGCCGCATTTTATGGCGGCATCTTGAAGAAGCGTGGCCTGGAAGCTTTGGAGGCTGAGGCCAAGAGTCTGCTCGAGGACCTTAGTCTTTGGTTGAAGACTATGATGGACTGAGCTTTTGACAAACTTTCTTCTTTCTTTTTTTTTTTGGTACCTCCATGTATAAACATTTTGGCACTCTATTTTTTTGTATCCCCTTGTTCTACTTAAATTCTTTTTGTTGAAAATAAGCAAAAGTTGAACGGGAATGTTTGTTTGAAAATCTTGATCAAAAGGTTATCATTTTGTGAAAATCTTTTGTCAAAAGTGTTGTTTTGGCATGAAAGCCAGATTTTGGTGGCGTGAAAGCCGATGTGGCATGGAAGCCGATTTTTGGCATGAGAGCCGATTTTTTGTTTTTGGCGTAAAAGCCGGATTTTGGCATGAGAGCCGATTTTTTTTGTTTTTGGCGTAAAAGCCGGATTTTGGCATGAGAGCCGATTTTTTGTTTTTGGCGTAAAAGCCGGATTTTTTGAAAACCAAGTTTTGTTTTGTTGGCATGAGAGCCGAATTTTGTTTTGATTTTTGGCGTGAAAGCCGATTTTTGGCGTGGAAGCCGAGTTTTTTGGCGTAAAAGCCGAGTTTTTGGCGTAAAAGCCAGGTTTTTGGTTTTCAAAAATGCAAGTATCGACTAAGAGTCGCCTCCCTGCTGAATGGTATTGCAAGTATCGATGGAATGTCGCCTCCTTGCTCATTCGGTTGCGAGTATCGATGGAATGTCGCTTCCTCGCGAAGTTGGGTGCAAGTATCGACTAAGCGTCGCTTCCCTGCTTTTTCTTCAAAAATTCATTTTGCGGGTATCGATGGAATGTCGCCTCCCCACGATTTTTGAAATTTGAGGTTTTTTCGAACCTTTGTTTTTCTTTTGAAATTTGGGTTGTGGATATCAACTGGAATGTTGCGTCTCCACGATTTTTGAAATTTTGCAAGTATCAACGAGGTGTTGCTTCCTTGCGGTTTTGAGGTTTTGGAAGTATCGAATGGGGTTCGCATCCTTCCAATGGGTTTTTGCGAGTATCGACTTGACACCGCTTTCCCGATTTTTGTTTTTAGACACGAGGGTCGTAAATTTTGACCTAAAACCATTTTTGGCGGTAAAAGGTAAGGTGGACTAGGGTGGAAATTCCTAAGTCTTGATTTTTGTTTCAAACCAAGAATTTTGGGTTTCAAGGATCGAAAATTTTGGTTAAGTTTGGAAAGAGGCTCCTAAACTTAGATTTTTGGATTTTGATTTTCTTTTGAACAATGAAACGATGAAAGTAAGCATTGTTTTGGAAGTTCAACATAAAGGTGAAAATTCCAAAAGGAGTGGGTTTGACGAGCAAGTACCTGGAAATAGGCTTTGGCCTTGCAGGCGTCGCTCTGACCCAGTGGAGGAAGTCTTCAAGGGTAGTACCGCTTCAAGAACTTGCCGTTGATGGGCAGCATACATCTATCACCTTCCATGTTTAGAAGTGCGTATGCGCCATTGGAGAAGACTTGGTCGATGACGAAGGGTCCTTCCCATTTTGGTTCAAATTTGCCTTTGGATTTGTGAGAGAAAACCATCGGCCTTTTCACCGCAAGAACCAAGTCACCCTTTTTGTGGGCGCGTTGCCTGACCTTTTTGTCGAAAGATCCAGCCATGCGTGCTTGGTAGAGCTCAATGCTTTGGAGTGCCTCGAGCCGTCTCTCATCGAGATTGTCCAGCTCTTGGAGTCTTAATTTGACATTGCTTTCTTGCGTCATGTCATTTTGTAGAGATACCCTTAAGGAAGGAATTTGTACCTCTAAAGGGACAACAGCTTCGCATCCATAGACCAAGGAGAATGGCGTGCTATGGGTCGGTCCTCGAACGGTGGTTCGGTAGGCCCACAAAGCTTCGGATAGTTTGTCGCCCCAGTCCCTTTTGTGGCTAGAGACCATTTTCTTGAGAATTTTGCAGAGTGTCTTGTTGAAGGCCTCTGCCAGTCCATTCGCCGCCGGATTGTACGTAGTTGAAGGACAACTTTGGATTTTGTATTTGTCGCAGAACCTGTAGAATCTATGATCACGGAATTGTGGTCCGTTATCATGGACGAATCTTTTAGGTATGCCGAAGCGACAAATGATGTTGGTGCGCAAGAACTGAAGGACTGATGAGGTCTTCATTTCATTGAGCGCAAAAGCTTCTGACCACTTGGAGAAATAATCCGTAGCGGCGAAGATGAAGCGATGACCTTTGCTTGACGGAGGGGAGACAGGACCTACGATGTCCATACCCCAGGCTTCGAAAGGCCATGAAATTGCTGTAGGATGTAGCCATTCTGGAGGCATGTGGACATAGTCTCCATGAACTTGGCATTGTTGGCAGCGTTTAGCAAATTGCATTGCGTCAGCTACCATGGTAGGCCAATAATAACCTAACCTTTTTATCTGATCGTAGAGCTTTGGACCAGCCTGATGAGCTCCACACAGACCAGCATGCACCTCTTTGAGAGTTTCTTTAGCTTCTTGTTGTGATAAGCAGCGTAGAAGTACTCCATTGTAGGATTTTCTGTAGAGCATCTTTGAAGGAATGTCCAGATGAAAGTTTGGGGTTCGTCTTTGAACACTTACCCGTTCTCTTGGATCTTCAGGCAGGATTCCGAACATAATATAATCAATGAACGGATCCCTCCAGTCGCCGATCGGAGGTCTGAGGATGGAGATCCGACTTCCAACCAGTTGGTGGCACTCAGCAACTGCTTGGTGTGTATTGAGGGGAGGGAGAATCCTTCTCTCACACACTGTAACTTGCATTTGTTCTCCTTCTTGGACCGCCATAGAGGCGGCGAGTCCAGCCAGGGCATCTGCACGGATGTTTTCGCCTCTACGAATGTGGGTGATATGACAGATGTCAAATTTTTGCCGAAGTGATTGCGCCTTGTTGTAGTAAGGCAGCAGATCAGGCTTCCTGATTTCAAATTTCTGATTCATCTGGTTGACGATCAGTTGAGAATCCCCGAAGGCTTCTAGCACTGTGATGCCGGATTCGAGGGCGAGTTCCAATCCTACAATCAGGGCTTGGTACTCAGCTGCATTGTTTGAACATGGTTCCAGTAGCGAGAAGGCGTGTGGAATCATGTATTTGTCGGGACTAACAAAGAGGATGCCAATCCCTGAAATTTGATTTTCTTTTTCACTTGTCCTGGTTGCACCGTCGAAGTACATATCCCAGGAAGCATTTGATAAGGAAGCCTCCACGTTGTAGACTGACTCGTCTGGGAGATCATCCCTGAGTGGAGAGTCTTCAGGCAACGGATGCTCTGCAAGAAAGTCTGCCAGAGCTTGACCTTTGATTGCCTTTTGTGGTACATACCTAATATCAAATTGTGACAGGAGGATAGACCATTTTGCCAGTCGGGCATTGAGGGAACCTGCTTTTGTGACAAGGACCTTCAGGAGATTGATCCTCGAGATCAGGTATACTGTGTTGGACAGCAGATAGTGACGTAGCTTTTGTACAGCAAACATCACTGCAAGACATTCTTTTTCGACTGGAGAGTAGCGATGCTCTGCACCTACCAGCATGCGGCTGAGATAGTATAGAGCAGCTTCTTTTCCCTCGTGATTTCCTTGTGCAAGTAGAGCTCCCAAAGAGTGGTCGAGGGCTCTTGTGTACAAGATAAATGGTTTTCCAGTTGTGGGGGCAGCCAGTACTGGAGGTTTGGTCAGGTATGACTTGATGTCTTGGAACGCAGTTTCGCATTCAGCATCCCAGACAAAGTCCACGCCCTTTTTCATTAGGCGGGAGAATGGACGGCATTTCCCTGACAGGTTGGAGATGAACCGTCGAATGTATGCCAATCTTCCTTGAAGCCCTTTTAACTGTCTCAGGGTTTTTGGGGATGGCATTTCTAGGATAGCCTTGACTTTGATAGGGTCAAGCTCTATTCCCGCTTTCCGAACTACGAATCCGAGGAACTTACCCGATGATACACCGAAGAAGCATTTTAGGGGATTCATTCGCAGTTTGTGCCTGCGTAGTCGGAGGAAGACTTCTCGAAGATCTTTGAGATGGTCTTCTTTCCTTTTGCTTTTGACGGCGAGGTCATCAACGTAGCATTCGACCGTCTTATGCTGCATATCTTGGAATATCTTCATCATAGCCCTTTGATATGTCGCACCAGCATTTTTCAGACCAAATGGCATTACAGTGTAACAATACACGCCAAATGGGGTCCGAAATGATGTGTGTCTTTCATCTTCAGGATGCATTTTTATCTGATTGTACCCAGAGAAACCATCCATGAATGTCATCCGCTCGAATCCACAGGTGTTGTCGATCATCACCTCCGGTATGGGGAGCGGAAATTCATCCTTAGGACATGCATTGTTCAGGTCTCTATAATCAATACAGACCCTGATCTGCCCATTTTTCTTTGTCACTGGGACGATGTTGGCCAACCATTCAGGATGCTGTTCCTCGCGGATGAAGCCAACGTTTTTGAGTTTCTGAACTTCTTGTTCAATTTTGTCCATTATGTCAGGACGAAATCTTCTTTGGCCTTGTTTGACAGGCTTGATATCTTTTTGTAGATTGAGTTTGTGAACTGCTATTTTGGGGTCTAAACCAGGCATTTCAGCGTAAGACCATGCAAAACAATCAACAAACTCATGAAGAAAAGCGATATACTCGGGTAACTCATCATCCTTTATATTCTTGCTTATGAATACAGGACGTGGGCTATCTGACGTTCCCAAGTCTATCTTTTGAACAGAATCTTCTGTTGGAAGACTTGAAGGTGGTTCCTCCATAATATTTTCGGAGGCTTCCAACTCAACAAGACCTTCCGGAGTTTCAAAGGTATTCTCAGACCAAGGCTGTGCTTCTGACCATGGGTCTTCTTGATCGGCACTCTTCTCAAGACTTGCTATGAGATGGTCCCAATCACCTGCTGAAACTGGATCGAAGTATGGCACTTCTTTTGGAGATGATGGTTCTTCTGGACCAGAAGACTGTGCATCTGTATCATCGGACAATTCCTCTTTATCATCAGAGAAATCGTACCAATTGGAGGGGCTTCCTGGATCCTTGACGGGTAACTCTTCAAAGAGATATCCAGGGAGATTAATGTCTTCAAAGACACGAGATGTTGAGGCTTCATCGGCCAGACGACTTTGTAGCCTTTGGGTCAACTGTCTCATGGGAGCATCAGGGTCGTAGCCCAGTCCGTATGAAGACTTTTCTATATGACGATAGAGTTTCCAATCCTCCTGCTGGCCTTTTGTCAGGGTGGGCTCCAATGGTACGAGGATACCGTGGCCACCTCCCAAGCCAATTGGATTTCGAGCGTCATAGCCCATTTTTTTTCATGATAGCTTGCGCCATTGGACTATACAAGGATAGTTGTGGCATACCTTTGTTTTGGAAAGGCTCAAGCGAAGAGTTTGATGAAGAAGCCGCCGACCTGTGGAAAAAGATCGGCTTTTCTTTTGGTGAGTTTGTCGGAACAACGAAGGAAGCTGATGCTGGATCGCCTATGCCAGCAGGTGTCTCCAATGGAGTGAGAGCAGGTTGAGCTTGCTGAGTATCAGCTTGGCTTGACGACGTGTCGTCTTCTGTCTCTGAATCCGAATCTGTGTCTTGCATAATAGACACAAAGGAGATGACGAACTTGCCCCCAGGCTTTTGTTTGGTCTTCTTTGCCTTGGTAGTTATCACTAGCGGCTTTGAAGACTTGAGGGAGACAACAAAAGGAGATTGGTTGATCTCCTCGGTTTTGCCGGATGGTTGATTTTCTTCCGGTGATTGCCGAGGAGCCTTGCCTTTATCTTTCTGGAGACTTTCGGCAAAGGATGCTATTTCTTTCTCCTTTTCTTCGTTTTCATCTTTGTACATCTGCGAGTCTGCGAAATGGACTTCTTTGCCTTTGAAAGGCTTTTTGTCCGCAAATACGCGATGTACCAAGCCGTCGTCGCCAACAAACTTGATGCACTGATGAAGAGTTGAAGGAACAACACCACTCTCGTGTATCCAGGGGCGTCCGAGAAGGATGTTGTAGCATGAGGGGGTCTTTATTGCATATACAGTGACTTCAGAGATAAGATCACCGATTTGCAACTTGAACCTAATCTTGCCGATAGGCCTCTGAGCGCTTCCATCGTATCCAAAGATAGACACGGATGTGTGACTCAGCTTGCTAGGCGGGATGCCCAGCTCTTCGAGTGCCGAAGTAGAGATGAGGTTGAGGGCAGAACCCGGATCGATCTGTACTCTGTGTATCGGCATCTCTTTGATGTACCCTGTAAAGTATAAGGGCCGGTTGTGCTTTGTTTCGCCTAGTAGGAGGTCTTCCTTAGTGAAGGCGATAGTTGCACTTGCTGCTTTTTGAACTGAGAGGCAATCATTGCAAGATCCCTCAGTCTTCTTCTTTTCTCCTTTTGAGGAGGTATTTGATTTTTTAACCCTATAGTCCATTTCAATTTGTAGGACTTGTGGGGCATGCTTGTCGACATCCACATTCAGTCTTTGCAGTTCTGAAATGAGACTATCACGAGTTTGGGGAGACATTCGTAATAAGTCTAGGATGTGCAGGCGTGCAGGTATGTGTCTAAAGTGCTCAATCAAGTCATACTTGAAAGCCTCCTTAGGGCCTGCATTTTCATTAATGTTGCCACTTGGGGCGCTTACATTCTGTCCCGAAGGATTTACATAAGAAGAAGAAGTTAGATTGTAGTTTTTGTGGTAATCCCGGCCAGAGCGGGTACCTTTACCAACTTCGAGAGCTTCTGGAGACGGTTCTTCATTCGGAAGTCCACCCTCGGGATTGAGGGGCTGATCCTTTTCATTTGCTGAAGATGCTTCCGTGTCAACCTTACCATCCTCAGTGATTGCATTGCATGGGGCATTTTCCGGGAACAAGTCCTGAACAGCGTCCAGCAATTTGTCTTCTTTGTTTACAATTTCATCGGTCCAGACATCACCCATGAGGTTGGGCATCTGGGACCAGTTGACTGGGTAGACTTCATCGGTAGAGACGTCTTCAAGGTGGTCAGCCAGAAGAGGTCTGTACTCTGATGTGACAGTCTCGGAAGACGAAGGTTGAGAAGATGCCATTTCCGAGGTAGTAATATCAGAGGATATACTACCTGATGTAGTATGGGAGTTTGTGGCCTCGGCAGATGAAGCTCCAGAGGCGCTGTCGTTTCGAACTATCGCATTTGCAAGCAATAGGAAACGTCTCCGGAACGGATTGTTGGGAGTCAGATTCATCCTCTGATGTAAGGGGATCATCCACCCAGCAGCTTTCTTCATTTTCAGGAGTTACTGGAGGGGACTCCTGTAGATTTTCCGGGACCACCGGTTCTGGATTGCGATGAAGCTGATTGATGTGATCTTGTCCTTGCTCTATGGCAAGACGCTGCAAGATCCTTGCATATTCTTCGAGATCAGGCATAGGAGCCAGATCTTCTTCTTCATCTACTCCTTGTAGTTCCTCCTGATCGGGTTCTACCGGAGCATTGGCAGGTGCTGTGTCAACAGCATTTTCCTGAACAACCTCTTGGTCTCCTTCATCATCAGACCAAGATCCCTGTGGTTGTAAAGGGTTATACCAGATCACCGGCATGAGATGGGATTCGGGGATCCATTCCTCGTCGGAGAGGTATTCTCCTGTTTCGAGGGATTCCTCCCATTCATCGGTGTCACTGGCGGTGTCACTGGACTCGTACCCATCCATGGGGAATCCAACTACTGAATTGCAAGAGTATGATGCCCCCTGCATGTCTTCAGTCTTTAGTAGTGATGGCATGAAATCACGAAGGGTGAATTTCCTTGCCGGCCTCGAAGTCTCGGAAGGAGACTTTTCTGCTGCCCCCAGTGAAGGGGTAGGGGAAGTTTCTGTCTTTTCAGGAACTTCTTGTTTTGGTTGAGCTTTCTCCTGCTGTTTAAGCTTACGGAGTTGTCTCCTGGCTTGCCTTCGCTGTTGAGCGGTCGGCTTTATTTTGACGATCTCCCAGTTTTCATCTTCCAGGAGATCGGGATGTACCCATATGGACTGTCCATCTGGTGTTGGGCACGGGACTAGCTCTTGGGATGTTTTGAGCCATTTTTATCACCTTGAAGGAAGTAGTGACCTTCTTCTTTGGTGACTTTTGTGTTTGTCCATATGACACCATGTTGACGGAGGCAGACCCATAGTTTTTGTCAAAGGTGATGACTCCGTTTTTCCACATCTCATTGATCTTTTCTCTCACAACGAAGCATTGGTTGAGAGGATGCGAGATCATCTGGTGGTATGGACAGTACCGGGGATCGTTGGTTTTGCCAACATCTCCTGGTCTTTTGGGTTCAGGCAGGGTGAGCTTCCCGTTTGCCAAGAGAGCCTCGAAGATTTCTTCGACATCTTCATCGAACGGGTATTTCTTTTCTACTCGTTCTTTGAAGGCATCAGAGAGTTCAGGTCTCTTACCTGCACCTTTGTTTTCAGCTTTCTTTGGTGGCTGCGGAGCTGACTTGGTTTGCACATTGAGAACCTCCTTTTTCTTTTGCTTCGAGGTTGCAATGGCGGTCGGCTCCTTCTTTGATGATTTCTGACTGCTGAGGTCTTTGATCACCCGTCTCAGCCTCCATTGATGCTTCTAGGAGTTCTCCCAGATTCTTTGATTTGTTGCCGATAATCATGGAGCGTATCTTTGCTCTCATGTTGTTACGGCAGATGTCGACCAGCGACGCTTGTGGCAGTACGTCTGAACATTTGTACGCCATTGCCTTCCATTTGTGAATGTAGTCGTATGTCGACTCATTCTCTCCCTGTTTTAGGCTGCAGAGTTGAGCCATAGTCACAGGATGATCCTCACCTCTGAAGTGAGTTAGGAAGCGTGTCTCCATCATGGCCCAGTTTTGGATAGAGTCCTCCTGAAGAGTGGAGTACCAATCAAAGGCCGTACCTTTTAGGGTACTTGCGAAGAGACGGATCTTGAGGGCGTCTTGATCCGCGATGGCTCCCGTCAGGATCTTGAAATGGATGACATGTTGTCTGGCCGAGCCCTTCCCCGTATATGTTTGGAGAGTGGGCTGTTTGAATTTGGTAGGAAACGGTACCGAGTCCATCCATAAGGGATATGGTGGCTTGATTCCGTGTTCCTTTAGTGAATCCTCTTCCTTTGCTTTGGCGAGGATATCGTCAACGTCCTTTTTGGTAAGGGCGCGTGACTCATTTACCTCCTCTTCGTGGTGACTTGGAGGAGCTTCATTATTCGGTGGACGTTGGAGGGTAAGAAGTAAGTTCTCCATGAGAGCTTCTATCCTCTGCTGTCCCTGCTCCAGCTGCTGGATGCGTGCGGCTACGTCATCTTGCGGCGGAGGCTGCTCAGCATTTGTGACTAAGACGTTCATCTTTCGAGAGTCGAATGAGGATATCGTCTTGGTGACTGAGCTGGAGCTCATTCTTTTGGATGAAGAGCTCGAAGAGTGATTGCTCCGGTGTCCTTGACTTGAAGGAGTGGGAGAATCTTCTCTATGTCTTCGCGCCCGGGAGACGCTGCGAGTCACCGGTCGCTTGACATGGATTTTTGTTGCTGACTTCTGGCGCCTTTTGGTTTTGCCAACCATATGGACAGTAGCAACTTGGTTGGGTGCTTCTTTTTCAACCCATTTTTGAGAGACCTGGAGCGTGGAGTGCTGGGCTCTTTGCTTCTCTAGTCTCTTTTGCCGATACGCCGCGCGCGGCGACGCATACGACGAGCGATTTGAGCTTCAGTTAGCTCGGGCTGTGCTCTAGCCACGAAGGAGGTGGTCCCTCGCGCGCAGCAGCCGAGCTTGTCTTCTTTGTAATTTGGCAAGGACAGGATCTGGATGCGGTCCTTAGCCTGTCGCAGCGAAGCTTTAAATTTGGCGAGCTCGGCCCCTGTTGAGATGAAGGGCCGAGTTGCAGGAATACAGGCCTTGACAGATTCTCGCTGAGGCCTGATGATGCACGACTTGATCCTGGGCTTATAGGAATAAGCCGGCTCGTGCTGGGTGGGTTTTGTTTGGTGGAGGGCTGGTTTCTCCTCTTTCGTGTACGAGAGAGGGTAGAACCGGTTCTCCTTGAGCGGGGCCAGGTATGCTGGCCTTGCAGATCTTTGGGACCTTCTTTGTTTTGGAGAAGGTCTTGGAGACCAAGTCTTGAGGTAGACCTGGTTTCTTGCAGGCTGAGGTTTCGCGGGATTGTCGCGGGCTTCAGTCTTCTTGGCGGTTGCCCTTGGTGTCACGGTAGTGACGCGCCCAGGGGCGGTTCTCTGCTTCTTGGCAGGAGTTGTTTCTTCTGCGGGAAGTGGGAAAGGTCCCAGCGACCCGAAGACGATGGACCGGGGAGAGGAGGTCGACCCGGTGTCCTGTGTGTTACCGAAGGAAGTGACACTTCGGCCGCTGGCGAGGCGCTTAGGAGCGCATTTGTTTTGCTTCTCTTGAAGCATCAGCTGGTACTTGTTCTCGTCGAAGGTGATTGTCAGCGAAGCTGCCATGTTAGTTTTTGAAAAACCTTTCTGAAACAAGACCGGATCCATTAGTAATCACAAGAATGTGGTGATCATAAATGGAAATAAACTATGGTTTTTTTTCTTTTCAATTTGCTCGAGGGGACAAGGCCCGGCCCAAGCAAGATGAAGAAGGCAAAAAGCCATAGAGTATACAATTGTTCTAAACGCGAGTATGAAAGGCTCAGAGTGAGCGTTCCAGTGACTGCTAGAAGCAATTGTGAACCTTAATTCAGATTACCGAGGAGCGAGGCTCACTCGAGGTAAAATGATATAAGGTTGGGAGTACAAATGTGTCGGTCGCGAATACAGTAGACCCAAGAGGGCGTACTAGCACCGCTAGGCACAGATGTTGTAAATCGCATCCTTGAAATGGACACGAGATGGGATTTTTTGAAAGGTCAAGGTTGGGTTCATAAAGGAGAGCAAATGGCACTCCGATCCGAAAACGTGCTCAACATTTCTGCGAGCACAGAGTCCGAAAGGGAAATAACCAGAATTTCTCGAATCTGGACCCAACAATGACGGAAGTTTTTTTTTTTTGAAAAGTCAGGATCAGATTCATCAAAGAGAGCAAATGACGTTCCAACCCAAACACGTGCTCAACATTTCTGCGAGCACAGTAATCCGAGGAGGAAGAGGTCAAGATTTCTCGACTTTGAACCCGAACGTGACAGAAGTTTTTTTTTTTTTTTTTTGAAAAGTCAGGATCAGATTCAAAGAGAGCAAATGACGTTCCAACCCAAACACGTGCTCAACATTTCTGCGAGCACAGTAATCCGAGGAGGAAGAGGTCAAGATTTCTCGACTTTGAACCCAAACGTGACAGAAGTTTTTTTTTTTTTTTTTTTTTTTTTTTTTTGAAGATTTTTTTTTTGAAAGTCAGTATCGGATTCATCAAGGAGAGCAAATGATGTTCCAATCCAAACACGTGCTCAACATTTCTGCGAGCACAGAGTCTGGAAAGGAAGAGATCAAGATTTCTCAAATTTGAACCAAAAATCGACGAATTTTTTTTTTTTTTTTTTTAGGGTTTGAGAATACATCGAGTTCTCACGATTCGTTCTTATGAAACCAATGTTGATAGATCAGCCCCCAGGTAAGGGTAGGATTACTTAATGAACCCGTTTGGAGGACCCTTACCTAGAACAGCCTAGCTGTCTCCAAACTCTGGACAAGGCTTTTCTTGGATCAACCTCGATTAAAGAACGCAATCGGTAAAACTTTCGTGTTCTCAAGTGCATCCCCGTTTTTTTTTATTATTATTTTTTTATTTTTATGGACTCATCAGAGAGAGCGAATGGTCCGTTCCCAGTCTGAACAGGAGCTTAAACAATTTCTGCAAGCCCTAAGTCAAAAAGGAAAAGAAAACCAAAATTTCTCAAATTTGGATCCAAAAGAAAGAGGAAATTTTTTTTTGAAAACCTGACAAGTTTGAAATCAGATTTTTTTTTGGAACTCACCAGCGAGAGCGAATGGTCCGTTCCCCGTCTGAACAGGGGCTCAAACAATTTCTGCGAGCCCTAAGTCAGAAAGGAAAAGAAAACCAAAATTTCTCAAATTTGGGTCCAAAAGAAAGAAGATTTTTTTTTTTGAAAATCTGACAAGTTTGAAATCAGATTTTTTTTTTCGAACTCATCAAAGAGAGCAAACGGTCCCTTTCCCAATCTGAAAACGTGCTCAAACATTTCTGCGGGCACTGAGTCCAAAAGGGAGGAGATCGAGATTTCTCAGATCTGAATTCAAAGAACAAGAGAAGATTTTTTTTTTTTCTTTGAGAAGGAGAAAGATCGGAAATAGACTTAAAGAAAGAAATTTCCAAAACAAAAAAATCCCATCTCATGTTTTTTTTTTTTATGCAAGATTCAACATCGGCCACCAACTAGAAAGGTGCCAAAGAATCTAAGTTCATGTTCTCAAATGAACGTGTCCCACCGGGTGTGCCAGCTTGATGGACCCGATTCCTCCCTCTCTCCCGCTGCCTCCACCCCGGGTCTTTCGGGGTACGGAGGAGGGGAGGAGAAGAGGAGATAAAGGGTAACAACATCTCTTTTTTTTGTACGGGTATGCCAATTTCACTCTTCTACTTGGAATTTAGGAATGGTGATCCAAAGATCCACCTTCACAAGTAGAAAGGGGAAATGAAACTTTTTCTAGTTTCTATTGCACACATATTTTAAGAAAAGAGACAAAAGGGTTTTTTTTTAATGCCGTGAAAGGCGATTTCATTTGTTGCCGTGAAAGGCGATTTTGCCGTGAAAGGCGATTTTGCCGTAAAAGGCGATATACAAGTCTTATCCATTATGAAAGACAAGAATTGTGATTTTTGTCTCTAAAAGAAAAATAAAGTACAACAGAAATTAAGAAAAGGAATCTGACTTCTCATTCGATTGTGGGGACACGTTCAGATCGACGGTCGCGAGTCATATATGGGCTCCTCCATCGTCCATGCAGATGAAAACACGATGCTTGGATTCTTGGCTTGGCTTTCTAACCTCAGATTTTTAAAGGACAAAGACCAAGAGAATGTCTTATATCCGATAAAAAGCTAAGTAAACGGGCTGAAAAGCCACGTTTTAGCCATGTTGGTAGAAGAAGGGAGGTCCTTGGGGGGTGGCCCCCCAAGGGTGCTTCAATCACCTTTTGGTGGTCTTTGCAGCAGAGTTGCAGGGCCTCTGGATTTTTTTTTGTCTTCGTCGGGGGGAGAGCGAGAGCTAGATCCTTTCCCTTTGGAATGCCCTCCTATTTATAGGCCTTTGGTAGCCATTTAGGCGGGTTTATGAGCATTGAATGCATTAATACTCATAATGGGAGGAGTTACAAGTTTTTAAATTACTTGTTTTGTAACTCCTTTTTCCTTGAATCTGATTGGCCGATGGAGAACAATGAGCCTTTAATTGCTTTTAATCCCCATCATGGGAGGAGTTTCATGGCTTTAATGCCATAAATCCTTTGACTTGTAACTCCCCTTTGCTTGCTTTTGATTGGGCCGTCCAAAATAATGAGTTAATGACCGCATTAACTTGTCATAAAACGGATCATTTAACCTCATTAATTGGTCACCAAGTCGCTCGAAGAGTCGCGGGCCGCGCCGCGTCTTTTGGAATTCTTCTTGCGATGATCGCCGGTGGATCCACATGTTGTTTGATGTCGGATGGCGATGCAATTTCAGACATTGATTAATGTCAACGTGCCGGCAACATCTGTCCTATCGATTTCACGATCGGGCGGGCAGAAAGTGTGCTTTCTTTGTCGGCCGGTTGGCGATTTTGAGGCATCTAATGATCATCCAATGATTTTGGCGGCGAATCCGTGATGTTGACGAAGATCGACGGATTTCATGCACGAAAAATCAGATTTTGGAAACATCACAGGGGCCAATCAACTCGAAACGCGAAAAGTACCCGAAAAGGGTCTTCCGGCGAATTTTTGGGTCGCCGGAATTTCCATGGTCGCCGGAGACCATGCACCCATGGTCGCCGGCGACCATGGGCCGGCGACCATGGGCCTTGGGCCCATTTTTTGGCCGCCTTTCGGTCGCCGTTTCTTCGTCGTTTTTAGATCTTTTTTCACTCTTTTTCTTCTGTATTTTTCCTGACTTTTCCCCTCATTTATTGGCCTGATTCTCTCGAAGAAAATCCGACGAGAAGCCACGCAAATAGGAGCACAAAGTTTCCTATTTTTCTGGAAAGCCGAAGACTTTGTTGTGCGGTTTTGCCGATTTTTTGTCAAGCATTGAAACTAGGCCAAACGATGTCGGAATGACCTGAAATTTGACGTGGAGCTTCTTGAGTAGTAGATAGGACCAACCGTAGGCTTTAGTTTGAGTTTTGAAGCCGTTTGGGGTCCCGCAAACGCTTGCCTTAATTTCGTCATGAGAGAAATGCCGAGCTTTGACTTGTGGTCAACCGATGTCCGATTGACCTGAAATTTGACAGGGAGCTTCCTGAGTAGCAAGTAAGACCAACCATGGGCTTTGGTTTGAGTTTTGAAGCCTTTTGGGGTCCCGCAAATGCTCGCCTTGATTTCACCTCAAGGAAAATGCCGAGCTTTGAAACTAGGCCAAATGATGTCCGTTTGACCTGAAACTTGACAGGGGACCTTTTGGAGGTATTTTGAGACCATCCGTAGGCTCTGATCGAAGTTTTGAAGTCTTCGACACTGTCGCTGCTGGGAGCTCCTGCCTAGCTGTCGGAGGAGTGAAGTTAGGCCAAATGATGTCGAAATGGCCCGAAACTTCATGTGTACCCTTCTTTTGGCTACTTTGAAGGATCTTGTAGTTTTTGTTTAATTCTGACAAGATCTGGTGCTTGAAGTGGCGCCTTCCTATTTATGGCAGGATGTGGCTCCATGTAGCTTTTGGTGTTGAAGGGACATAGCGACATTTTTGGTGTCAACACCCACTCTCCAAACATATACGGGGAAGGGCTCGGCCAAACAACATGTCATCCATTTCAAGATCCTGACGGGAGCCATCGCGGGTCAAGACGCCCTCAAGATTCGTCTCTTCGCAAGTACCCTAAAAGGTACGGCCTTTGATTGGTACTCCACTCTTCAGGAGGACTCTATCCAAAACTGGGCCATGATGGAGACACGCTTCCTAACTCACTTCAAAGGTGAGGATCATCCTGTGACTATGGCTCAACTTTGCAGCCTAAAATAGGGAGAGAATGAGTCGACATACGACTACATTCACAAGTGGAAGGCAATGGCGTACAAATGTTCAGACGTACTGCCACAAGCGTCGCTGGTCGACATCTGCCATAATAACATGAGAGCAAAGATACGCTCCATGATTATCGGCAACAAATCAAAGAATCTGGGAGGACTCCTAGAAGCATCTATGGAGGTTGAGACGGTGATCAAAGACCTCAGTAGTCAGAAATCATCAAAGAAGGAGCCGACCGCCATTGCAACCTCGAAGCAAGAGAAAAAGGAGGTTCTCAATGTGCAAACCAAGTCAGCTCCGCAGCCACCAAAGAAAGCTGAAAACAAAGGTGGAAGTAAGAGACCTGAACTCTCTGATGCCTTCAAAGAACGAGTAGAAAAGAAATACCCGTTCGATGAAGATGTCAAAGAAATCTTCGAGGCTCTCTTGGCAAACGGGAAGCTCACCCTGCCTGAACCCAAAAGACCAGGAGATGTTGGCAAAACCAACGATCCCCGGTACTGTCCATACCACCAGATGATCTCGCATCCTCTCAACCAATGCTTCGTTGTGAGAGAAAAGATCAACGAGATGTGGAAAAATGGAGTCATCACCTTTGACAAAAACTATGGGTCTGCCTCCGTCAGCATGGTGTCATATGGACAAACACAAAAGTCACCAAAGAAGAAGGTCACTACTTCCTTCAAGGTGATAAAAATGGCTCAAACATCCCAAGAGCTAGTCCCGTGCCCAACACCAGATGGACAGCCCATATGGGTACATCCCGATCTCCTGGAAGATGAAAACTGGGAGATCGTCAAAACAAAGCCGACCGCTCGACAGCGAAAGCAAGCCAGGAGACAACTCCGCAAGCTTAAACAGCAGGAGAAAGCCCAACCAAAATAAGAAGTTCCTGAAAAGACAGAAACTTCCCCTACCCCTTCACTGGGGGCAGCAGAAAAGTCTCATTCCGAGACTTCGAGGCCGGCAAGGAAATTCACCCATCGTGATTTCATGACATTACTACTAAAGACTGAAGACATGCAGGGGGCATTATACTCTTGTAATTCAGTAATTGAATTCCCCATAGATGGGTACGAGTCCAGTGACACCGCCAGTGACACCGATGAATGGGAGGAATCCCTCGAAACAGGAGAGTACCTCTCCAACGAGGAATGGATCCCCGAATCCCACCTCATGCCGGTGATCTGGTATAACCCTTTACAACCACAGGGATCTTGGTCTGATGATGAAGGAGACCAAGAGGTTGTTCAAGAAAATGCTGTTGACACAGCACCTGCCAATGCTCTGGCAGAACCCGATCAGGAGGAACCACAAGGAGTAGATGAAGAAGAAGATCTGGCTCCTATGCCTGATCTCGAAGAATATGCAAGGATCTTGCAGCGTCTTGCCATAGAGCAAGGACAAGATCACATCAATCAGCTTCATCGCAATCCAAAACCGGTGGTCCCGGAAAATCTACGGGAGTCCCCTCCAGTAACTCCTGAAAATGAAGAAAACTGCTGGGTGGATGATCCCCTTACATCAGAGGATGAATCTGACTCCCAACAATCTGTTCCGGAGACGTTTCCTATTGCTTGCAATGCGATAGTTCGAGACGACAGTGCCTCTGGAGCTTCATCTGCCGAGGCCACAAACTCCCATACTACATCAGGTAGTATATCCTCTGATATTACTACCTCGGAGATGGCATCTTCTCAACCTTCGTCTTCTGAGACTGTCACATCAGAGTACAGACCTCTTCTGGCTGACTACCTTGAAGACGTCTCTACCGATGAAGTCTACCCAGTCAACTGGTCCCAGATGCCCAACCTCATGGGTGATGTCTGGACCGATGAAATTGTAAACAAAGAAGACAAATTGCTGGACGCTGTTTAGGACTTGTTCCCGGAAAATGCCCTATGCAATGCAATCACTGAGGATGGTAAGGTTTACACGGAAGCATCTTCAGCAAATGAAAAGGATCAGCCCCTCAATCCCGAGGGTGGACTTCCGAATGAAGAACCATCATCTCCAAAAGAAGTGCCATACTTCTATCCAGTTTCAACAGGTGATTGGGACCATCTCATAGCGAGTCTTGAGAAGAGTGCCGATCAAGAAGACCCATGGTCAGAAGCACAGCCTTGGTCTGAGAATACCTTTGAAACTCCGGAAAGCCTTCTTGAGTTGGAAGCCTCCGAAAATATTATGGAGGAACCACCTTCAAGTCTTCCAACAGAAGATTGTGTTCGAAAGATAGACTTGGGAACGCCAGATAGCCCACGTCCCGTATTCATAAGCAATAATATGAAGGATGATGAGTTACCCGAGTATATCGCTTTTCTTCATGAGTTTGTTGATTGTTTTGCATGGTCTTACGCTGAAATGCCTGGTTTAGACCCCAAAATAGCAGTTCACAAACTCAATCTACAAAAAGATATCAAGCCTGTCAAACAAGGCCAAAGAAGATTTCGTCCTGACATAATGGACAAAATTGAACAAGAAGTTCAGAAACTCAAAAACGTTGGCTTCATCCGCGAGGAACAGCATCCTGAATGGTTGGCCAACATCGTCCCAGTGACAAAGAAAAATGGGCAGATTAGGGTCTGTATTGATTATAGAGACTTGAACAATGCTTGTCCTAAAGACGAATTTCCGCTCCCCATACAGGAGGTGATGATCGACAACACCTGTGGATTCGAGCGGATGACATTCATGGATGGTTTCTCTCGGTACAATCAGATAAAAATGCATCCTGAAGATGAAAGACACACATCATTTCGGACCCCATTTGGCGTGTATTGTTACACTGTAATGCCATTTGGTCTGAAAAACGCTGGTGCGACATATCAGAGGGCTATGATGAAGATATTCCAAGATATGCAGCATAAGACAGTCGAATGCTACGTTGATGACCTCACCGTCAAAAGCAAAAGGAAAGAAGACCATCTCAAAGATCTTCGAGAAGTCCTCCTCCGACTACGCAGGCACAAACTGCGAATGAATCCCCTAAAATGCTTTTTCGGTGTATCAATACAAGGTCTAAGTTCCTCGGATTCGTTTATAGTTCGGAAAGCGGGAGGGTAGAGCTTGACCCTATCAAAGTCAATGATATCTCACTAGGAAATGCCATCCCCAAAAACCCTGAGACAGTTAAAAGGGC
>QPKB01000002.1:34744642-34805505 GCA_003546025.1 Camphora micrantha
GTTTTTGGCGTAAAAGCCGGATTTTTGGGCTGAGAGCCGATTTTGTTTTGGCGTAAAGCCGATTTTTGGCATGAGAGCCGAGTTTTTGTTTTTGCGTATGAGAAGCCGATTTTTTGGCATTTTTTGGCGTAAAAGCCGGATTTTGTTTTTTTGTTGGCATGAGAGCCGAATTTGGTTTGATTTTGGCGTGGAAAGCCGATTTTTGGCGTGGAAGCCGAGTTTTTTTGGCGTAAAAGCCGAGTTTTTGGCGTAAAAGCCAGGTTTTTGGTTTTCAAAATGCAAGTATCGACTAAGAGTCGCCTCCCTGCTGAATGGTATTGCAAGTATCGATGGAATGTCGCCTCCTTGCTCATTCGGTTGCGAGTATCGATGGAATGTCGCTTCCTCGCGAAGTTGGGTGCAAGTATCGACTAAGCGTCGCTTCCCTGCTTTTTCTTCAAAAATTCATTTTGCGGGTATCGATGGAATGTCGCCTCCCCACGATTTTTGAAATTTGAGGTTTTTTCGAACCTTTGTTTTTCTTTTGAAATTTGGGTTGTGGATATCAACTGGAATGTTGCGTCTCCACGATTTTTGAAATTTTGCAAGTATCAACGAGGTGTTGCTTCCTTGCGATTTTGAGGTTTTGGAAGTATCGAATGGGGTTCGCATCCTTCCAATGGGTTTTTGCGAGTATCGACTTGACACCGCTTTCCCGATTTTTGTTTTTAGACACGAGGGTCGTAAATTTTGACCTAAAACCATTTTTGGCGGTAAAAGGTAAGGTGGACTAGGGTGGAAATTCCTAAGTCTTGATTTTTGTTTCAAACCAAGAATTTTGGGTTCAAGATCGGAAAAGTTTGTTTAAATGTTTGGGAAGAGGCTCCTAAACTTAAATTTTTGATTTTGATTTTCTTCGTTGAATAATGAAAACGATGAAAGTAGCATTTTTTTGAAAGTATCCAAAAGGAGTGGTTTTGACGAGCAGAGTACTGGAATAGGCTTTTGGCCCTTGCAGCGTCGCTTGAGCCAGTGGGAGGAAGTCTTCAAGGGTAGTACCGCTTCAAAAACTTGCCCGTTGATCAAGGCAACATACATCTATCACCTTCCATGTTTAGAAGTGTGTATGCGCCATTTGGAGAAGACCTTGGTCGATGACGAAGGGTCCGTCCCATTTTGGTTCAAATTTGCCTTTGGATTTGTGAGCGAAACCATCGGCCTTTACCCGCAAGAACCAAAGTCACCAGTTTTTGGGCGCGCTGCACTGACCTTTTTGCGAAACCCCATCATGCGTGCTTGTAGAGCTCAATGCTTTGGAGTGCCTCGAGCCGTCTCCTCATCGAGATTGTCCAGCTCTTGCGAGTCTTAATTTGACATTGCTTTCTTGGTTGCATGTCATCTTGTAGAGATACCTTAGAAGGACATTTGTACCTCTAAAGGCGACAACAGCGGTCGAATCCATGGACCAAGGAGAATGGCGTGCTATGGGTCGTACTCGAACGGTGGTTCGGTAGGCCACAAAGCTCCTCGGAGGTTTGTCGCCCCAGTTCCCTTTTGTGGCTAGAGACCATTTTCTTGAGATTTTGCAGAGTGTCTCTGTGAAGCCTCTGCCAGTTCCATTGCCGCCGGATTGACGAGTTGAAAGACAACTTTGGATTTTGTATTTGTCGCAGAACCTGTAGAAATCTATGATCACGGAATTGTGGTTCTTTATCATGGACGAATCTTTTAGGTATGCCGAAGCGACAAATGATGTTGGTGCGCGAAGAACTGCAAGGACTGATGAGGTCTTCATTTCATTGAGCGCAAAAGCTTCTGACCACTTGAGAAATAATCCGTAGCGGCGAAGATGAAGCGCGATGACCTTTGCTTGACGGAGGGGGAGACAGGACCTACGATGTCCATACCCCAGGCTTCGAAAGGCCATGAAATTGCTGTAGAATGTAGCCATTCTGGAGGCATGTGGACATAGTCTCCATGAACTTGGCAATTGTCGGCAGCGTTTAGCAAATTGCATCTGCGTCAGCTACCAATGGTAGGCCAAATAATAACCTAACCTTTTTATCTGATCGTAGAGCTTTGGACCAGCCTGATGAGCTCCACAAAGACCAGCATGCACCTCTTTTGAGAGTTTCTTAGCTTCTTGTTGTGATAAGCAGCGTAGAAAGTACTCCATTGTAGGATTTTCTGTAGAGCATCTTTGAAGGAATGTCCAGATGAAAGTTTGGGGTTCGTCTTTGGAACACTTAACCCGTTCTTTTGGATCTTCAGGCAGGGATTCCGAACATAATATAATCAATGAACGGATCCCTCAGTCGCCGATCGGAGGTCTGAGGATGGAGATCCGACTTCCAACCAGTTGTGGCACTCAGCAACTGTTGGTGTGTATTGAGGGGAGGGAGAATCCTTCTGCTCACACACTGTAACTTGCATGTGTTTCTCCTTCTTGGGACCGCCATAGAGGCGGCGAGTCCAGCCAGGCATCTGCACGGATGTTTTCGCCTCTACGAATTGTGGGTGATATGACAGATGTCAAATTTTATGCGAAGTGATTTGCGCCTTGTTGTAGTAAGGCAGCAGATCAGGGCTTCCTGATTTCAAATTTCTGATTCATCTGGTTGACGATCAGTTGAGAATCCCGAAAGGCTTCTAGCACTGTGATGCCGGATTCGAGGGCGAGTTCCATCCTACAATCAGGGCTTGTACTCAGCTGCATTGTTTGAACATGGTTTCAGTAGCGAGAAGGCGTGTGGAATCATGTATTTGTCGGACTAACAAAGAGGATGCCAATCCCTGATATTTGATTTCCTTTTTACTTATCCTGGTTGCACCGTCGAAGTACATATCCCAGAAGCATTTTGATAAGGAAGCCTCCACGTTGTAGACTGACTCGTCTGGGAGATCATCCCTGAGTGGAGAGAATCTTCAGGCAACGGATGCTCTGCAAGAAAGTTCTGCCAGAGCTTGACCTTTGATTGCTTTTGTGGTACATACCTAATATCAAATTGTGACAGGAGGATAGACCATTTTGCCAGTCGGGCATTGAGGGAACCTGCTTTTGTGACAAGGACCTTCAGGAGATTGATCCTCGAGATCAGGTATACTGTGTTGGACAGCAGATAGTGACGTAGCTTTTTGTACAGCAAACATCACTGCAAGACATTCTTTTCGACTGGAGAGTAGCGATGCTCTGCACCTACCAGCATGCGGCTGAGATAGTATAGAGCAGCTTCTTTTCCCTCGTGATTTCCTTGTGCAAGTAGAGCTCCCAAAGAGTGGTCGAGGGCTCTTGTGTACAAGATAAATGGTTTTCCAGTTGTGGGGGCAGCCAGTACTGGAGGTTTGGTCAGGTATGACTTGATGTCTTGGAACGCAGTTTCGCATTCAGCATCCCAGACAAAGTCCACGCCCTTTTTCATTAGGCGGGAGAATGGACGGCATTTCCCTGACAGGTATGAACCGTCGAATGTATGCCAATCTTCCTTGAAGCCCTTTTAACTGTCTCAGGGTTTTTGGGGATGGCATTTCTAGGATAGCCTTGACTTTGATAGGGTCAAGCTCTATTCCCGCTTTCCGAACTACGAATCCGAGGAACCTTACCCGATGATACACCGAAGAAGCATTTTAGGGGATTCATTCGCAGTTTGTGCCTGCGTAGTCGGAGGAAGACTTCTCGAAGATCTTTGAGATGGTCTTTCTTTCTTTTTGCTTTTGACGGCGAGGTCATCAACGTAGCATTCGACCAGCTTATGCTGCATATCTTGGAATATCTTCATCATAGCCCTTGATATGTCGCACCAGCATTTTTCAGACCAAATGGCATTACAGTGTAACAATACACGCCAAATGGGGTCCGAAATGATGTGTGTCTTTCATCTTCAGGATGCATTTTTATCTGATTGTACCCCAGAGAAAACCATCCATGAATGTCATCCGCTCGAATCCACAGGTGTTGTCGATCATCACCTCCGTATGGGGAGCGGAAAATTCCATCCTTAGGACATGCATTGTTCAGGTCTCTATAATCAATACAGACCCTGATCTGCCCATTTTTCTTTGTCACTGGGACGATGTTGGCCAACCATTCAGGATGCTGTTCCTCGCGGATGAAGCCAACGTTTTTTGAGTTTCTGAACTTCTTGTTCAATTTTGTCCATTATGTCAGGACGAAATCTTCTTTGGCCTTGTTTGACAGGCTTGATATCTTTTTGTAGATTGAGTTTGTGAACTGCTATTTTGGGGTCTAAACCAGGCATTTCAGCGTAAGACCATGCAAAACAATCAACAAACTCATGAAGAAAAGCGATATACTCGGGTAACTCATCATCCTTTATATTCTTGCTTATGAATACAGGACGTGGGCTATCTGACGTTCCCAAGTCTATCTTTTGAACAGAATCTTCTGTTGGAAGACTTGAAGGTGGTTCCTCCATAATATTTTCGGAGGCTTCCAACTCAACAAGACTTTCCGGAGTTTCAAAGGTATTCTCAGACCAAGGCTGTGCTTCTGACCATGGGTCTTCTTGATCGGCACTCTTCTCAAGACTTGCTATGAGATGGTCCCAATCACCTGCTGAAACTGGATCGAAGTATGGCACTTCTTTTGGAGATGATGGTTCTTCTGGACCAGAAGACTGTGCATCTGTATCATCGGACAATTCCTCTTTATCATCAGAGAAATCGTACCAATTGGAGGGGCTTCCTGGATCCTTGACGGGTAACTCTTCAAAGAGATATCCAGGGAGATCAATATCTTCAAAGACACGAGATGTTGAGGCTTCGTCGGCCAGACGACTTTGTAGCCTTTGGGTCAACTGTCTCATGGGAGCATCAGGGTCGTAGCCCAGTCCGTATGAAGACTTTTCTATATGACGATAGAGTTTCCAATCCACCTGCTGGCCTTTTGTCAGGGTGGGCTCCAATGGGCTCCAAATGGTACGAGGATACCGTGGCCACCTCCCAAGCCGATTGGATTTCGAGCGTCATAGCCCATTTTTTTCATGATAGCTTGCGCCATTGGACTATACAAGGATAGTTGTGGCATACCTTCGTTTTGGAAAGGCTCAAGCGAAGAGTTTGATGAAGAAGCCGCCGACCTGTGGAAAAAGATCGGCTTTTCTTTTGGTGAGTTTGTCGGAACAACGAAGGAAGCTGATGCTGGATCGCCTATGCCAGCAGGTGTCTCCAATGGAGTGAGAGCAGGTTGAGCTTGCTGAGTATCAGCTTGGCTTGACGACGTGTCGTCTTCTGTCTCTGAATCCGAATCTGTGTCTTGCATAATAGACACAAAGGAGATGGCGAACTTGCCCCCAGGCTTTTGTTTGGTCTTCTTTGCCTTGGTAGTTATCACTAGCGGCTTTGAAGACTTGAGGGAGACAACAAAAGGAGATTGGTTGATCTCCTCGGTTTTGCCGGATGGTTGATTTTCTTCCGGTGATTGCCGAGGAGCCTTGCCTTTATCTTTCTGGAGACTTTCGGCAAAGGATGCTATTTCTTTCTCCTTTTCTTCGTTTTCATCTTTGTACATCTGCGAGTCTGCGAAATGGACTTCTTTGCCTTTGAAAGGCTTTTTGTCCGCAAATACGCGATGTACCAAGCCGTCGTCGCCAACAAACTTGATGCACTGATGAAGAGTTGAAGGAACAACACCACTCTCGTGTATCCAGGGGCGTCCGAGAAGGATGTTGTAGCATGAGGGGGTCTTTATTGCATATACAGTGACTTCAGAGATAAGATCACCGATTTGCAACTTGAACCTAATCTTGCCGATAGGCCTCTGAGCGCTTCCATCGTATCCAAAGATAGACACGGATGTATGACTCAGCTTGCTAGGCGGGATGCCCAGCTCTTCGAGTGCCGAAGTAGAGATGAGGTTGAGGGCAGAACCCGGATCGATCTGTACTCTGTGTATCGGCATCTCTTTGATGTACCCTGTAAAGTATAAGGGCCGGTTGTGCTTTGTTTCGCCTAGTAGGAGGTCTTCCTTAGTGAAGGCGATAGTTGCACTTGCTGCTTTTTGAACTGAGAGGCAATCATTGCAAGATCCCTCAGTCTTCTTCTTTTCTCCTTTTGAGGAGGTATTTGATTTTTTAAACCCTATAGTCCATTTCAATTTGTAGGACTTGTGGGGCATGCTTGTCGACATCCATATTCAGTCTTTGCAGTTCTGAAATGAGACTATCACGAGTTTGGGGAGACATTCGTAATAAGTCTAGGATGTGCAGGCGTGCAGGTATGTGTCTAAAGTGCTCAATCAAGTCATACTTGAAAGCCTCCTTAGGGCCTGCATTTTCATTAATGTTGCCACTTGGGGCGCTTACATTCTGTCCCGAAGGATTTACATAAGAAGAAGAAGTTAGATTGTAGTTTTTGTGGTAATCCCGGCCAGAGCGGGTACCTTTACCAACTTCGAGAGCTTCTGGAGACGGTTCTTCATTCGGAAGTCCACCCTCGGGATTGAGGGGCTGATCCTTTTCGTTTGCTGAAGATGCTTCCGTGCCAACATTACCATCCTCAGTGATTGCATTGCATGGGGCATTTTCCGGGAACAAGTCCTGAACAGCGTCCAGCAATTTGTCTTCTTTGTTTACAATTTCATTGGTCCAGACATCACCCATGAGGTTGGGCATCTGGGACCAGTTAACTGGGTAGACTTCATCGGTAGAGACGTCTTCAAGGTGGTCAGCCAGAAGAGGTCTGTACTCTGATGTGACAGTCCCGGAAGACGAAGGTTGAGAAGATGCCATTTCCGAGGTAGTAATATCAGAGGATATACTACCTGATGTAGTATGGGAGTTTGTGGCCTCGGCAGATGAAGCTCCAGAGGCGCTGTCGTTTCGAACTATCGCATTGCAAGCAATAGGAAACGTCTCCGGAACGGATTGTTGGGAGTCAGATTCATCCTCTGATGTAAGGGGATCATCCACCCAGCAGCTTTCTTCATTTTCAGGAGTTACTGGAGGGGACTCCTGTAGATTTTCCGGGACCACCGGTTCTGGATTGCGATGAAGCTGATTGATGTGATCTTGTCATTGCTCTATGACAAGATGCTGCAAGATCCTTGCATATTCTTCGAGATCAGGCATAGGAGCCAGATCTTCTTCTTCATCTACTCCTTGTAGTTCCTCCTGATCGGGTTCTACCGGAGCATTGGCAGGTGCTGTGTCGACAGCATTTTCCTGAACAACCTCTTGGTCTCCTTCATCATCAGACCAAGATCCCTGTGGTTGTAAAGGGTTATACCAGATCACCGGCATGAGATGGGATTCGGGGATCCATTCCTCGTCGGAGAGGTATTCTCCTGTTTCGAGGGATTCCTCCCATTCATCGGTGTCACTGGCGGTGTCACTGGACTCGTACCCATCCATGGGGAATCCAACTACTGAATTGCAAGAGTATGATGCCCCCTGCATGTCTTCAGTCTTTAGCAGTGATGGCATGAAGTCACGAAGGGTGAATTTCCTTGCCGGCCTTGAAGTCTCGGAAGGAGACTTTTCTGCTGCCCCCAGTGAAGGGGTAGGGGAAGTTTCTGCCTTTTCAGGAACTTCTTGTTTTGGCTGAGCTTTCTCCTGCTGTTTAAGCTTACGGAGTTGTCTCCTGGCTTGCCTTCGCTGTTGAGCGGTCGGCTTTGTTTTGACGATCTCCCAGTTTTCATCTTCCAGGAGATCGGGATGTACCCATATGGGCTGTCCATCTGGTGTTGGGCACGGGACTAGCTCTTGGGATGTTTGAGCCATTTTTATCACCTTGAAGGAAGTAGTGACCTTCTTCTTTGGTGACTTTTGTGTTTGTCCATATGACACCATGTTGACGGAGGCAGACCCATAGTTTTTGTCAAAGGTGATGACTCCGTTTTTCCACATCTCGTTGATCTTTTCTCTCACAACGAAGCATTGGTTGAGAGGATGCGAGATCATCTGGTGGTATGGACAGTACCGGGGATCGTTGGTTTTGCCAACATCTCCTGGTCTTTTGGGTTCAGGCAGGGTGAGCTTCCCGTTTGCCAAGAGAGCCTCGAAGATTTCTTCGACATCTTCATCGAACGGGTATTTCTTTTCTACTCGTTCTTTGAAGGCATCAGAGAGTTCAGGTCTCTTACCTGCCCCTTTGTTTTCAGCTTTCTTTGGTGGCTGCGGAGCTGCCTTGGTTTGCACATTGAGAACCTCCTTTTTCTTTTGCTTCGAGGTTGCAATAGCGGTCGGCTCCTTCTTTGATGATTTCTGACTGCTGAGGTCTTTGATCACCGTCTCAGCCTCCATAGATGCTTCTAGGAGTTCTCCCAGATTCTTTGATTTGTTGCCGATAATCATGGAGCGTATTTTTGCTCTCATGTTGTTACGGCAGATGTCGACCAGCGACGCTTGTGGCAGTACGTCTGAGCATTTGTACGCCATTGCCTTCCATTTGTGAATGTAGTCATATGTCGACTCATTCTCTCCCTGTTTTAGGCTGCAGAGTTGAGCCATAGTCACAGGATGATCCTCACCTCTGAAGTGAGTTAGGAAGCGTGTCTCCATCATGGCCCAGTTTTGGATAGAGTCCTCCTGAAGAGTGGAGTACCAATCAAAGGCCGTACCTTTTAGGGTACTTGCGAAGAGACGGATCTTGAGGGCGTCTTGATCCGCGATGGCTCCCGTCAGGATCTTGAAATGGATGACATGTTGTCTGGCCGAGCCCTTCCTCGTATATGTTTGGAGAGTGGGCTGTTTGAATTTGGTAGGAAACGGTACCGAGTCCATCCATAAGGGATATGGTGGCTTGATTCCGTGTTCCTTTAGTGAATCCTCTTCCTTTGCTTTGGCGAGGATATCGTCAACGTCCTTCTTGGTAAGGGCGCGTGACTCATTTACCTCCTCTTCGTGGTGACTTGGAGGAGCTTCATTATTCGGTGGACGTTGGAGGGTAAGAAGTAAGTTCTCCATGAGAGCTTCTATCCTCTGCTGTCCTTGCTCCAGCTGCTGGATGCGTGCGGCTACGTCATCTTGCGGCGGAGGTTGCTCAGCATTTGTGACTAAGACGTTCATCTTTCGAGAGTCGAATGAGGATATCGTCTTGGTGACTGAGCTGGAGCTCATTCTTTTGGATGAAGAGCTCGAAGAGTGATTGCTCCGGTGTCCTTGACTTGAAGGAGTGGGAGAATCTTCTCTATGTCTTCGCGCCCGGGAGACGCTGCGAGTCACCGGTCGCTTGACATGGATTTTTGTTGCTGACTTCTGGCGCCTTTTGGTTTTGCCAACCATATGGACAGTAGCAACTTGGTTGGGTGCTTCTTTTTCAACCCATTTTTTAGAGACCTGGAGCGTGGAGTGCTGGGCTCTTTGCTTCTCTAGTCTCTTTTGCCGATACGCCGCGCGGCGACGCATACGACGAGCGATTTGAGCTTCAGTTAGCTCGGGCTGTGCTCTAGCCACGAAGGAGGTGGTCCCTCGCGCGCAGCAGCCGAGCTTGTCTTCTTTATAATTTGGCAAGGACAGGATCTGGATGCGGTCCTTAGCCTGTTGCAGCGAAGCTTTGAATTTGGCGAGCTCGGCCCCTGTTGAGATAAAGGGCCGAGTTGCAGGAATACAGGCCTTGACAGATTCTCGCTGTGGCCTGATGATGCACGACTTGATCTTGGGCTTATAGGAATAAGCTGGCTCGTGCTGGGTGGATTTTGTTTGGTGGAGGGCTGGTTTCTCCTCTTTCGTGTACGAGAGAGGGTAGAACCGGTTCTCCTTGAGCGGGGCCAGGTATGCTGGCCTTGCAGATCTTTGGGACCTTCTTTGTTTTGGAGAAGGTCTTGGAGACCAAGTCTTGAGGTAGACCTGGTTTCTTGCAAGCTGAGGTTTCGCGAGGTTGTCGCGGGCTTCAGTCTTCTTGGCGGTTGCCCTTGGTGTCACGGTAGTGACGCGCCCAGGGGCGGTTTTCTGCTTCTTGGCAGGAGTTGTTTCTTCTGCGGGAAGTGGGAAAGGTCCCAGCGACCCAAAGACGATGGACCGGGGAGAGGAGGTCTACCCTGTGTCCTGTGTGTTACCGAAGGAAGTGACACTTCGGCCGCTGGCGAGGCGCTTAGGAGCGCATTTGTTTTGCTTCTCTTGAAGCATCAGCTGGTACTTGTTCTCGTCGAAGGTGATTGTCAGCGAAGCTGCCATGTTAGTTTTGAAAAACCTTTCTGAAACAAGACCGGATCCATTAGTAATCACAAGAATCTGGTGATCATAATTGGAAATAAACTATAGTTTTTTCTTTTCAATTTGCTCGAGGGGACAAGGCCCGGCCCAAGCAAGATGAAGAAGGCAAAAAGCCATAGAGTATACAATTGTTCTAAACGCGAGTATGAAAGGCTCAGAGTGAGCGTTCCAGTGACTGCTAGAAGCAATTGTGAACCTTAATTCAGATTACCGAGGAGCGAGGCTCACTCGAGGTAAAATGATATAAGGTTGGGAGTACAAATGTGTCGGTCGCGAATACAGTAGACCCAAGAGGGCGTACTAGCACCGCTAGGCACAGATGTTGTAAATCGCATCCTTGAAATGGACACGAGATGGGATTTTTTTGAAAGGTCAAGGTTGGGTTCATAAAAGAGAGCAAATGGCACTCCGATCCGAAAACGTGCTCAACATTTCTGCGAGCACAGAGTCCGAAAGGGAAATAACCAGAATTTCTCGAATCTGGACCCAACAATGACGGAAGTTTTTTTTTTTTTTTTTTTTTGGAAAAGTCAGGATCAGATTCATCAAAGAGAGCAAATGACGTTCCAACCCAAACACGTGCTCAACATTTCTGCGAGCACAGTAATCCGAGGTGGAAGAGGTCAAGATTTCTCGACTTTGAACCCAAACGTGACAGAAGTTTTTTTTTTGAAGTTTTTTTTTTTGAAAGTCAGTATCGGATTCATCAGAGAGAGCAAATGATGTTCCAATTCAAACACGTGCTCAACATTTCTGCGAGCACAGAGTCTGAAAAGGAAGAGATCAAGATCTCTCAAATTTGAACTAAAAATCGACGAAATTTTTTTTTTTTTTTTTTTAGGGTTTGAGAATACATCGAGTTCTCACGATTCGTTCTTATGAAACCAATGTTGATAGATCAGCCCCCAGGTAAGGGTAGGATTACTTAATGAACCCGTTTGGAGGACCCTTACCTAGAACAGCCTAGCTGTCTCCAAACTCTGGACAAGGCTTTTCTTGGATCAACCTCGATTAAAGAACGCAATCGGTAAAACTTTCGTGTTCTCAAGTGCATCCCCGTTTTTTTTTTTTTATGGACTCATCAGAGAGAGCGAATGGTCCGTTCCCAGTCTGAACAGGGGCTCAAACAATTTCTGCGAGCCCTAAGTCAGAAAGGAAAAGAAAACTAAAATTTCTCAAATTTGGATCCAAAAGAAAGAGGAAATTTTTTTTGAAAACCTAACAAGTTTGAAATCAGATTTTTTTGGAACTCACCAGCGAGAGTGAATGGTCCGTTCCCCGTCTGAACAGGGGCTCAAACAATTTCTGCGAGCCCTAAGTCAGAAAGGAAAAGAAAACCAAAATTTCTCAAATTTGGATCCAAAAGAAAGGAGATTTTTTTTTGAAAATCTGACAAGTTTGAAATCAGATTTTTTTTTCGAACTCATCAAAGAGAGCAAACGGTCCCTTTCCCAATCTGAAAACGTGCTCAAACATTTCTGCGGGCACTGAGTCCAAAAGGGAGGAGATCGACATTTCTCAGATCTGAATTCAAAGAACAAGAGAAGATTTTTTTTTTCTTTGAGAAGGAGAAAGATTGGAAATAGACTTAAAGAAAGAAATTTCCAAAACAAAAAAAAATCCCATCTCATGTTTTTTTTTTTTTTTTTTATGCAAGATTCAACATCGGCCACCAACTAGAAAGGTGCCAAAGAATCTAAGTTCATGTTCTCAAATGAACGCGTCCCGCCGGGTGTGCCAGCTTGATGGACCCGATTTCTTCCCTCTCTCCCGCTGCCTCCGCCCCGGGTCTTTCGGGGTACGGCGGAGGGGAGGAGAAGAAAAGTAAAGGGTAACAACATCTTTCTTTTTTGTACGGGTATGCCAATTTCACTTTTCTACTTGGAATTTAGAAATGGTGATCCGAAGATCTACCTTCACAAGTAGAAAGGGGAAATGAAACTTTTTCTAGTTTCTATTGCACACATATTTTAAGAAAAGAGACAAAGGTTTTTTTTGAATGCCGTGAAAGGCGATTTCATTTGTTGCCGTGAAAGGCGATTTTGCCGTGAAAGGCGATTTTGCCGTAAAAGGCGATTTACAAGTCTTATCCATTATGAAAGACAAGAATTGTGATTTTTGTCTCTAAAAGAAAAATAAGGTACAATGGAAATCAAGAAAAGGAATCTGACTTCTCATTCGATTGTGGGGACACGTTCAGATCGACGGTCGCGAGTCATGTATGGGCTCCTCCATCGTCCATGCAGATGAGAACACGATGCTTGGATTCTTGGCTTGGCTTTCTAACCTCAGATTTTTAAAGGACAAAGACCAAGAGAAGGTCTTATATCCGATAAAAAGCTAAGTAAACGGGCTGAAAAGCCACGTTTTAGCCATGTTGGTAGAAGAAGGGTGGTCCTTGGGGGGGGGGTGGCCCCCCAAGGGTGCTTCAATCACCCTTTGGTGGTCTTTGCAGCAGGGTTGCAGGGCTTCTGGATTTTTTGTCTTCTTCGGGGGGGGAGAGCGAGAGCTAGATCCGGATCCTTTTCCCTTTGGAATGCCCTCCTATTTATAGGCCTTTGGTAGCCATTTAGGAGGGTTTATGAGCATTGAATGCATTAATGCTCATAATGGGAGGAGTTACAAGTTTTTAAATTACTTGTTTTGTAACTCCTTTTTCCTTGAATTTGATTGGCCGATGGAGAATAATGAGCCTTTAATTGCCTTCAATCCCCATCATGGGAGGAGTTTCATGGCTTTAATGCCATAAATCCTCTGACTTGTAACTCCCATTTGCTTGCTTTTGATTGGGCCGTCCAAAATAATGAATTAATGACCGCATTAACTTGTCATAAAGCGGGTCATTTAACCTCATTAATTGGTCGCCAAGTCGCTCGAAGAGTCGCGGGCCGCGCCTCGTCTTTTGGAATTCTTCTTGCGATGACCGCCGGTGGATCCACATGTTGTTTGATGTCGGATGGCGATGCAATTTCAGACATTGATTAATGTCAAAGTGCCGGCAACATCTGTCCTGTCGATTTCACGATCGGGCGGGCAGAAAGTGTGCTTTCTTTGTCGGCCGGGGTGGCGATTTCGAGGCATCTAATGATCATCCAATGATTTCGGCGGCGAATCCATGATGTTGACGAAGATCGACGGATTTCATGCACGAAAAATCAGATTTTGGAAAAATCACAGGGGCCAATCAACTCGAAACGCGAAAAGGACCCGAAAAAGGGTCTTCCGGCGAATTTTTGGGTCGCCGAAATTTCCATGGTCGCCCGGCGACCATGCACCCATGGTCACCGGCGACCATGGGCCAAGGTCGCCGGCGACCATGGGCCTTGGGCCCATTTTTTGGCCGCCTTTCGGTCGCCGTTTCTTCGCCGTTTTTCGATCTTTTTTCATTCTTTTTTCTTCTGTATTTTTCCTGACATTTCCCCTCATTTATTGGCCTGATTCTCTTGAAGAAAACCCGACGAGAAGCCACGCAAATCGGAGCACAAAGTTTCCTATTTTTCTGGAAAGCCGAAGACTTTGTTGTGCGGTTTTGCCGATTTTTTGTCAAGCATTGAAACTAGGCCAAACGATGTCGGAATGACCTGAAATTCGACGTGGAGCTTCTTGAGCAGTAGATAGGACCAACCATAGGCTTTGGTTTGAGTTTTGAAGCCGTTCGGGGTCCCGCAAATGCTTGCCTTAATTTCGCCATGAGAGAAATGCCGAGCTTTGACTTGTGGTCAACCGATGTCCGATTGACCTGAAATTTGACAGGGAGCCTCCTGAGTGGTAAGTAAGACCAACCATGGGCTTTTGTTTGAGTTTTGAAGCCTTTTGGGGTCCCGCAAATGCTCACCTTGATTTCACCTCGAGGAAAATGCCGAGCTTTGAAACTAGGCCAAACGATGTCCATTTGACCTAAAACTTGACAGGGGACCTATTGGAGTCATTTTGAGATGATCCATTAGCTCCAATTTGGATGCCATAATTCCGGGGTGCTCCGCTGCCGGTAGGCCTGTTTTTGCTTCCTGAGAGTTGATGAAGGGTCAAACGTCGTCCGTTTGATTTGAAATTTGGCAGGGGGCCTTTTGGAGGTATTTTGAGACCATCCGCAGGCTCTGATCGAAGTTTTGAAGTCTTCGACACTGTCGCTGCCGGGAGCTCCTGCCTGGCTGTCGGAGGAGTGAAGTTAGGCCAAATGATGTCGAAATGGCCCGAAACTTCATGTGTACCCTTCTTTTGGCTGCTTTGAAGGATCTTGCAGTTTTTGTTTGATTCTGACATGATCTGGTGCTTGAAGTGGCGCCTTCCTATTTATGACAGGATGTGGCTCCATGTAGCTTTTGGTGTTGAAGGGACATAGTGACATTTTTGGTGTCAACAAATGTCATCAAGACTAAAATATCAGAATGAAGACATAACAAGGCATTCCCATAAATTCAAGTTGTAAGGTTAACAAAGTAAGTTAAGTTATTACACTTCCCAAAATAAGAGGCCAACAAAGGCCAATACAATTCCAAAAGTATATAAGAAGCCCAAAGAGGTGATCCATCGAAACTCATGACCCGTCCAAACGTCTACATGACGTCGTCGGGTTGCCACTCTCGGGCTAGGGTAGGCCCTACAACCTCCTCCTGGCACTCCTCCTCAAAGGGAGGGTCTCCTGCACCTGGTCACCAAAATACAAGCATCAAACACGACGGTTTGGCAAGAAATCATTTTAAGTGAAGCATGTAAAACAATGTTTAATCGAGAACATAAGGAAATACTTTTCTAAATCAAAGACAAACTAACATGAATGCATAACATAAATATATCATGAATCGTAAATCCACAAAGAGCCCATCCTTTCTCTATCATTTATAATGAAAAGAGTAAGCACGCACGACAAGCACGAATATACATAATATAGCACGACACGATTCCCACAAATACGGGATTTCCGGCCGCGGAACCGGACACGCACGATGTGTAATAAATACACTACTAATCTGCAGTTAGTTCACATGTTTAAGGACCCCCAGACAGTGGATCAGACTGAAAGGGCAGTCCAAGCTCTGTGGTGTTCACTTGAGTTCATGAATGCACAAAACACGCTAAACACGAGTCAAACATATCGAAAATAAAAGGGGAAATCACTTGTCACAACACGACAAGGAACGACTAGCAAAATGCATAATATATATGCTCACAACTTATAAAAGTGATCCCCATTTGATACTTGAAACACATCTTAGAACGAGCTTGCAAACTTGATTTCAAAACGAGTACACGATGTAACTTGCGGTCTTAAATCAACGCTCAAAACACGATAATTTTATCAAGTACATACCTAGGCTATTCATTGACCATTGGTTGATTGGAACTCTATATTTAAAATACAAGGATTGGTGTCCCCGAAGTTAGTACATAGTATGGAGTTCCATTCACACAATGTCCATTTAAAGTCCTTAATATAGCCTAGTTTCAAATTTTAAAAGAAAATACAAATGGGCAAAAATCTCAAAAACAGGGGAAATTCCAGTGTGCCCGGTCGACCTGGCCATTGGCCGGTCGACGCGTACACTGTGAGCCCGGTCGACCGGCCAAGTCCAGGTCGACTCAAAGTTGTAACTTAAATTCAGTGAATAGTGTTTTGGTCAGGTTCCAGAGAACCTGACCCTGTGTCGCCGGTCGACCGCGCCCCCTCGCCGGTCGACCGCGTGAACTGCAGGAACAGTCATTCCCGCAGTGCAGCAGGTCATCCAACTGGGACCAATCCCAGTGTCCCCGGTCGACCGCGCCCCTTGGCCAGTCGACCACGTGAACTGCGGAAATCAGAACCCAGTTCTGATTTCTGCAGTGCACTGGTCCTTCTTTTCCTCCTTTCTTTTCTACAATCTTTCCAACCTAATTAGCAAATTAAACACATGAATATACATGCTATCAAGGCTCACATTGGGGCATTCATTTCATACTTAAACAAGTCATTAACATAGCAACCCATTTCAAAACCCTTGAAACCCTTTCTTATCAAAACAAATCCAAACTTCAACAAAAGCAAGACTTGATTAAAAGATATGAAATCCGAATGTTTGGAAAGCTATTAGGCATGCTTGCATTCTCAAAAATAAGATCACAATATGAAAACCTAGTAAATCAAAACATTAATACCAAATAACAAGTCCATGAACCCATATGCACAACAACTTAAATAGATCACTTGCCTTAGCCAAATGAAAACAAGATTCTTCTTCAAGCACTCCAAACCAAAGCCAAGAGCTACAAAAACCCATGAAATCCATTCAAAAACTCACCCAAAAATGCAACCAAGCAACCCATTTAGAAATAGGTGCTATAAGTTAGAAAAACATGATCTTTGGAAGTAGAAGAAACTCCATTAAAGAGATGGGTTGAAGCTCTTACCTAGAGGTGCCCAAACAAGAAATGAAGAAGAAAATGGAGATCTTTCTCACAAGGAAACTTCAAGAAAATGGTATAGATGGAAAGCTTGTCTTGAGAGGAAGAAGATGATGGTTTTAGAATTTCATTTGGAGACTTATAGCTCTTGCATTCATGAAGAGAAGAAGTGGGGAAAAAGATGGTTTTTCAGCCCTAGGTCAAGGGAAAGTGCAGAGATTTTGTTGTGGAATGGGGAAAGGGAGAAGGGAAAGGACTTAAGTGCTTGCAAGTGGGCCCCTTAGGTGCAAATCTTGCATGAGTCAAAACATGGTCTTGTGGGCCTCAAATGAAGTTGACGAAGAAGGATAAAACGATCCTTGAAATATCTAGTTTCCAAAAAGTATATTTTTGACATGGTTTTGGGATCTCGAAAATCGTGTCCAGATTTGAGTGTGAAAAGGCTATTTTACCCTTTTGGCCAAAACTTGAGTTTCTGGGCTTCAAACACAATTGGGCTAAACACGAAAGTTGTACATAATCATAAAACCAATCAAATGAGATAAAAATCACGATTAACACCAAACCAAACACAATCTTCCCACGCTTACACGTACACCCAGGCCTTCTTGAGTGAGCCTAGTAAACACTAAACGTTCTCGAACTCCCTAAAACTATAACCATGACTAAAACTAATCACATTCTAACCCACGATAACTAAACCCAATCAAGACTAAGCACACACTAAGCAAACACTATTGGGTTAATCCCGGGTTGGGGTTTGACAGTATCCACTGTGGAAAGAACCATGACAGTAACCAATGCCGTACCATTTCAGGGGCTTGTTTTAGGTGTGGTACGATGAACCATCAAATGCGAGAGATTGATCAAGACCTGGTGGGTAGGGTAATAGACAGAATCAGCAACAACAAGCAGCACAGCGCCAACACCACCTCAAAATGCACCGGTTGTTTAGAATCAGGCGAGGCAACCACAACAAGAAGCGCCACAACAACAGTATAGACCTCAAAGCAGCAGCAACAGGCCCGTCAGCAAGGACAGAATCAAAATCAACTTCCTCCACAATGAAAAAGAAATGCACAGCAAGGCAGGCAACAACAAGCTCAAAACAGGCCACAACAGCGAGGACAAATTTATGCTGTCAATAGGGCTGATGCAGAGGCTGCAGGCACGTAATAGAAGGTACACTTCTCGTTTGTGGATTTGAAGCTAGGGTTTTGTTTGACCCTGACTCTACACACTCATTTATGTCTCCAAAATTTGCTAAGATGATTGATATACATGCTAGACAATTGGATTTTATTTTAACTGTGGCTACCCCAATAGGTAAAAAAGTCATGTGCATAACTTTTTACCCTACTTGTTCAGTTATGATAGGAGAAGTAATGTTGCCAACAAATCTCATTTTATTAGAGATGCATGATTTTAAAATCATCCTAGGGATGGACTGCTTGGCAGGGTATCATGCCACAATGGATTGTTTCCATAAGACCCTCACCTTTAAACTAGAAGAGACACTAGCAGGGGTATTGTTTCTGGGAGACAGGAGTAATCCTCGTACAAGGTTTATTTCAGCGTTAAAGACTGATAGACTTTTGAAAGGTGAATGTGAGGCTTATTTGGTGTTTATCATGGAGGACAAACGGTCCCAAGGGGTGGAGGAGATCCCTATTGTTTGGGAATTTTCAGATGTTTTTCCAGAAAATATTCCAGGATTGCCACCCATCAGAGAAATAGACTTCAGTATTGAGTTATTACCGGGAACCGCTCCGATATCTATCGCACCTTACAGAATGGCTCTAGTGGAATTGGGAGGATTAAAAATGCAATTGCAAGAATTGTTGGACAAAGGTTTTGTTAGACCTAGCATTTCACTATGGGGAGCACCAATTTTGTTCGTCAAGAAAAAAGATGGTTCGATGAGAATGTGCATTGACTATAGGAGTTGAACCAAGTAACTATCAAGAACAAATACCCATTACCAAGGATAGATGAACTGTTTGATTAGCTACATGGTGCTTCATATTTTTCAAAGATTGACTTGAGATCTGGTTACCATCAGCTGAGAGTCAGAGAATCAGATGTACTGAAGACAACTTTCAGGTCGAGATATGGTCACTAAGAGTCCCTTGTGTTGCCATTTGGTTTGACTAATGCACCGGCGGTATTCATGGCATTGATGAATAAGATATTTGCACAGTATCTAGATCAGTTTGTAGTAGTATTTATTGATGACATTTTGGTGTACTCCAAGTACAAGGAAGAATATGAAGAGCATTTGATGACAGTACTACAACTTTTGAGAAATAACCAGCTATATGCAAAACTCAATAAGTATGAATTTTGGTTGGAACAAGTAGCATTTTTGGGACATATTATCTCCAAAGAAGGGTTGTCAGTGGATTCGGCCAAGATTGAAGTAGTTATTGTCAAACCCCTACCCAAGATTAACCCAATTAGTGTGTTCTTAGTGTGTGCTTAGTCATAAGTGGGTTTAGTTACCATTGGGTTAGAATATAACTAGTTTTAGTCCTGGACATAGCTTTGAGAATTTTGAGAACGTTTTATGTTAGTTAGACACACTCAGAAAGGCCTGGGTGTACGTGCAAGCCTGGGAGGATCGTAATGGTTTTTGTGTTAATCGTGATTTTTATTTCATTTGAATGAATTTATGATTGTCCACAACTTTCGTACTTGGCCCGTTTGTGTTTGAAGCCCAAAAACCTAAGTTGTGGCCCAAAAAGGGTAAAATCGTCTTGTCACAACCAAATCTAGGCACACTTTTTGAAATCACAAAACCATGTCAAAAATATACTTTTTAAAAACTAGATATTTCAAGGATCATTTTATCCTTCTTCGTCAACTTCATTTGAAGCCCGCAAGATCATATTTTCATCCATACAAGAATTGGCACTTTTGGGCCACATTTGCAAGTCACTTTATCACTTTTCCCTTTCTCCTTCTTTCCACTCCCAAATCTCTGTGACCCTAGGAGACCCAAGTGCAAGAAGAAAACCTTTTCCCTCTTCACTTTCTTCTCTTGTACACCAAGCTAGAGATCTCCAAATGGAAATCTAAGACTACCATTTTCTTCCTCCCATCCCAAGCTTTCTTTTAACACTATTTTCTTGAGGTTTCAAGTTGGGCAAGCTAGCTATTTCTTTCCTTGCTTCTTGTTTGAGATTCTCTAGGTAAGAGCTCCAACCCATCTCTTCAATGGAGTCCTTTTGACTCCTAAGGATCTTGTTTTTCTAACTTTCAACACCCATTTCGAAATGGGTTCCTTGTTTGCATTTTTGAGTGAGTTTTGAATGGTTTTCATGGGTTTTTTGTAGTCTTGGCTAGCTCTTGGATTAGTGTGCTTGAAGGAGAAGTTTTGTTTAGCATTTGGGCAAGGCAAGTAATCTCTTTGGGTTTAATGTTGCATGTGTGTTTGTGGATTACTTTGTTGTTCTTGGGATTCTATTTTTATTGTAAACCCTTATTTTATTTAAACTTTGGATTTTTGTTTGATGAGGAAATGGAAATTTAGTGTTTGGATTAGTTGTGAATGTGAATAGTTTTGAAATGTGGATTTATCCCTTGGAGAGCATGATGGCTTAGGAAAATGTAGGAACTTCAGAAATAAGAAGATGAGAAGAAGAAATGTGAAAATCTGACTTGAAATGCACTGCCCATGCATGGCAGTCAGCTGGCGGTTAGCCGCTACACCCCACTTCAACTAACCGTGAGCCAACCGAATTGCGTGGTTCCTTTTCCAGAAGCCTGCATCTCAACTGTCAGCCTGGCGGTCAGCTGGCGGTTAGCCGCTACACCCCACCTCGGCTAACCGCGACCCAACTGAAATTAGCTGTTTCATTTCTAGAAACCTACTTTCCAGCGGTCAGCTTGTCGGTCAGCTAGCGGCTAGCCGCCACATCCCACCTACGGCTAGCCGACAGGTGACCGCGAGTTGACCAAAATTGGCAAAATGCCCTATTTTTGAAGAATTTTTGTAAGAGTGAAAACCAGAACATGTTAAGGGACCTTTAGCCCGATATTGTACACTTGATACCCTGAAATGTCTTTTAACTTCGGGGGCACCAATTCTCTTTTAAATTTCAACATTTGGGTCCCAATTATACAAGTGTCAACCAAAGGTCCTTACATGTGCTCGATAGACCTTGCGCTCGTATTTCAGTTTTGATACAAGTATCATCGTGCACTTGTTTTGAAATTCAAGTATATGCTCGTTTGAAGATTTGTTTTCAAGAATCAAATGGGATCACTTCATAAGCTTGTATGCATATTAATTATGCCTTTGCTAGTCGTGTTATGTTTCGTTTCGAAAAGTGATTTCTTCCCTTTGTTTCGATCGGTTAAAATGTGTTTCACGTGTTTTGTGCATTCATGAATCTAAGTGAACGCCACTGAGCTTGGATTGCCCTTTCAGTCTGATCCACTGTCCGGGGGTCCTTAAACATGTGAACTATTTGCAGATTGGTCGTGTATTTTATTACACATCGTGCGTGTCCGGTTCCGCGGTCGGAATCCCGTATTTGTGGGAATCGTCTCTTGTGTATACTATGTATATCATGCTGGTCGTGCGTATTTGCTCTTTTCATTATATATGATAGAGAAAGGATGAGCTCTTTATGGATTTACTATTCATGATATAATTATGTATTCATGCTAGTTTGTTTCGTAATTTTGAGATGTACCTCGGTTAAGTGTTTGTTTTAAACTCAGTAAGATTTATTTAGTATTATTTCTTTAAAACGTCTTTTGTTCCATGCTCATGCTTAAATTGATTACCTGTCAAACCGTTGTGTTTGATAATTGTTATTTTGGTGCCCAGGTGCAGGAGGCATTGCCTTTGAGGAGGAGTGCTCGGAGGAGGCTGTTAAGCCAACCCCAGCTCGTGAGTGGCAGCCCGACGACGTCATCTAGACGTCGGGCGGGATCTTGGGTTTCGATTCATTGTTTTGGGTTCTGTATAATTTTGGTATTGTATTGGCCTTTGTTGGCTTCTCATTTGGGATGTAACAAACTTAACATACTTTTGATTAATCTTGTAATTTGAACTATGATGGGAATGTCAGTTTATATTTCCTACTTATGATATCTTAGTCTTGATGCTAATTTTATCGTACACTTGAATCAATTGTCAATCTTGACTATTAATGATGTGATTTGCTACATGCTTCCGCATACTTGATTATGTGAGCTAGATCTCCGTGTCCCGGAATCCTCACCGCGGGAACCTGTAGGAAATTATCTTATCTCATCAATCAACGTCGCGGGGCCCGGTCCTCGGTTCGGGGTCGCGACAGTTATGGATTGGTAAAGACCGAAGAATGCCTTAGAAAAAGAAGTTTTCTTGGATTGGCAGGGTATTACTGGAGGTTTGTTCAGGGATTTTCGTCGATTGCGTCACCATTGACGAAGTTGACAAGGAAAAATGCACTATATGTATGGACAGATCAGTGTGAAGCTAGTTTCCAAGAGCTGAAATAGAGATTGACTATAGCACCGGTCCTTACTTTACCATCCGAAAATGGCGGTTTTACTATTTTTGCCGATGCTTCGAATGTTGGGCTTGGTTGTGTACTAATGTAAGATGGAAAGGTCATTGCTTATGGATCCCGGCAGTTGAAAGATCACTAAAAGTACTAAGCAACCCATGATCTTGAGTTGGCAGCGGTTGTTTTTGCATTGAAAATGTGGAGACACAACCTTTATGGAGAGAAATTCGAGGTTCACTCCGATCACTGCAGTCTTCAGTACTTGTGTTCTCAGAAGGAGTTGAACATGAGGCAGAGGAGATGGATGGAATATATCAAAGATTATGACTTTTCGATCAAGTATCACCCAGGGAAAGTGAATGTAGTTGCTGATGCTTTGAGCAAAAAATCAGTGGGTTTGGCAAATCTAAGTGGTACTTGTATCTTTGAGCAATTTGAAGAGTTGAGAGTAGACCTACAGCCACTAAAGAAAGGTGTAATATTGGCTAACATGTCAGTGACCGAGCCTTCCTTCATCCAGAAGATCAAGGACAGTCAATTGCAAAACCCAGAGTTGGCCAAGATTTTAGAACATATAGCAGAGCGTCCTTACTTTCGTATTGTGGTTGGAGTCTTGTACTATCGTGACCGTCTATGTGTGCCTAATATTGAAGATTTGAGGAATGACATCATGACAGAGGCTCATAATACGAAGTATTCTATGCATCTGGGCAGTATGAAGTATTCTATACATTTGGGCAGTACGATGATGTATCAGAACTTAAAAGAAAGATTTTGGTGGAAAAATATGAAGAGAGAAATTGCAGTGTTTGTCTCTCGATGTATGACTTGTCAGTTGATAAAAGTAGAACATCAGAAGCCTCCAGGATTGTTACAACTGTTAGAGATCTCGGAATGGAAATGGGAGCATATTACCATGGATTTTATTTCGGGATAACCGAGGACTAGCAGAGGCAATGATGCTATTTAGGTCATTGTGGACCGTCTCACTAAGTCAGCTCATTTCATTCCGATGAGGACAGGGAAGAAGATGCATATGTCACCTTTGACAAAGTTGTTTGTTAGTGAGATAGTCAGTCGTTATGGACAACCAATCTCCATCACATCTGACAGAGACAGTAGATTCCTCTCGAGGTTTTGGAAGACACTACATGAGTCTATGGGTATGAAGCTACAGTTCAGTACTGCATATCACCCACAGACAGATGGTCAGTAAGAGATGACGACCCAGACTCTTGAGGACATTCTCCGAGCTTGCGTATTAGACTTCAAAACTCAGTGGGATGATGCTTTGCCGTTGTATGAGTTTGCTTACAACAACAATTACCACTCGAGCATTATAATGACGCCTTTTGAGACTTTATATGGCAGAAGATGTAGGACACTTATATGTTGGGAAGAAGTAGAAGTAGGCGTTCGCAGTTTCCATGGACCGACTATGGTTAGTGAGACTAGTGATAAAGTCAAGATGATTCAAGAACGTTTGAAAGTAGCTCGAAGTAGACAGAAGAGCTATGCAGACTCTTACAGGAGGGATTTACAGTTTAAAGAAGGAGATAAGGTTTTCTTGAAAGTGTCACCGACTCGAGGAACATTAAGATTTGGACAGAAGGGCAAGCTATCTCGAAGATACATTGGACCGTATGATATTATGAGTAAGGTTGGTGAAGTGGCTTATCGATTAGCCTTACCGCCCGAATTATACGGCGCACACAATGTTTTCCATGTGTCAATGTTAAAGAAGTACGTTCCCGATAGATCACATGTACTCCGTCATGAACCTTTAGAAATCCGAGAAGATGCTGCTACATATGTTGAGAAGCCTATTCAGATCATTGATACAAAGGAACAAGAGCCGAGAACACGGACGATTTAGTGGGTCAAAGTACTTTGGGAAAATCATGGACCGGAAGAAGCAACGTGGAAACCCTTCTTCTTCTTCCTTTTCGAGCTCAAAAGCCCCAACCCAAGCTAGGGTTTTTCTCTCATCTTCTTCTTCTTGCTCTTCCATCTCCAATCCTCTATCAATCTTGCACCAATGGCAAAATGGAAGTCATCTTCTTCTTCCTCACCATAAAAGCATCTCATTGACACCATTTATGAAGGAATTGAACTCCATTGAGGCCTTCTTGGAACTAACTTTGTCCATTTGAAGAACCCTCTTGTAAGCTTCCTCTTCAACTTCTAGATTTCAGTTTTCCCTCACCTTAAAGAAGCTCCATCTCCTTTATTGCAAGCTTTCTTTTCCCCATTCATGGTGTTGACCATTTAGGGTTCTTGTTTTGGGGGGTTTTTGTGTGGCTTTGAAATCTTTGGCTTGGAAGAGAGAATAAGAGCTTTCTTAGCTTGTTGAGACCAAGGAAGTTGATGATTTGATATCTTGAATATTAGAATGTTTTCATGAGAAAATGTGATGGTATTACTATTTTTCATTCATGTTTATGCTTATGGATTTCATTGATTTCGTAATACACATGTGAAGGAATCTTGTTGACTCATTCAACTTCTTGAAATTATTGGCATATAGTCTCTTATTTAATACTTGTTTTTGGCACAAATGAATGTTTGTGAATGTTGGGTTTCCTCTCTTTCTTTTGTGGTTGAATGTGAATAGAAAGAAGGTGATTGGATGTTTGTTTGTAGAAGTTTTGATGGTGGTTTGTATGAGGTTTAAAGGAGGTTTTAAGCCTCTCATTTAGGGGTAGACTTGCAAGGAGGAAAAAAGGAAGGAGCCCGAAACTGCTTCCCTGTAGTTCCTGGACAGTTTGCTCGAGCAAACTTGACACTTCACTCGAGCAAACCCCATCTAGAACGAAGTTAGCTTGAGCGAACTGAAAGTTCGCTCGAGCCAACCTGAACTGGAAGGTCCACTCGAGCGAACCCCTATTCGCTCGAACGAACCCCTCATAGATGTTATTAGCTCGAACAAGCTTCTAGTCCGCTCGAGCCAACTGTGCAGTGAACCTGGATCAATGCTGGAAGTCTTGAAATGTTCTTCTAAGGGTTGGGGAGGTATTGTTTGAAGCCCCAATGCGATGGTAAGACTGAGAAAGAGAATTGTGAAGCTTGATTGAGGAAGAAACCGCATTACGGAGATTCGTCAATGTGCATAGGGACCCGGAATGTCCTTAATTTTCAAAGAGTACCAAATGTACGTCAATTCGACATACGGAACCCTATTCACACTGATTTAAATCTTGGACTCTCAACGCTTGCCCCGGAATTAAGAGAAAATCTATCATACTTGGTTTTATCTGTATTTTTACTCATGACTTCAAATTTCATGTTATATGATTAGTCATGCCCTGGAATATATTGAAATCATGTTTTTAGCATTTTGATAGCTCGTTCATGCCTGACTTGATATAAATGTTTTATTGTGCCTATGGGCATCCCATCCCGTTTATATATGAACTTGTCTTGATTTCTTACATATGACCTATGCGTCGGCACCATTAAACTTGGACGACCTTGTCGGTTTGATCAACCGACTTGGAGGCCTCCCTCCTTTCTTGCCAGCTGCAGCCTGGATCCTGTCCTGTCCTGATACCCAGTTCGCTACCGCGGTCCTGTCCATCTATATATGTATCCATGAATATCGTTGACTCTCCTCACCTTGAGTGACTGAGGTCAACGCCCCGATATTGCTCTCATCACTTTAGTGAGAGAGGATTTAGCTTTGGGTGGTTGCCATCTTGCTAGTTCCTGATCCGTTGGTACCTTTACATATATTATATTGTAAATGTCTTTCTTAATAAATGATGCTTTTACTTTTAAGAAATTCATTATTTATACAGGTTTCATTATTTTCCTAAGGTATCATTGTTTTTAATTTCTTGTCATATCTTTCACCCACCTGCCAGACCATCGTATCTGACCCATTCTTTGGTACTCAGGTCCAGATCCCGTTGCCCTTGAGGAGGAGCTAGAGGAGGTAGTCGGTGTACTTCAACGTGTAGTTGAATGGCAAGCTAACGATGTCATATAGACATACAGTCATGCTTTGAGATGCAATACATTTTGGGAGTTGTGTCTAACTCATTCTTTTGGGAAGTATTTGGTTATACTGTCCTTTGTTGGCCATTATTTTTGGGGAGTGTTAATCAACTGATCTTTTGTATAAACTCTAATTTTATATTTTGGGAAATGCTAATGATCATTGCTCACTCTGACATCAAGTTGTTTAAGAATCATTGATATTTTAGCCTTCTACCTTATTTGGGGTAGGCTCAATGGATTCTAGAGACAATTATGAGGCTTGATTGTAGCACATTGACAATTCCCAAGGTCATTGCACAAGCAGCTTATAATTTTGACAATTGTCTTCTTCTTCTTTCCAATTTTAGAGGGTCCAAGAGAAGTGACACCGACAGTTTTGAAGTCTTCAATTGGCTTAGAAGGTTAATACCTTTCTCCTAAATGTTGAAATGTTAATGGAATTTGATTGCATGCTTACTTTCCTATTTTTCCTTTCCTTATCTGAGCCTAGCAAGAAAATTATACACATTTTGATTGAATATGCTTATTTTAAGTGCAAATTCATGAATTTCTTCTTTGTATGCACTGAATGATTCTAATGTAATACTTTTGCAGCTGTAAGCTTTCACCTAAAAAGTGGGGTCTTTCTAAAGGCTCTAGTACTGTCTTAGTTGCTTTTCTTGGAGGAGTTTCTTTTCTACTCTCTCAGGGAATAGATGTAAGACCTAATCTAGCTGCCATAATGGGGCTAGCATGGCTAGACTCAATTTTGCTTGGTGGTAGCTGTCAGGCTCAGATCTCATGTCTTTGGCCTCCTCATAGGTGTCGGATTCTTGTTCATGAAGCAAGGCATCTGCTGACTGGTAATTCCTTTTATATTAAAAAGAATGTGGATTTTTTTTCATTTTATACTAGAAATGGTGTCTAGGGAATTGCAATTTAATTTTAAGAAGGCATTTTATTTTAATTTTGCTCACTGCCCTGACCCTCATGTATTGATTCTGTAAACATGGGTCTAATGTTTCAGTGATACAAACTGTTGATCCCATTAATCAAGCTGTGGACACAGTGTAAGACCCGTCGCATGAATAATCCAGAATTGAAGATATTAAAAGTCCAATATCTGGTTGTTCTATGTTGAACTTGGGCTTGGATTTCCAAATGAGATTGTTGTTTGAATCTAGACTACCATCAGAAAGCCCATGATATCATAGGTGCTGATGATTGGAACATGATTCTCACTTTTACTTTCCTAAGGCCTGAGGATTCCTCCATCGGCTCATGAATATCTTCTGTACTTCATCAAGGATTCAAGGTTGAATTATTTCTAGCAAAGCCTTTGTTCGAATCCAACTATAAGTTATTAATTATCCCTTAGGTGGAAAAGGTTTGTGTTTCCTTTCGAACTTCCATTCAACATCCATGGTTTTGTGATTTGTTGCTTGACATTACCTCATTAGTGACACATGACACTCTGTTTGGCCAATTACAATTCACAAATGCATGAACTGTATGATCATTTCATTTGGAATCTGTTCAGTTTGTCCAAATTATATTTAAGTGGGCCCTATTTGGTTTTCATGATGTTGGGCATTCGGAACAGTGTAAGCGTCCTAACACAATTCTTGTAGTACATCCATTTGAAATTCCTTATCTTAACAATATAATGTGGGTTTGGGGTGGGGGTGGTTTGCTTTGGGGTTGTGTTGGAATAGATTTGGACATGGGTTAGTATGGGCTTAATATCAAGTTCCGTTGAATGATCCTTGTATTGTTTATGTTCATTTTTTTTATTTTTTGTTTCAATTTAGTTTGTGTTCTTGAACTTGCAACTGTTGAAGATATCATGATTAGGAATCGGTACTCGGTGATTGCAACCAGCAGGGGCTTAAATTAACAAAGGATGGGTAAAGATTTTCTGCTTTGCTCAGCTCATATGTAATGTTGTGCTGGTAATTGTGTTATTGTTTGCCATCATTACAGTATTAGCATGATATGATACCAAATCCAACTATCCAGAGAATTTTAGTTAGTTAAACCATATCCTAGTGCAGCAAGAGTGCTGAGTTCCCGAAAACTAAACAGTTGTTAATGCTATCAGCATGTCAAATAGGATTCACTAATCTGTACAATTCTAGATTTTGCAACATTTGCAGCAGATCATATCCACTTTCCCCTAACAGGCCCTTTGCAAAAATCATTCAAGGTATGAAATTTGAGAAAAGTATTGCAGAGTCCACCTCAATAATAACAAAACAGGTGCAAAAAAGGCAGCCTCAGAGATTAGAGTTAGACAAGATCAGCAGCAAGAGATGATTCTAACTTTTGATCTAGGGGATCCAATGTTTCAACAATTGCATTTGTATGTATACACCATTAGACCTTTTAGGCCTTAAATCAAAGGTCACAATCATCAAATGAGAAAGATTTTATGCCAAACCTGATCCATGATGGGACATCTTTTCCAACCTTTTATAACCTTGAAATCTTAAATCTGCAAACAATTGTACATTAAAAAAATAAAATAATAAAAAGTCTTGCAAATGAGCTTGATACCAAAGCTCAATACTAGACTAAACACCCCTCATCCTATTATAATTCAATCTAGGAAAATGTTCTCTTACAATAGGACTACGTGTGGAGTCCAACTCTATGGTGGCAACCTTTGAATACTGGGGCCAGAGAATGGATTGTTATCCACTCAATGTTTGGAGTTGAGCAGAAATATGAAACCACAACAGAAAGAACCCTCCCTCCCCTATATATCTGTGTGTTCTCTCATGCCATTCGATGCATGTGCTCTTCTGCTTGATCTCAAGTGCAGAAACCTAGGTCATCTTTAAGTTTCAGCTTGGGATTTGATTTCTGTATCAAACACACTGCATCCTCGGTCACTTTCTCGGGAAATCATGGAACCTCTATGCGGAAATCATGGAATGGAACTTGTAGAGAAAATTGACATGGCACTACATCAAATTGAACTCTCTTTTTATTTGAAACAGAAGTCAAGAGGACAAGGTCCATGCATCATGATTTATTAATGTCGGCCACTTGATTGGCTTGTTTGTGGATAGAGGAAGACATATCCCATCTGATTGGAAAATTGACAAAAGAGTCCTAGTCATATAAATGAAGTTTTAATCCCTAAGGAGTCTTTCTATTGGAACTTTTGATTGCATTAGTTGAACTGAAGGAGTTTTTCTGTTCCATGTTATCATACATGGTCATAGTTCTGTTTCTTCTCTTTTCTAAGCTTGTAAAAAAAAAAAAAAAAAAGAAAGAAAAAAGTATACACACGTTCATAACTAGCATTAACTTGATCATTCCAGCCCTTGTTTAGTTTGAATTTCCCAATTTCAGTATTCAAAACTGGGTTGAAGGGGTGCAATGATAGGCTCAACTATAAACAAAGGCAAATTCCTCTGTGTGCAGGTTTTATCAATGCTATCACTGGGTGCAGCCTCTGCTAATGTCATATATCTACTTATGGACATTGGAAGGACCTATAGTGTGTTGTGCGCGTGTATGCGGAAACGTGAATCAGTGCGATCGAGCAAACAAGAACAAGCAATCACACACAAGACAATTACGTGGTTCGGCAATCTTGCCTACGTCCACGGGAAAGAAACTCGACTCTCCTTTGGGTTCACTCTCTTTATGATCTGCTCTAGTACAATGCTTCTCATGGGCTACACATTACATCATATATATAATGCTCTTTTTCTTATCCCTCAAGAAACCTTATCTTAGTCAATAAGAAAGTCCTGGTACAATTACCAAAATACCCATGAGCCTGAACCCAATTGGTCTGGACCCACTAGGCCAACAATCTCCCCCTCCAGACCATGGGGAAGACGCCTCTGAACCCCCTTTCTAGGAGTCCAGTCCTGCCAACTTTGAACACAGCTCCAGCTTTCCCTTAGACACGACCTTAGTCATCATGTCCGAGGGATTCTTGTTAGTATGAATCTTCTTCAGCTTCATAAGATTCTTTTTGATTACCTCACGAATCCAATGGTATCTCACATCAACATGCTTCGTGTGGGCATGGTATGTAGCGTTCTTGCTAAGATCCATAGCACTCTGATTATCACAGTAGACTACATACGCTCCTTGCTTCAAACCCAGTTCTCGAAAAAATTTCTTCAACCAAATCATCTCCTTCCCTGTTTCATTAGCAGCTATATGTATTCTGCTTCGGTTGTAGACAATGTTGTACACTTCTGCAACTTAGACTGCCAGGAAATATTTCCCCCTGTAAAAGTAAATAAGTACACAGAAGTAGACAACCGACGATCAAGATCGCCTGCAAAATCAGCATCTGTAAAGCCTTCAAGTACTGGTTTTGAGCCTCCGAAACACAAGCAAAAATCTGATGTACCTCTCAAATATCAGAAGATCCACTTCACTGCTTCCCAATGCTCTTTCCCAGGGTTAGCAAGAAATCTACTTACTAAACCCACTGCATGAGCAATGTCTGGCCGTGTACACACCATGGCATATATAAGACTCCCAACTGCTGAGGAGTATGGAACATACATCATCCGTTCATTTTCTTCATTTGTAGTAGGACATAGTCTCTTACTGAGCTTGAAGTGACTGGCTAAAGGCATGCTAACTGGTTTAGCATCTTTCATGTTGAACTTTGCTAGCACCCGTTCAACATATTTCTCCTGTGACAACTGCAACTTCTTGGCATTCCTGTCACGACGTATTTGCATTCCCAAAATCTGTCGTGCGGGACCCAAGTCTTTCATGTCAAAAGTCTTTGACATATCGCTTTTCAACCTGTCAATCATCTTACTATCATGTCCAACTATCAACATATCATCTACATATAAAAGAAGGATGATAAATTTGCCGTTACCAAATTTACGAATATAAACACAGTGATCTACAGCTATCCTCTGGTACCTATGACTCACCATAAATGAATCAAACTTCTTGTACCACTGCCTCGGTGCTTGCTTCAGCCCGTAGAGGCTCTTTTTTAACCTGCAAACCAACTGTTCTTTTTCTTCTACCTCAAACCCCTCCGGCTGAGTCATGTAGATCTCTTCTTTCAGATCACCGTGAAGAAATGCAGTCTTCACATCCATCTGTTCAAGCTCAAGGTCCATGCTGGCGACTAAACCCAAGACAACTCTAATAGAAGTCATCTTCACAACTGGAGAGAAGATTTCATCGAAGTCAATACCCTTCGTCTGAGCAAAGCCTTTAACCACTTGCCGTGCTTTGTGCTTGATCAGTTTTCCACTATCATCTCTCTTCAGCTTGAACACCCATTTGTTCTTCAAAACCTTCCTGCCTTTTGGAAGTTCTACCAGCTCATAAGTATTGTTCTTTTTCAAAGAACGCATCTCATCCTTCATAGCCTTCATCCACTCATCTTTTTCTGCACGAGTTTAATCTTTTGAGTAGCTATCTGGCTCCCCCTCATCAGTAAGCAAAATATAATCTACTGCAGGATATCTTGTTGATGGTTGACGCTCTCGAGTAGACCTCCTAACCTGAGGTTCTGTGGTTTCTGACTGAGGAGACTGCTCCCCATGCTCAACACCCTGTTCATCTGGCAACCCCTGCGCCTCATCACAATTCAGATCGTTTTGTCTACCTTCTCCACCTGTAGTCTGCACTGGAGAAGGAGTCGGTGTGAGATCAACCACTCCATTAACAACTTCTTTAGACTTTTTGGTCTTCTCAATATCTCCAAAGAACTGGTCTTCATGAAACACTACATCCCTACTCCTGATAATTTTTCTCTTCTCTGGATCCCATAATCTGTAACCAAACTCAGCTCCACCATAGCCAAGGAAAATGCAACACACTGCCTCATCATCCAGCTTTGAACGCTGCTCCTTTGGTACATGTGCAAAAGCCTTGCACCCAAACACCTTCAAATAAGAATAAGAAACATCTTTACCTATCCATTTTCTCTCCGGAAGGTCAAAATCCAAAGGAACTGAAGGAGACCAGTTAATCAAGTAAACGACAGTCAGGATAGCTTCACCCCAGAATGTCTTGGGTAGTTGTGCCACTCTAATCATACGTCTCATCTTTTCAAGAATAGTGCGGTTCATTCTCTCTGCCACACCATTGTGCTGTGGAGTACCAAGAACTATTCTTTCATATCGAACACCATGCTTCGAGCAATAGCCTTTAAACTGGTTGGATGTGTACTCTCCACCATTGTCTGTGCAGAGACATTTCAAGAGCTTTCCTGTTTCTCTTTCAACCATGACATGAAATTGCTGAAATACCTGGAACACCTGATCCTTCGATTTCAACGCATAAACCCAGACTTTCCTAGATGCATCATCAATAATTAGATTTTATCGTTGATGTTTTAGAGAAAGATACCCTGTGTTGTTTACCAAACAAGCAATAATCACAAGGGTCAAGGGATGTACCTTTGGAGTAATGAATTTGATCTTTCTTTGCCAATATCTGCAGTCCTTTCTCACTCATATGTCCCAGTCTCTTGTGCCACAAATTTGGAGAGGATCTGTCTTCAACAGCATTAAACACACCTTTGCATACCTTCACATGTGTCTTATACAGCGTATTACACGCCTTCCCTCTCGCAACAATAAGTGGCCCTTTAGTGAGTTTCCACCTGCCATTTCCGAAGTAACTCTCATAACCTGCACGGTCCAATGAAGTTCCGGAAATGAGATTCAACCGCAGATCGGGAATATGTCGCACATCTTTCAGCGTCATTGTGCAACCAATATCGGTCTGAATGCAGACATCACCGATCCCAACAATATTCGAATGACTTGTGTTGCCCATCTTCACAGTGCCAAAGTCCCCTGCTTTGTATGTTATGAACATCTCCTTACAAGGAGTAGCATGATAGGATGCCGCTGTGTCAACAACCTACTCAACATGATCATCTGCAACACTCAAACACTCTTCATCTTCACTGGCCAGTACCACTACTTCATTATCCAAAGTAGCTGTAGTGTTAGTGTCATTCTTCTGCTCATTGTTGGCTTCTTTCTTTTCCTTCAAGGTAAAGCAATTTTTCTTAATGTGACCCTCCTTGCCACAATGAAAGCATTTTCCAAACATTTTCTTAGTCTGTGATCTACCTCTAGACTTGCCACGATCCCCCTTTAGTCCTCTACTCTTACTCCTACCCATTTTCTCAGTAACAAAGGCCTGTGCATTATCTGTCATCCCTGCAGTTTTTCTCCTTGTTTTGTCATTCTACAAGCTACTAGTAACCTGACTCATTGATAACACACCATCTGGAGTAGAGTTGCTCACGGAAACAACTAATGTTTCCCATGTATCTGGTAGAGAGCTTAGAAGAAGTAAAGCTTGCATCTCATCATTAGGGATCATCTTCATTGTAGCCAGCTCATTCACAATGCATTGGAAATCATTTATCTGATCTTCGATTTTACCACCCTCCTTGAATTTCATGTTCACAAGCTTTCTAAGCAGAAAAGTTTTGTTCACTGTAGTTTTCTTTTCATATCTTTCTTCTAACTTATTCCAAAGAGTATTCACATTGGTTTCATTAGACACGTGATGAAATATGCTATTATCCACCCACTGTCTGATGTGACCAATGGTCTTTCTATGCATCTTTTTCCAATCTGGATTAGACATCTCTTTTGGTCTGGCACTATCCCCCTCAATGGGATCATAGAGGTCTTTGCAATAGAGTATATCCTCCATCTTAGATTTCCAAATCAACCAATTAGTATGGTCGAGTTTGATCATGGTAGTGTTCATAGTGTTGTTCTCCATCTTAATTGAATAATCAAGAAAAACAAACAACTTTCACTAACCTCAATTTCTACACCAATTTGTAGATCTCGTCACCATGAGCACGTTAGAAGAAACGAATCTGAAATCCGACTCTAGATGGCTCTGATATCACAAAAACTGTTTTCTGCGCTCTGATTAGTCAAACTTTCTAGTTGACTGTCAAACTGCCAATCTTCTTACATAGTTATGTAGATCTGCTCGCAACGAGTATGTAGGCGCAAACGGATCTCCAATCTGACCTCGGATGATCAAGATATCGACGAAACAAGTTTCAGCCATCGATCCTGGTCAAACCCCTGCCGACCGTACTGTTCTCTGACGTGGCGCTGATCTCAGCAACTGCTGGAATGGGCTTCCCACTAAATAGGTCAGGCCGAATTGACCCAAACTGAACCTACCTAGTCTTGGCTGTTGTCACGCCCCCGGACCGAGGCCCTGATAATCAAGTCCTTAATCCGGGGGACGCGGCGCGACGGACTAGAAAATTTCGCCCGCACGCGCTAATTATTTTCCCACAGGATTCCGCGGTGAGGATCCCGGACGATCCATCACAACAAATAAATCTAATTCACATCAATAATAATGTTATGCGGAAGCATGTAGCAAAATAAAACTTCATATAACACAAGATAAAGGTACAAGTTTGATATCAAAAGAGAAATATATGCATAGCATAACCAAAGTTAATTACAGTTGTGAAACAAAAGTAGGTTAATTTATACAGCCCTGACAAAGCCAACAAAGGCAATAAACAAAATTCCCAAAAATAACTGTCATTTCCCCAAAAAATATTATCGATGCTCCAAACCAAACGTGATGTCTACATGACATCATTTGGTTGCCACTCGGGCTCCACCTGAGGCCCTATTGCCTCCTGCGTGCACTCCGCCTCAAAAGCTGCGGGTCCGACATCTGACACCAAACAAAAGAAGTATCAGACATGACATTCTGGCAGGTGAATAAAACAGATATGATATACAAGTTATGAACATCATGTTTAAAATCATAAAGATACTGATAAAACAAATCATATATATATAAAGAATAAATCAAATGAATTATTTCTATGCAAACAAATGAATTTTTCATCTGACAAATAATCAAAATAATGGCAAACCACATTTAGCTAAATTCTCCTATTACCGAAGTAACAAGAGCACATAGACAGAAACCGTTGCCATAAAAATGGCCGGAACAAACAAACAGAAACCGTTGCCACTACTCGTGGGACCGGAAAACAGAACCGTTGCCATGGCCGGACAAATAGACAGAATCCAAACCGCAGTTGGCAAATAGTTTTAAAGATTCCAAGCCGGGTGATCAGCCCAACAAGGTAACCTAAGCTTAGTGGTGCCGATTCAAATCCAAAAACGATACAATTCAAACCATTAAACGCAATTCAAACCTGATAAAAGGACTACTCTTTATCAAAATAAACAGACAAATTCAGAATAAATCAGATGAGTAGCCTTTTCATTGTTTTTCAAACATGACAAATTAACCAACTTTGTTTCAAACTAATTTATGAGAAAACATAAACTTTCTCTAATTTGAAATGAGATGATTTGGATAATCGATAATGTTTGATGGGCTTACTGAGGCCGTCTCAATACACACTTATTGTCTCCATGTCGGTTTATGAGTGAAGAAGTTGGTGTCTCTGAAGGTCACCAACGATTGAGGACATAAAGTGTATATGAAGACTAATAGAAAATTCCCAGGTAAGTTTCATTCTTTTCCAAACTTTCTCTATAGTTTGAATCAAATAAAAATGACTCGGGCTCAAATTCTTAATTCCCAATACTTAATAAGTCATTAGGGAAATTTTCACACTCGAACCGGGCTCAAAACTAGCTTAAACAGGCCAAGAAACAATGCTTAAACAAACCAGGCCTTAACCCAGGCCCAACTCGTGCGGGCCCAGCTCGCTCGAGCGGGTTGTGACAGAAGCCAGGCCCACTCGAGCGGGCCCAGGCGCGCTCGAGCGGGCTAGGCCTTTGTCCAGCCCGTGGACAGTCAGCTGGGAGCTGACTGTCTCCTCCTTCTTCTTGTTTCAAAAATTTTCTCCTTCCTCCCTATTGACCAGTCCTAGTGTTATCAAGTGTAAGCCCTTCCAAAAGACTCCATTCCCTACTCCACCAAACTCATTCAATCATCATCAAACAATTCCATAAGACATATCACAAGACAAGGAAGAAACAGAACTTTTTAAGCATTCAATTGTTTCCAGTCCTTAAGCTGAAACAGAAATTTTGGAATTTCAAGTACTTGGATACACAACCTGAAATGAATACATCTTTATATATAATGAAATCATCATTAGAAATCAGTGCTAACATCTACACAAGTCCACAACTAATACCCACTTCAAAATTTCAAAGTTTCAATCCAAAAGAACTTTTAGAAAGATAAATTTCTGCACCATGTATACACAATCCAATTATTCACTTGCCTGGGATAAATTGAGTCACAAAATAGTCCAACAATCTTCTATGCAACTCAGCTACACACCTACACCCAAGCCATGGAAAACCACTAAAAATCCACAAGATTTTGGAAAACAAAGGAAGCTCTTCATGAAGGCTCTTGCATGTATGGTAAAACAATTCTAAAGGGTCTAGAAAATCCAAAATTTCAAGAAGGAAGCCATTGCTAACCTTTGAAGAACTCTAGACAAGAAGAAGAGCTTGGAGAAGATGATGAATTCAGCTGAAATCCCTTGAAAATACCATGGTTGGAAAGCTTGGGAAATGGAGATGAAGATGGTGAACTACACTCTTCAAGTTGGGCTCAATTCCATTGACATGCAAAGGAGAGAGGATGGGAGAAAAGAGAGAGAGCTCTCTTAGGTAAGTTGCAGGAAAATGTATGAATGAAGTGGGGAAGAAGGAGATAAAACGTGAGTTTGAGTCATTTAAATGGGTTGTGGGCCCCAATGGCCCTAAAAACTTCACATAGCTGGGTCTACCATTTAGAGGTTCCGAATGAAGTTGACGAAGAAGGGAAAAATGATCGTTGAAAAATCTAGTTTTCAAAAAGTATATTTTCCTCATGGTTTTCAAATTTCAAAATTTATGCACAGATTTGGGTGTGAAAAGACTGTTTTGCCCTTTTTCTCGAAAAACGCGATTTCTGGGGTTCGAATGCAAACGGAACAAATAGAAAAGTTGCTGGGATCAAAAATAACAAGTTCAAAGATATCGAAATCCACATTTTTCCAAAAATCAAATAAATCCAATAACTCGAATTCCCACACTAACACGCGTCTTACGGGTCACCCCGGGCCCGTTCAAACCGAACACTACGCTCTCCAAATTCCCCAAAGCTATTCAAAATTCTAATCCAACTAAAAATTCATGCTAATCGTCCTTTAATCCTGCTTAGCGACTAATCATAATTAAAATAATAATAGAGTTTACTAAACTTGGGTCGGGGTCTGACATCCTCCACCCCTTAGAATCATTTGGTCCTCCAAATGAACACTAACCTCTGGTAGGAAGTGCGGGTACTTCTTCTAAACTTGATCAGGCAATTCCCAAGTAGCTTCTTCTAGTTCGTGATTCTCCCAAAGTACTTTCACCAAGTGAATTGTTCGGTTCCTCAATTCTTGCCCTTTCCTGTCGATGATTCTGACCGGTTTCTCAACATAAGTGGCATCTTCTCGAATCTCTAGGGGCTCATGTCTTAGCACATGTGAGGGGTCCGACACATATTTCTTCAACATTGAGACATGAAACACATTATGCACTCCTGAAAGTTCTGGCGGTAAGGCCAGTCTGTAAGCCACTTCGCCAACACGACTCAAAATCTAATACGGTCCAATGAATCTTCTTGACAATTTACCCTTCTGACCGAACCTCAAGGTTCCTCTAGTGGGTGACACTTTCAAAAATACTTTATCTCCCACTTGGAACTATAGGTCCTTTCTCCGAACATCTGCATAACTTTTCTGTCGGCTTCTCGCAGTCTTCAAACGCTCATGAATGAGTTTGACTTTCTCATTGGTCTCACCAATCAATGTCGGTCCATGAAAATTGCGTTCTCCGACTTCTTCCCAACACACTGGAGTTCTGCATCTCCTTCCATATAGTGCTTCAAAAGGTGTCATTCCTATACTCGAGTGGTAACTGTTATTATATGCGAATTCGCAAAGAGATAGTCTTTCGTCCCACTGAGTTTTGAAATCAAGCACACAAGCCCTAAGCATGTCTTCTAATGTCTGAATGGTCCTTTCTGACTGTCCATCTGTCTGTGGGTGATACGCGGTACTGAATTGAAGCTTTGTACCCATGGACTCATGCAGAGTCTTCCAGAACCTGGAGACAAATCTGCTATCTCTGTCTGAAGTAATGGAGACTGGTTGACCATGTTGGCTGACGATCTTATTAACAAATGTTTGTGCTAGTGATAACATTTGCATCTTTTTCCCTGTCTTCAATGGAATGAAACGTGCAGACTTTGTCAGTCGGTCAATTATAACCCATATAGCATTGTTCCCTCTGCTAGTCGTCGGTAAACCCGAGACGAAATCCATCGTAAGATGTTCCCATTTCCACTGTGGAATCTCCAATGGCTGCAAAAGACCTGCTGGTTTCTGATGTTTTGCTTTAATTAATTGACAAGTCATGCATCGGGACACAAATGCTGCAATTTCTTTCTTCATATTGCTCCACCAAAATCTATTCTTCAAATTATGGTACATCTTTGTACTCCCTGGGTGCATCGAATACTTGGTGTTATGGGCTTCAGTCATGATTTCATTTCTCAAGTCATCAATATTTGGAACACATAATCGGTCACGGAAGTACAATACTCCATCCACAAATCTGAAATCTGGGCGATCTGAAATGTGCTCCACAATTCTTGCTAAATCTGGATCTGTAGCTGAGTCTCTTTGATTTTCTGGATGAAAATAGGTTCAGACATTGTCATGTTTGCTAACATAACACCTTGTCTCAATAGTTGGAACTCAACTCCCAATTCTTCAAGCTGTTGGAGTCGACCCATTCCTCGCAAGCTAGCCATGCTCCCAGACTTCCTGCTCAATGCATCTGCCACAACATTTACTTTCCCTGGATGGTATTTGATTGGAAAGTCGTAGTCCTTAATATACTCCATCCATCTTCTCTGTCTCATGTTTAATTCCTTCTGAGAGAACAAATACTGTAGACTACGATGATCCGAGTGAACCTCGAATTTCTCTCCATACAAATAGTGTCTCCACATCTTTAGTGCAAAAACAACTGCTGCCAATTCTAAGTCATGCGTCGCGTAATTCTTCTCGTGCTCTTTCAGCTGCCTTGAGCCATACGCTATGACTTTACCATCCTGCATTAGTACACATCCAACAGTCGAAGCATCTGTATAGACTACAAAATTACCACTGCTTGAAGGTAAGGTGAGAACTGGTGCTGTGGTTAATCTCTTCTTCAACTCTTCAAAACTTGCTTCACATTGCTCTGTCCACACAAATGGCACATTTTTCCGGGTTAATTTGGTTAAAGGTGCTGCAATAGATGAAAATCCCTGTACAAACCTTCTGTAATAACCTGCTAAACCCAGAAAACTCCTAATTTCGGTTACATTCTTTGGCCTCTCTCAACCAATGACTGCTTCTATCTTCGCCGGAGCAACTGCCAATCCTTCTTTGGAGATAATGTGACCAAGGAATGAAACTTGTGTCAACCAAAAATCACACTTCTCGAGCTTTACATACAACTGATTATCTCTTAACAATTGAAGTGACGTCCTCAGGTGCTGCTCATGCTCCTCTCTAGACTTGGAGTATACTAGAATATCATCAATGAAGACAACAGTGAACTGATCCAAGTAAGGTGCAAAGATCTTGTTCATTAGAGCCATGAACACTGCTGGAGCATTCGTCAATCCAAAGGGCATTACTAAGAATTCATAGTGCCCATATCTTGTCCTGAAGGCTGTTTTTTATATATCCGAATCTCTGACTCTCAACTGGTATTATCCGGATCTCAAGTCTATCTTCGAGAAATACTCTGCTCCCTGCAATTGATCAAATAACTCATCTATTCTTGGCAATGGGTACTTGTTCTTAATGGTCACTTGATTCAGTCTTCTGTAATCTATGCACATTCTCAAACTTCCATCTTTCTTCTTGACAAATAAAACTGGAGCTCCCCACGATGAAATGCTGGGTCTGATAAAACCTTTCTTCAATAACTCTTGCAACTGTGACTTCAATTCACCTAATTCTGTAGGAGCCATTCTGTATGGTGCAATAGAAATTGGAGCTGCTCCTGGTATAAGCTCTATGGTAAATTCCACTTCCCTGACTGGTGGCAATCCTGGAATTTCTTCTGGGAACACATCTGGAAATTTGCACACTACAGGGATTTGCTCCACCCCTTGGGACTGTTTGTCCTCTGTAATAAATGCTATGAATCCCTCGCATCCGTTCCTCAATAGTTTAACTGCTGATAATGCTGAAATAACACCAGCCTGTGAAACCCTTTTCTCTCCATGAAATTCTACCCCTGATGATGTTCCATCTAACTTGAAGGAAATAGTTTTGTTAAAACAATCCATACTGGCATGATGTCCAGACAACCAATCCATCCCCAAAATGACATCGATGTCATGCATGTCCAACAGGATAAGATCTGCTGGAAATGTAACATCACCTATCTTAACTGTACAACTAGGGTAATATGTGCTACAAACAACTTGTTTCCCTACTGGTGTTGTGACAGTTAGAATAAAGTCTAGTTCGCTAATAGGCACATCAATCAATTTAGCAAACATGGGGGATATAAATGAATGAGTGGATGAAGGATCAAACAATGCTTTAGCTTCTAATCCACAAACAAAAAGTATACCTTCAACTACGTTGCCCGCTGCATCGACATCCGCCTGATTCAGATGATACATGCATCCTTGCTGTTGAGGTTTGTTTCTATTCTGATTCTGCCTTCCTTGTTGCGCATTCCGGTTCTGTTGAGGTGGACGGGCATTCTGATTCTGAGGTTGCTGACGAGGCTGCTGTTGCTGATTTTGTTGCTGTGGCTGCCTAGGTTGGTTCTGAACTGCTTGTTTATTCTGCTGAGGTGGCCTGTTGCCTTGGTTCCTGTTGCTTGGACAATCTTTCATCTGGTGATCTGTAAGGCCACACCTAAAGCATCCACCCGTAACTCTGTAACATAGGTGGGAAGGATGGTTCTTGCCACAATGCTCACATCCACCTTGCCTTTGGGTGTTTTGATTTGGCCTTGACTTCTTGCATTGATAGGGCTTCTGACCTTGCTGCTGTCTTTTCCTCTGATTATTCTTAATAATCTTGTTATTGATGTTTTCAAATTTATAAGCTCGCTTGACTGCTTCTTGGAATGTAGCTGGTAGGACAACACCTGAAGCATCCCTTTCAATGATAGGGTCTAACCCTTCAAGGAATTTGATAATCTTCTTCTCCTTGGTATCAACGAGCTCTGGTGCATACCGTGACATTCTCTCAAACTTTGTAAGATATTCGAGGACGGTCATGTCTCCTTGTGTGAGTAGCTGAAACTCCACTGCCATCTGTCTCATGACATGAGGGGGCACATATTTCTCAGTGAACTGTTCCTTGAAAGTAGCCCATGCAATATCATTAGCAATGTTCTGATAGCCACCCTTGAGTGTCTTCCACCAAATATCAGCCAAACCAATAAACATAGATGCTGCTAGAAGAACTCGCTGCCTGCCCGTACACTGAAAAAGATCAAAGATGTTTTCAGTATGAGTTAACCAATCATCTGCTGTCAAAGGATCCTCATTCCCGGTAAATTCTTTTGGACCTCTCTTCCGGAAGCGTTCAAATAAAGCATTCGGGTTATTGTCGCGATCATTGATAACAATCTGAGGACCCATGTGTTGAGGTGGTACAGGTTCTGGTCTCCTACCCAACACCTCTAACAACTGCCTTTGTACTTGTGCTAATTCCTCATCTTTCTTAGCCATCTGTTCTTGCAATCTGGCCTGATTTTCATTGGCTCTCATCTACTGTTCCATCATCATTTCATTTGTTTTCTGTTGTTGTTTCATCATTCTCTGCATAAAATTCTGATATGGATTATCTCCAGAGGAGCCTGCAATATTAGCATTGCTAGAAGAAGGATTTGTGTTGGTGTGGTCCCTGCGCGGAGGCATTTTTGCTGCAAAACCACTTGCTAGTACAACAAATCCGGGGGCATTTAACGAAGATTCTAACGGATCCTCTCCACGTCCCTATGTTTCTAATGTCTTTTAATTGCCCGACATATTTCTCGCTCTGATACCAATTCCTGTCACGCCCTCGAACCGAGGCCCTGATAATCAAGTCCTTAATCCGGGGGACGCGGCGCGACGGACTAGAAAATTTCGCCCGCACGCGCTAATTATTTTCCCACAGGATTCCGCGGTGAGGATCCCGGACGATCCATCACAACAAATAAATCTAATTCACATCAATAATAATGTTATGCGGAAGCATGTAGCAAAATAAAACTTCATATAACACAAGATAAAGGTACAAGTTCGATATCAAAAGATAAATATATACATAGCATAACCAAAGCTAATTATAGTTGTGAAACAAAAGTAGTTTAATTTATACAGCCCAGACAAAGCCAACAAAGGCTATAAACAAAATTCCCAAAAATAACTGTCATTTCCCCAAAAAATGTTATCGATGCTCCAAACCAAACGTGACGTCTACATGACATCATTTGGTTGCTACTCGGGCTCCACCTGAGGCCATATTGCCTCCTGCGTGCACTCCGCCTCAAAGGCTGCAGGTCCGACATCTGACACCAAACAAAAGAAGTATCGGACACAACAGTCTGGCAGGTGAATAAAACAGATATGATATACAAGTTATGAACATCATGCTTAAAATCATAAAGATACTGATAAAACAAATCATATATATAAAGAATAAATCAAATGAATTATTTCTGTGCAAACAAATGAATTTTTCATCTGACAAATAATCAAAATAATGGCAAACCACATTTAGCTAAATTCTCCTATTACTGAAATAACAAGAGCACACAGACAGAAACCGTTGCCATAAAAATGGCCGGAACAAACAGACAGAAACCATTGCCACTACTCATGGGACCGGAAAATAGAACCGTTGCCATGGCCGGACAAACAGACAGAATCCAAACCGCAGTTGGCAAATAGTTTTAAAGATTCCAAGCCGGGTGATTAGCCCAACAAGGTAACCTAAGCTTAGTGGTGCCGATTCAAATCCAAAACGATACAATTCAAACCATTAAACGCAATTCAAACCTGATAAAAGGACTACTCTTTATCAAAATAAACAGACAAATTCAGAATAAAGTAGATGAGTAGCCTTTTCATTGTTTTTCAAACATGACAAATTAACCAACTTTGTTTCAAACTAATTTATGAGAAAACATAAACTTTCTCTAATTTGGAATGAGATGATTTGGATGATTGATAATGTTTGATGGGCTTACCGAGGCCGTCTTAATACACACTTATTGTCTCCATGTCGGTTTATGAGTGAAGAAGTTGGTGTCTCTGAAGGTCACCGACGATTGAGGACATAAAGTGTATATGAAGACTAATAGAAAATTCCCGGGTAAGTTTCATTCTTTTCCAAACTTTCTCTATAGTTTGAATCAAATAAAAATGACTCGGGCTCAAATTCTTAATTCCCAATACTTAATAAGTCATTAGGGAATTTTTCATACTCGAACCGGGCTCAAAACTAGCTTAAACAGGCCAAGAAACAATGCTTAAACAAACCAGGCCTTAACCCAGGCCCAGCTGTCTCCTCCTTCTTCTTGTTTCAAAAATTTTCTCCTTCCTCCCTATTGACCAGTCCTAGTGTTATCAAGTGTAAGCCCTTCCAAAAGACTCCATTCCCTACTCCACCAAACTCATTCAATCATCATCAAACAATTCCATAAGACATATCACAAGACAAGGAAGAAACAGAACTTTTTAAGCATTCAATTGTTTCCAGTCCTTAAGCTGAAATAGAAATTTTGGAATTTTAAGTACTTGGATACACAACCTGAAATGAATACTGTTGACACCAAAAATGTCACTATGTCCCTTCAACACCAAAAGCTACATGGAGCCACATCCTGCCATAAATAGAAAGGCGCCACTTCAAGCACCAGATCTTGTCAGAATCAAACAAAAACTACAAGATCCTTCAAAGCAACCAAAAGAAGGGTACACATGAAGTTTCGGGCCATTTCGACATCATTTGGCCTAAACTTCACTCCTCCGACAGCCAGGCAGGAGCTCCCGGCAGCGACAGTGTCGAAGACTTCAAAACTTCGATCAGAGCCTACGGATGGTCTCCAGAGGCCCTGCAACTCTGCTGCAAAGACCACCAAAAGGTGATTGAAGCTCCCTTGGGGGGCCAACCCCCCAAGGACCTCCCTTCTTCTACCAACATGGCTAAAACGTGGCTTTTCAGCCCGTTTACTTAGCTTTTTATCGGATATAAGACCTTCTCTTGGTCTTTGTCCTTTAAAAATCTGAGGTTAAAAAGCCAAGCCAAGAATCCAAGCATCGTGTTCTCATTTGCATGGACGATGGAGGAGCCCATACATGACTCGCGACCGTCGATCTGAACGTGTCCCCACAATCGAATGAGAAGTCAGATTCCTTTTCTTGATTTCTGTTGTACTTTATTTTTCTTTTAGAGACAAAAATCACAACTCTTGTCTTTCATAATGGATAAGACTTGTAAATCGCCTTTTACGGCAAAATCGCCTTTCACGGCAACAAATGAAATCGCCTTTCACGGCATTCAAAAAAACCCTTTTGTCTCTTTTCTTAAAATATGCGTGCAAAAGAAACTAGAAAAAGTTTCATTTCCCCTTTCTACTTGTGAAGGTGGATCTTCGGATCACCATTCCTAAATTCCAAGTAGAAAAGTGAAATTGGCATACCCGTACAAAAAAAAGAGAAAGATGTTGTTACCCTTTATCTTTTCTTCTCCTCCCCTCCGCCGTACCCCGAAAGACCCGGGGCGGAGGCAGCGGGAGAGAGGGAAGAATCGGGTCCATCAAATACATCTTTATATATAATGAAATCATCATTAGAAATAGTGCTAACATCTATACAAGTCCACAACTAATACCCACTTCAAAATTTCAAAGTTTCAATCCAAAAGAACTTTTAGAAAGATAAATTTCTGCACCATGTATACACAATCCAATTATTCACTTGCCTGAGATAAATTGAGTCACAAAACAGTCCAACAATCTTCTATGCAACTCAGCTACACACCTACACCCAAGCCATGGAAAACCACTAAAAATCCACAAGATTTTGGAAAACAAAGGAAGCTCTTCATGAAGGCTCTTGCATGTATGGTAAAACAATTCTAAAGGGTCTAGAAAATCCAAATTTTCAAGAAGGAAGCCATTGCTAACCTTTGAAGAACTCTAGACAAGAAGAAGAGCTTGGAAAAGATGATGAATTCAGCTGAAATCCCTTGGAAATACCATGGTTGGAAAGCTTGGGAAATGGAGATGAAGATGGTGAACTACACTCTTCAAGTTGGGCTCAATTCCATTGACATGCAAAGGAGAGAGGATGGGAGAAAAGAGAGAGAGCTCTCTTAGGTAAGTTGCAGGAAAATGTATGAATGAAGTGGGGAAGAAGGAGATAAAACGTGGGTTTGAGTCATTTAAATGGGTTGTGGGCCCCAATGGCCCTGAAAACTTCACATAGCTGGGTCTATCATTTAGAGGTTCCGAATGAAGTTGACGAAGAAGGGAAAAATGATCCTTAAAAAATCTAGTTTTGAAAAAGTATATTTTCCTCATGGTTTTCAAATTTCGAAATTTATGCACAGATTTGGGTGTGAAAAGACTGTTTGCCCTTTTTCTCGAAAAATGCGATTTCTGGGGTTCGAATGCAAACGGAACAAATAGAAAAGTTGCTGGGATCAAAATAACAAGTTCAAAGATATCGAAATCCACATTTTTCCAAAAATCAAATAAATCCAATAACTCGAATTCTCACACTAACACGCGTCTTACGGGTCACCCCGGGCCCGTTCAAACCGAACACTACGCTCTCTAAATTCCCCAAAGCTAATCAAAATTCTAATCCAACTAAAAACTCAAGCTAATCGTCCTCTAATCCCGCTTAGTGACTAATCATAATTAAAATAATAATAAAGTATACTAAACCTGGGTCGGGGTCTGACATCCTCCACCCCTTAGAATCATTTGGTCCTCCAAATGAACACTAACCTCTGGTAGGAAGTGCGGGTACTTCTTCTTAACTTGGGTCAGGTCGAAACCCAACCCGGATCTGAACCAACCTAGCTTGGGCGAAAAGCCCAGGGCTTCTTCTTCTTCGAGTTCTGGGTTCTGTAACTAGAACCAAGAGCCAGCGCCCGTGCCTTCTCGTTCTTCGAGTCCGGCAACGGCACGGCGGCTACTGGCGATCCTTCTTCGGCGACAGGCAGGGAGTCTGGCAATGGTGCAGGAATTAGCGGGACGGCGGCCCCTTCTCCTGTGCGAAGCGATGGCGGTGTGACTGAATCCGGAGAAATCCTGCGATAGAGAACCCAAAAGCCTCTGTCTTCTTCGTCTTCTCCTTCTGTGATTCCGGTATACAATCTGGAAAAACCGAGAACCCTAGGCACTGCAAATCCGATGCAAACAGAGCCCTTCTCCTCCCTCTGAATTTCCAGAGTCCTCTGCAACTGCGGAACAGTGTGGCCCACGCGAGATCGGAACCGATCTCTGTCTTTTCTGCAACAAAGATGATGTGCAGAAATCTGGATCAATCCTTGATCCAATCTGTCGATCACAAACGCAGCACAATCCAATCCTAGAAAACCTGACTATAATACCACTTGTTGTGCACGTATATGCGAAAACGTGAATCAGTGCGATCGAGCAAACAACAACAAGCAATCGCACACAAGAGAATTACGTGGTTTGGCAATCTTGCCTACGTCCATGGGAAAGAAACTCTACTCTCCTTTGGGTTCACTCTCTTTATGATCTGTTCTAGTACAGTGCTTCTCATGGGCTACACATTACATCATATATATAATGCTCTCTTTCTTAATCCCTCAAGAAACCCTATCTTAGTCAATAAGAAAGTCCTGGTACAGTTACCAAAATACCAATGACCTTGAACCCAATTGGTCTGGACCCACTAGGCCAACACAGTGCTCCAAAATTTTGTGGCAAATATCAGCTATCAGTGGCAATGGCAATGGCTTTCTTCTCTTGGTTTCTAATTGGTTATTCATCTCTTTCCAATTTACTACTAAGTGTATTCTGAATTTCAAATTGGAAATGCCAAAGGTCCTCTCAATGTAACAAGATATGGTCCAGCAAACCTATATGGAACAGCCAAGGTGGGGGTTTTTGTTTTGGATGATGTTGACACCAAAAATGTCACTATGTCCCTTCAACACCAAAAGCTACATGGAGCCACATCCTGCCATAAATAGGAAGGCGCCACTTCAAACACCAGATCTTGTCAGAATCAAACAAAAACTACAAGATCCTTCAAAGCAGCCAAAAGAAGGGTACACATGAAGTTTCGGGCCATTTCGACATCATTTGGCCTAACTTCACTCCTCCGACAGCCAGGCAGGAGCTCCCGGCAGCGACAGTGTCGAAGACTTCAAAACTTCGATCAGAGCCTACGGATGGTCTCAAAATACCTCCAAAAGGTCCCCTGCCAAATTTCAAGTCAAACGGACGACGTTTGACCCTTCATCAACTCTCAGCAAGCAAAAACAGGCCTACCGGCAGCGGAGCACCCCAGAATCATGGCATCCAAATTGGAGCTAATGGATCATCTCAAAATGACTCCAATAGGTCCCCTGTCAAATTTCAGGTCAATCGGACATCGATTGACCAAAAGTCAAAGCTCGGCATTTTCCTCGAGGTGAAATCAAGGCAAGCGTTTGCGGGACCCCAAAAGGCTTCAAAACTCAAACCAAAGCCCATGGTTGGTCTTACTTACTACTCAGGAGGCTCCCTGTCAAATTTCAGGTCAATCGGACATCGGTTGACCACAAGTCAAAGCTCGGCATTTCTCTCATGGCGAAATTAAGGCAAGCATTTGCGGGACCCCGAACGGCTTCAAAACTCAAACCAAAGCCTATGGTTGGTCCTATCTACTTCTCAAGAAGCTCCACGTCAAATTTCAGGTCATTCCGACATCGTTTGACCTAGTTTCAATGCTTGACAAAAAATCGGCAAAACCGCACAACAAAGTCTTCGGCTTTCCAGAAAAATAGGAAACTTTGTGCTCCGATTTGCGCGGCTTCTCGTCGGGTTTTCTTCAAGAGAATCAGGCCAATAAATGAGGGGAAATATCAGGAAAAATACAGAAGAAAAAAGAATGAAAAAGGATCGAAAAACGGCGAAGAAACGGCGACCGAAAGGTGGCCAAAAAAATGGGCCCAAGGCCCATGGTCGCCGGTGACCATGGCCCAGGGTCGCCGGCCCATGGTCGCCGGCGACCATGGAAATTCCGGCGACCCAAAAATTTGCCGGAAGACCCTTTTTCGGGTCCTTTTCGGGTTTCGAGTTGATTGGCCCCTGTGATTTTTCCAAAATCTGATTTTTCGTGCATGAAATCCATCGATCTTCGTCAACATCACGGATTCGCCGCCGAAATCATTGGATGATCATTAGATGCCTCGAAATCACCAACCGGCCGACAAAGAAAGCACACTTTCTGCCCGCCCGATCGTGAAATCGACAGGACAGATGTTGCCGGCACTTTGACATTAATCAATGTCTGAAATTGCATCGCCATCCGACATCAAACAACATGTGGATCCACTGGCAGTCATCGCAAGAAGAATTCAAAAGATGCGGCGCGGCCCGCGACTCTTCGAGCGACTTGGCAACCAATTAATGAGGTTAAATGACCCGCTTTATGACAAGTTAATGCGGTCACTAACTCATTATTTTGGACGGCCCAATCAAAAGCAAGCAAATGGGAGTTACAAGTCAAAGGATTTATGGCATTAGAGCCATGAAACTCCTCCCATGATGGGGATTAAAAGCAATTAAAAGCTCATTATTCTCCATCGGCCAATTAGATTCAAGGAAAAAGGAGTTACAAAACAAGTAATTTAAAAACTTGTAACTCCTCCCATTATGAGTATTAATGCATTCAATACTCATAAACCCTCCTAAATGGCTACCAAAGGCCTATAAATAGGAGGGCATTCCAAAGGGAAAGTATCTAGCTCTCGCTCTCCCCCCGACGAAGACAAAAAATCCAGAGGCCCTGCAACTCTGCTGCAAAGACCACCAAAAGGTGATTGAAGCTCCCTTGGGGGGCCAACCCCCCAAGGACCTCCCTTCTTCTACCAACATGGCTAAAACGTGGCTTTTCAGCCCGTTTACTTAGCTTTTTATCGGATATAAGACCTTCTCTTGGTCTTTGTCCTTTAAAAATCTGAGGTTAAAAAGCCAAGCCAAGAATCCAAGCATCGTGTTCTCATCTGCATGGACGATGGAGGAGCCCATACATGACTCGCGACCGTCGATCTGAACGTGTCCCCACAATCGAATGAGAAGTCAGATTCCTTTTCTTGATTTCTATTGTACTTTATTTTTCTTTTAGAGACAAAAATCACAATTCTTGTCTTTCATAATGGATAAGACTTGTAAATCGCCTTTTACGGCAAAATCGCCTTTCACGGCAACAAATGAAATCGCCTTTCACGGCATTCAAAAAAAACCTTTGTCTCTTTTCTTAAAATATGTGTGCAATAGAAACTAGAAAAAGTTTCATTTCCCCTTTCTACTTGTGAAGGTGGATCTTCAGATCACCATTCCTAAATTCCAAGTAGAAAAGTGAAATTGGCATACCCGTACAAAAAAAAGAAAGATGTTGTTACCCTTTATCTTTTTTTCTCCTCCCCTCCGCCGTACCCCGAAAGACCCGGGGCGGAGGCAGCGGGAGAGAGGGAGGAATCGGGTCCATCAGGCTGGCATACCCGGTGGGACCCGTTCATTTGAGAACATGAACTTAGATTCTTTGGCACCTTTCTAGTTGGTGGCCGATGTTGAATCTTGCAAAAAAAACATGAGATGGGATTTTTTTGTTTTGGAAATTTCTTTCTTTAAGTCTATTTCCGATCTTTCTCCTTCTCGAAAAAAAAAATCTCTTCTCTTGTTTTTGAATTCAGATCTGAGAAATCTCGATCTCCTCCCTTTTGGACTCAGTGCCCGCAGAAATGTTTGAGCACGTTTTCAGATTGGGAAAGGGACCGTTTGCTCTCTTTGATGAGTTCGAAAAAAAAAATGATTTCAAAACTTGTCAAATTTAAAAAAAAAAAAATCTTCTTTCTTTTGGATCCAAATTTGAGAAATTTTGGTTTTCTTTTCCTTTCTGACTTAGGGCTCGCAGAAATTGTTTGAGCCCCTGTTCAGACTGGGAACGGACCATTCGCTCTCGCTGATGAATCCATAAAAAAAAATCTGATTTCAAACTTGTCAGATTTTCAAAAAAAAAAAATCTTCTTTCTTTTGGATCCAAATTTGAGAAATTTTGGTTTTCTTTTCCTTTCTGACTTAGGGCTCGCAGAAATTGTTTGAGCCCCTGTTCAGACTGGGAACGGACCATTCGCTCTCGCTGATGAATCCATAAAAAAAAATCTGATTTCAAACTTGTCAGATTTTCAAAAAAAAAAAATCTTCTTTCTTTTGGATCCAAATTTGAGAAATTTTGGTTTTCTTTTCCTTTCTGACTTAGGGCTCGCAGAAATTGTTTGAGCCCCTATTCAGACTGGGAACGAACCATTCGCTCTCGCTGATGAATCCATCAAAAAAAATCTGATTTCAAACTTGTCAGATTTTCAAAAAAAAAATCTTCTTTCTTTTGGATCCAAATTTGAGAAATTTTGGTTTTCTTTTCCTTTCTGACTTAGGACTCGCAGAAATGGTTTGAGCCCCTGTTCAGACGGGGAACGGACCATTCGCTCTCGCTGGTGAGTTCCAAAAAAAAATCTGATTTCAAACTTGTCAGGTTTTCAAAAAAAAAAATTTCCTCTTTCTTTTGGATCCAAATTTGAGAAATTTTGGTTTTCTTTTCCTTTCTGACTTAGGGCTCGCAGAAATTGTTTGAGCCCCTGTTCAGACGGGGAACGGACCATTCGCTCTCGCTGGTGAGTTCCAAAAAAAAAATCTGATTTCAAACTTGTCAGGTTTTTTCAAAAAAAAAAAAAATTCCTCTTTCTTTTGGATCCAAATTTGAGAAATTTTGGTTTTCTTTTCCTTTCTGACTTAGGGCTCGCAGAAATTGTTTGAGCCCCTGTTCAGACTGGGAACGGACCATTCGCTCTCTCTGATGAGTCCATAAAAAAAAAACGGGGATGCACTTGAGAACACGAAAGTTTTACCGATTGCGTTCTTTAATCGAGGTTGATCCAAGAAAAGCCTTGTCCAGAGTTTGGAGACAGCTAGGCTGTTCTAGGTAAGGGTCCTCCAAACGGGTTCATTAAGTAATCCTACCCTTACCTGGGGGCTGATCTATCAACATTGGTTTCATAAGAACGAATCGTGAGAACTCGATGTATTCTCAAAGCCTAAAAAAAAAAAAAAAAACTTCCGTCATTGTTGGGTCCAGATTCGAGAAATTCTGGTTATTTCCCTTTCAGACTCTGTGCTCGCAGAAATGTTGAGCACGTTTTCGGATCGGAGTGCCATTTGCTCTCCTTTATGAACCCAGCCTTGACCTTTCAAAAATCCCATCTCGTGTCCATTTCAAGGATGCGATTTACAACATCTGTGCCTAGCGGTGCTAGTACGCCCTCTTAAGTCTACTGTATTCGCGACCGACACATTTGTACTTCCAACCTTATATCATTTTACCTCGAGTGAACTTCGCTCCTCGGTAATCTGAATTAAGGTTCACAATTGCTTCTAGCAGTCACTGGAACGCTCACTCTGAGCCTTTCATACTCGCGTGTAGAACGATTGTATACTCTATGGCTTTTTGCCTTCTTCATCTTGCTTGGGCCGGGCCTTGTCCCCTCGAGCAAATTGAAAAGAAAAAAAAAACCATAGTTTATTTCCATTTATGATCACCACATTCTTGTGATTACTAATGGATCCGGTCTTGTTTCAGAAAGGTTTTTCAAAAACTAACATGGCAGCTTCGCTGACAATCACCTTCGATGAGAACAAGTACCAGCTGATGCTTCAAGAGAAGCTAAACAAATGCGCTCCTAAGCGCCTCGCCGGCGGCCAAAGTGTCACTTCCTTCGGTAACACACAGGACACCGGGTCGACCTCCTCTCCCCGGTCCATCGTCTTCGGGTCGCTGGGACCTTTCCCACTTCCCGCAGAAGAAACAACTCCTGCCAAGAAGCAGAGAACCGCCCCTGGGCGCGTCATTACTGTGACACCAAGGGCAACCGCCAAGAAGACTGAAGCCCGCGACAATCCCGCGGAACCTCAGCCTGCAAGAAACCAGGTCTACCTCAAGACTTGGTCTCCAAGACCTTCTCCAAAACAAAGAAGGTCCCAAAGATCTGCAAGGCCAGCATACCTGGCCCCGCTCAAGGAGAACCGGTTCTACCCTCTCTCGTACACGAAAGAGGAGAAACCAGTCCTCCACCAAACAAAATCTACCCAGCACGAGCCGGCTTATTCCTATAAGCCCAGGATCAAGTCGTGCATCATCAGGCCTCAGCGAGAATCTGTCAAGGCCTGTATTTCCGCAACTCGGCCCTTCATCTCAACAGGGGCCGAGCTCGCCAAATTTAAAGCTTCGATGCGACAGGCTAAGGACCGCATCCAGATCCTGTCCTTGCCGAATTACAAAGAAGACAAGCTCGGCTGCTGCGCGCGAGGGACCACCTCCTTCGTCGCTAGAGCACAGCCCGAGCTAACTGAAGCTCAAATCGCTCGTCGTATGCGTCGCCGCTCGGCGTATCGGCAAAAGAGACTAGAGAAGCAAAGAGCCCAGCACTCCACGCTCCCGGTCTCTCAAAAATGGGTCGAAAAAGAAGCACCCAACCAAGTTGCTATTGTCCATATGGTTGGCAAAACCAGAAGGCGCCAGAAGTCAGCAACAAAAATCCATGTCAAGCGACCGGTGACTCGCGGCGTCTCCCGGGCGCGAAGACATAGAGAAGATTCTCCCACTCCTTCAAGTCAAGGACACCGGAGCAATCACTCTTCGAGCTCTTCATCCAAAAGAATGAGCTCCAGCTCAGTCACCAAGACGATATCCTCATTCGACTCTCGAAAGATGAACGTCTTAGTCACAAATGCTGAGCAGCCTCCACCGCAAGATGACCTAGCCGCACGCATCCAGCAGCTGGAGCAGGGACAGCAGAGGATAGAAGCTCTCATGGAGAACTTACTTCTTACCCTCCAACGTCCACCAAACAATGAAGCTCCTCCAAGTCACCATGAGGAGGAGGTAAATGAGTCACGCGCCCTTACCAAAAAGGACGTGGACGATATCCTCGCCAAAGCAAAGGAAGAGGATTCACTAAAGGAACACGGAATCAAGCCACCATATCCCTTATGGATGGACTCGTTACCGTTTCCTACCAAATTCAAACAGCCCACTCTCCAAACATATACGGGGAAGGGCTCGGCCAGACAACATGTCATCCATTTCAAGATCCTGACGGGAGCCATCGCGTATCAAGACGCCCTCAAGATCCGTCTCTTCGCAAGTACCCTAAAAGGTACGGCCTTCGATTGGTACTCCACTCTTCAGGAGGACTCTATCCAAAACTGGGCCATGATGGAGACACGCTTCCTAACTCACTTCAGAGGTGAGGATCATCCTGTGACTATGGCTCAACTCTGCAGCCTAAAACAGGGAGAGAATGAGTCGACATACGACTACATTCACAAGTGGAAGGCAATTGCGTACAAATGCTCAGACGTACTGCCACAAGCGTCGCTGGTCGACATCTGCCGTAACAACATGATGTTAGGAATTTTGTGTATTGCAATTTGATGGATGCACTTTCATTTCAGCATCATTTGATTTGCACACATATGCATTGATTTGAGAAATCTTGAAATCCTGTTTTATACATGCATTGTTTTTAAGAGTTGTAAAAGTATTGATTTATGCATGTTTTGGTTTTAATCTTGGATGCATTTGTTTTTGAAAAGAAGTGTTAGAAATCAAGCAAGCCTTTGGTTTTAAAGTTTTGAATCATTTTAGGCTTTTTGTGTTTCCTGTTTTTAAACCACTTAATTTGATTTAAAACATGTTTCCAAGCTTGATTTAATGGCCCAAAAAGTTCCCTCAAGAAATACTTTGAAATATGCAAAAAATATGCAAATTAGGGAATTTTGGTCCCAGGCTCGGGTCGACCGCGCAGTGTGGCCGGTCGACCGGCCCAAGGGACCCGGTCGACCGGCTACACTGCGCGGTCGACCGGGAAAGAGCCGTTGGGCCTCTTTTCAAACGGTCAGATTTTTTACCGTTGAGCCCGGGTCGACCGCCCAGTGTAGCAGGTCGACCGGGGACACGTGAAAACTCACTTTTTGAGTATAAAAGGAGTTTCATTCCCTTGTAAAGGTTGTTGATCAAAGAAGAGAAAAGAGCCTTCCTTGAGGTGTTTGGAGGCAAGAAAAAGGGGAATGAAGTAAGAGAGACCAAGGGGTCATTAGTGAAGCTAAAGCTTGGATTAATGAAGTAAAATCTCTAAGTAAGCTTTACTTTTATTTATCATATGTTTCATGCTTTGTTTAAATTATTGGTAAATTAATTTTAGCATGTTAACTATGATGTGTTGAATCCATTCTTCTCTTAATCTTTGATTCAAGTTGGATTGGATTCTTCACCCTTGATTTCAAACCAAGTTTGTTTTAAAACTTTATAAAACATGTTTTGTCAAAACCTTTGATTTCTTTTGTAACATGTTTCATTTACTTGGTTGAATCAAATTGTTGTTTTCATTCATTTAAAACTTTAGTTAAACCTTTGTTTTTGAAAACAACATTGCACATGCATCACATGTTTAGTCTTAAATAGTTTCATACAACTTGTGAGCCTTTGATTTTTACATCATCAACAAGTTAGTATTTATACATGTGATTTGCATTTCACTTCAATCAAATCTTTGTGAGCTTTAAACTTTAAAATGCATTAAGCATACATTAATTGAGCCTTCATTTTAACTTGATTGAAGTTATCACACACACACATCATGAACATACACATTTGCATTCATATAGTGTTTGTGTGAGTTAGATTTTCAATTTCATATCCGCCTAATTAAGAGGCATATTAATTGAGCTTAAATTGTATTCTCTTAGAGTGTTTTGTGTAAACACTACCTTGAGAGAAAATCTCATCTTGTAAAGGTTATTGCTTAGCCTAAGAAAAGCATTGTGTAAAGGTTATTGCTTAGCCTAGAAAAGCATCTTGTATAGGTTGTTGTTAAGCCTAGAAAAACAACATTGTTAGGTTATTGCTTATCCTTGGAAAGCATATTGTAGAGGTTATTGCTTAGCCTTTTCAAAAGCATAAATAGTGGAAATCCGGTGGGGTGTTGAGACACAAGCCGGTAGTGGATGTAGGTATTGAGGCCGAACCACTATAAATCTTTGTGTAGTGGTGTTTGCTTTGTGGTGATTAGTTTGTTTAAGCTTCCGCATATTGTATGTTAATCATCACATGTGACTAGTTGTTTGTTAAGAAATTAAAATTGGCCATAATTAGTCATTAAGTGTAGATCACCCTATTCACCCCCCCCCCCTCTAGGGTTCGAATCCACGGACTTACACATGAGAGCAAAGATACGCTCCATGATTATCGGCAACAAATCAAAGAATCTGGGAGAACTCCTAGAAGCATCAATGGAGGCTGAAACGGTGATCAAAGACCTCAGCAGTCAGAAATCATCAAAGAAGGAGCCGACCGCCATTGCAACCTCGAAGCAAAAGAAAAAAGGAGGTTCTCAATGTGCAAACCAAGTCAGCTCCGCAGCCACCAAAGAAAGCTGAAAACAAAGGTGCAGGTAAGAGACCTGAACTCTCTGATGCCTTCAAAGAACGAGTAGAAAAGAAATACCCGTTCGATGAAGATGTCGAAGAAATCTTCGAGGCTCTCTTGGCAAACGGGAAGCTCACCCTGCCTGAACCCAAAAGACCAGGAGATGTTGGCAAAACCAACGATCCCCGGTACTGTCCATACCACCAGATGATCTCGCATCCTCTCAACCAATGCTTCATTGTGAGAGAGAAGATCAACGAGATGTGGAAAAACGGAGTCATCACCTTTGACAAAAACTATGGGTCTGCTTCCGTCAACATGGTGTCGTATGGACAGACACAAAAGTCACCAAAGAAGAAGGTCACTACTTCCTTCAAGGTGATAAAAATGGCTCCAACATCCCAAGAGCTAGTCCCGTGCCCAACACCAGATGGACAGCCCATATGGGTACATCCCGATCTCCTGGAAGATGAAAACTGGGAGATCGTCAAAACAAAGCCGACCGCTCAACAGCGAAGGCAAGCCAGGAGACAACTCCGTAAGCTTAAACAGCAGGAGAAAGCTCAACCAAAACAAGAAGTTCCTGAAAAGACAGAAACTTCCTCTACCCCTCACTGGGGGCAGCAGAAAAGTCTCCTTCCGAGACTTCGAGGCCGGCAAGGAAATTCACCCTCCGTGATTTCATGCCATCACTACTAAAGACTGAAGACATGCAGGGGGCATCATACTCTTGCAATTCAGTAGTTGGATTCCCCATGGATGGGTACGAGTCCAGTGACACCGCCAGTGACACCGATGAATGGGAGGAATCCCTCGAAACAGGAGAATACCTCTCCGACGAGGAATGGATCCCTGAATCCCATCTCATGCCGGTGATCTGGTATAACCCTTTACAACCACAGGGATCTTGGTCTGATGATGAAGGAGACCAAGAGGTTGTTCAGGAAAATGCTGTTGACACAGCACCTGCCAATGCTCCGGTAGAACCCGATCAGGAGGAACTACAAGGAGTAGATGAAGAAGAAGATCTGGCCCCTATGCCTGATCTCGAAGAATATGCAAGGATCTTGCAACATCTTGCCATAGAGCGAGGACAAGATCACATCAATCAGCTTCATCGCAATCCAGAACCGGTGATCCCGGAAAATCTACAGGAGTCCCCTCCAGTAACTCCTGAAAATGAAGAAAGCTGCTGGGTGGATGATCCCCTTACATCAGAGGATGAATCTGACTCCCAACAATCCGTTCCGGAGACGTTTCCTATTGCTTGCAATGCGATAGTTCGAAACGAAAGCGCCTCTGGAGCTTCATCTGCCGAGGCCACAAACTCCCATACTACATCAGGTAGTATATCCTCTGATATTACTACCTCGGAAATGGCATCTTCTCAACCTTCGTCTTCCGAGACTGTCACATCAGAGTACAGACCTCTTCTGGCTGACTACCTTGAAGACGTCTCTACCGATGAAATTGTAAACAAAGAAGACAAATTGCTGGACGCTGTTCAGGACTTGTTCCCGGAAAATGCCCCATGCAATGCAATCACTGAGGATAGTAAGGTTGACACGGAAGCATCTTCAGCAAATGAAAAGGATCAGCCCCTCAATCCCGAGGGTGGACTTCCGAATGAAGAACCGTCTCCAGAAGCTCTCGAAGTTAGTAAAGGTACCCGCTCTGGCCGGGATTACCACAAAAACTACAATCTAACTTCTTCTTATGTAAATCCTTCGGGACAGAATGTAAACGCCCCAAGTGGCAACATTAATGAAAATGCAGGCCCTAAGGAGGCTTTCAAGTATGACTTGATTGAGCACTTTAGACACATACCTGCACGCCTGCACATCCTAGACTTATTACGAATGTCTCCCAAACTCGTGATAGTCTCATTTCAGAACTGCAAAGACTGAATGTGGATGTCGACAAGCATGCCCCACAAGTCCTACAAATTGAAATGGACTATAGGTTAAAAAATCAAATACCTCCTCAAAAGGAGAAAAGAAGAAGACTGAGGGATCTTGCAATGATTGCCTCTCAGTTCAAAAAGCAGCAAGTGCAACTATCGCCTTCACTAAGGAAAGACCTCCTACTAGGCGAAACAAAGCACAACCGGCCCCTATATTTTACAATCTCCTTTTGTTGTCTCCCTCAAGTCTTCAAAGCCGCTGGTGATCACTACCAAGGCAAAGAAGACCAAACAAAAGCCTGGGGGCAAGTTTGTCATCTCCTTTGTGTCTATTATGCAAGACACAGATTCGGATTCAGAGACAGAAGACGACACGTCGTCAAGCCAAGCTGATACTCAGCAAGCTCAACCTGCTCTCACTCCATTGGAGGCACCTGCTGGCATAGACGATCCAGCATCAGCTTCCTTCGTTGTTCCGACAACCTCACCAAAAGAAAAGCCGATCTTTTTCCACAGGTCGGCGGCTTCTTCATCAAACTCTTCGCTTGAGCCTTTCCAAAACGAAGGTATGCCACAACTATCCTTGTATAGTCCAATGGCGCAAGCTATCATGAAGAAAATGGGCTATGACGCTCGAAATCCAATCGGCTTGGGAGGTGGCCACGGTATTCTCGTACCATTGGAGCCCACCCTGACAAAAGGCCAGCAGGAGGATTGGAAACTCTATCGTCATATAGAAAAGTCTTCATACGGACTGGGCTACGACCCTGATGCTCCCATGAGACAGTTGACCCAAAGGCTACAAAGTCGTCTGGCCGACGAAGCCTCAACATCTCGTGTCTGTGAAGATATTGATCTCCCTGGATATCTCTTTGAAGAGTTACCCGTCAAGGATCCAGGAAGCTCCTCCAATTGGTACGATTTCTCTGATGATGAAGAGGAATTGTCCGATGATACAGATGCACAGTCTTCTGGTCCAGAAGAACCATCATCTCCAAAAGAAGTGCCATACTTCGATCCAGTTTCAACAGGTGATTGGGACCATCTCATAGCAAGTCTTGAGAAGAGTGCCGATCAAGAAGACCCATGGTCAGAAGCACAGCCTTGGTCTGAGAATACCTTTGAAACTCCGGAAGGTCTTGTTGAGTTGGAAGCCTCCGAAAATATTATGGAGGAACCACCTTCAAGTCTTCCAACAGAAGATTCTGTTCAAAAGATAGACTTGGGAACGCCAGATAGCCCACGTCCTGTATTCATAAGCAAGAATATAAAGGATGATGAGTTACCCGAGTATATCGCTTTTCTTCGTGAGTTTGTTGATTGTTTTGCATGGTCTTACGCTGAAATGCCTGGTTTAGACCCCAAAATAGCAGTTCACAAACTCAATCTACAAAAAGATATCAAGCCTGTCAAACAAGGCCAAAGAAGATTTCGTCCTGACATAATGGACAAAATTGAACAAGAAGTTCAGAAACTCAAAAACGTTGGCTTCATCCGCGAGGAACAGCATCCTGAATGGTTGGCCAACATCGTCCCAGTGACAAAGAAAAATGGGCAGATTAGGGTCTGTATTGATTATAGAGACCTGAACAATGCATGTCCTAAAGATGAATTTCCGCTCCCCATACCGGAGGTGATGATCGACAACACCTGTGGATTCGAGCGGATGACATTCATGGATGGTTTCTCTGGGTACAATCAGATAAAAATGCATCCTGAAGATGAAAGACACACATCATTTCGGACCCCATTTGGCGTGTATTGTTACACTGTAATGCCATTTGGTCTGAAAAATGCTGGTGCGACATATCAGGGCTATGATGAAGATATTCCAAGATATGCAGCATAAGACGGTCGAATGCTACGTTGATGACCTCGCCGTCAAAAGCAAAAAGAAAGAAGACCATCTCAAAGATCTTCGAGAAGTCTTCCTCCGACTACGCAGGCACAAACTGCGAATGAATCCCCTAAAATGCTTCTTCGGTGTATCATCGGGTAAGTTCCTCGGATTCGTAGTTCGGAAAGCGGGAATAGAGCTTGACCCTATCAAAGTCAAGGCTATCCTAGAAATGCCATCCCCAAAAACCCTGAGACAGTTAAAAGGGCTTCAAGGAAGATTGGCATTCATCTCCAACCTGTCAGGGAAATGCCGTCCATTCTCCCGCCTAATGAAAAAGGGCGTGGACTTTGTCTGGGATGCTGAATGCGAAACCGCGTTCCAAGACATCAAGTCATACCTGACCAAACCTCCAGTACTGGCTGCCCCCACAACTGGAAAACCATTTATCTTGTACACAAGAGCCCTCGACCACTCTTTGGGAGCTCTACTTGCACAAGGAAATCACGAGGGAAAAGAAGCTGCTCTATACTATCTCAGCCGCATGCTGGTAGGTGCAGAGCATCGCTACTCTCCAGTCGAAAAAGAATGTCTTGCAGTGATGTTTGCTGTACAAAAGCTACGTCACTATCTGCTGTCCAACACAGTATACCTGATCTCGAGGATCAATCTCCTGAAGGTCCTTGTCACAAAAGCAGGTTCCCTCAATGCCCGACTGGCAAAATGGTCTATCCTCCTGTCACAATTTGATATTAGGTATGTACCACAAAAGCAATCAAAGGTCAAGCTCTGGCAGACTTTCTTGCAGAGCATCCGTTGCCTGAAGATTCTCCACTCAGGGATGATCTCCCAGACGAGTCAGTCTACAACGTGGAGGCTTCCTTATCAAATGCTTCCTGGGATATGTACTTCGACGGTGCAACCAGGACAAGTGAAAAAGGAAATCAAATATCAGGGATTGGCATCCTCTTTGTTAGTCCCGACAAATACATGATTCCACACGCCTTCTCGCTACTGGAACCATGTTCAAACAATGCAGCTGAGTACCAAGCCCTGATTGTAGGATTGGAACTCGCCCTCGAATCCGGCATCACAGTGCTAGAAGCCTTCGGGGATTCTCAACTGATCGTCAACCAGATGAATCAGAAATTTGAAATCAGGAAGCCTGATCTGTTGCCTTACTACAACAAGGCGCAATCACTTCGGCAAAAATTTGACATCTGTCATATCACCCACATTCGTAGAGGCGAAAACATCCGTGCAGATGCCCTGGCTGGACTCGCCGCCTCTATGGCGGTCCAAGAAGGAGAACACATGCAAGTTACAGTGTGTGAGAGAAGGATTCTCCCTCCCCTCAATACACACCAAGCAGTTGC
>QPKB01000002.1:34805605-34854144 GCA_003546025.1 Camphora micrantha
TTATGAGACGATTATTTGTGACATAGCACCTTTACACAGTCAGATGGGTTGATCACATGTGGTAGAAAATTACACCCTTTGATTGACATCATCTGCCTTATCAAATTATAATATCTTAAAGCCAAAGGTTTTGTATTTAGTTTTGACCAGATTCCTTTATCAATTTTTTTAATCAAGCCTTGACCAAAAAAACTAAAATATATAGCTTGTGATATTCAAACTCATAATCCATTGCTTTTTTTCAAATAACTAACCTAACCACCACACTGAAGTATACTCATATGTAATTATTTGTCAAGCAAAAATTAAAGTGGTTAACTGGTGCGGGACCCTAACCAAATGGGTCATTTTTGTGCTTAACACGAGTTGTTGTGCCAGTAGTTCCTTATGCCAATGTTGTCACAACCCTATTCACACCCACTTTTTGTAAAGTTACAAACATGATTTCCACCGTTTGTAAATGTCTAGAAAGTGTGAGAACTGCTCCTTGTAGGAAATAATACATAATGCATATTTTTTTTGGACATGACATTATCAATCGTATGAATCTTGATATATGCATTCAACAAAACAAAAATCAACCTTTAGATCAAAAGTGTACCTTGCACCATCAATCCAAATGATGAAGCTTGATGGTGTTAGCCTTGGCCTTGCATCACATCAAAAGTTTAGATCAAGGACCTTTAATCACAAATGTTCAAGATGAACAGTTGTGATCAAATAAGACTCTCAATTCTCTCCCTCCTAAACTTCACTTAATGCGTGAATAGTGATGGAATGTCACATTGTTGTGCTGGTTGGAGAGAGTGACCAAGAGCCATATAATTTATAGGAGATCTTGGCCTCACTCCATCAAAGAGACCCATTAGGTTCAATGAAAAATGCAATTAGCCAAGTCAGTTTCTTAAAATTGATGAAGAGAAAACCAATGAAGATTAAAGGTCATTCCTCTTGGTTTTTCCAAACATTGAATGTGGTCATGTGGACCACATTAATGTGAAATATTCCAACATTCTCCCACTTGGTCCACATGAAACACTATGAGGTCTAACCTTCATCATCATCATCATCCATTTTCTTAGGTGGCTTCACAAAGAAAGTAAGTCTTAATTGTTTGAACCTTTAATAAATCTTATTGAATCTTAATACCTTGATTGATTGAAATAACTAGTGTGAATCATGGCAGTCATACATCATTTAAGAACGTTCTCTCTTCCTTGTATTACAACACTAGAAGATCCATTCAACCTGGTACGTAATGAGGAAACTAATAGACTAAGCTACATGTATATTAAACAATATGGTCAAACATCATATCATACTCGTATCAATCATAAATATATACATAATATGATAGAGTAAGAAAATATAGGAACATCAATGAACATGTGATCACATAAGAATTAGTGTCTATAACAGGACAAGCTTTGATCAAATTACATCATATCTTAATAAGGCCCATTTTTGCAGCGTGACCTTCATATAACCTTGGTGGTGAAGTTTTGGTCATAGGATCCACTAGCATTTGAATTGTCCGTATACTTACAATAGAAACTTGTTCATTCTTTACACATTCCTTCACATAATTGTATTTTACTACAACATGTTTTACTTAACTAGAGCACTTTTCATTCTGCGAGTAAATCACTGATGCGGTGTTATCACAAAAGAAATTCAGTGGCTTCGAAATGGTGTCGACAACCCAAAGTCTAGAAGAACATTTCAAGACTTCATGCATTGACCCAAGTCTACTGCACATTTAGCTCGAGCGGACTAGGAGTTTGCTCAAGCTAACAACTCTCTGTGAGGAGTTCGCTCGAGCGGACCTTCCCAAGTTAGGTTGGCTCGAGGGAACTGTCAAGTTGGCTCTAGCCAACTGTCCTCTGGATGAAGTTTGCTCGAGCGAATTGTCACAGAACACAGTTTCTGGGCAACCTGACTCCTTCCTTTTCTCCTTAGCAAATCCCTTTGAACCACTTCTATTCCACAACCATTTAAGACTCTTTGCCTTCTCCAAACCATAATAACTCCTCCAACAAGCACTCCACTAAAATCATTAAACCACATTCATTCTCTACTTCATTTATCATAAGGACAACCATAATTTATGAAGATCCATAAGTGACAAACAACTTTGACAAAATATAATGTACACATTTTAAGAGATCAAATAAGAGAAAAGACTCAACGATATGCACAGTTCAAAGTCATTAAAATTCATAGAGAAAGCATAGGTGAAGGCAGTAAATGAAAATCCATATTTTTACATAAACATGAAATCATTCAACAACCCATTCATCCACTTGCCTTGGCCTCAAGGATGACTAAGCTAGCTCCTAATCTCCCTCTTCAGCTCAAAATCACTAAGCAACACAAAAACCCCCAAATAAAACCCATTACAAACCCTAAATAGCCAAAACAATGAAATAGAAAGAGAGAGCTCCTAATAAAGGAGATGGAGGCTCTCTAAGTCTACAAGAATACAAATCTAGAAGATGGGGGAGATGGATTACTTGTAGGTTCCTCAAATGACAAGAGTTTTTTCAAAGAAGACCCTAGAGTGGATGGATTTCTCTTCTAATGGCATCCATGGAGAGATTGTAGGGTGAGGAAGAAGAAGATGATCTCCATTGCTCACTTGGCAAGAGCTTGGTACTAGAATGGAGATGGAAGAGTAAGATGAAGAAGAAAAGGGAAAACCCTAGCTTCACTGAGTCTTTTTGAGCTGGAAAGAGGAAAAATGGAAAAGGGTTCTCCTTATATAACAAGTGAAGGTGGGCTCCACTACTAGCAAATCTTGTTGGGCTAAAAACATGTTTTTCGAGACCTCGAATGTATTCGATGAAGAAGGGAGAAACGATCGTCGAAAAATCTAGTTTTACTCTTAGTCTTCCACGCTATGACCCGTATTAGATCTCTTTTCTCAAGAAGACTGGTGGAAACTTCAAGAGAAAACCCTACTAGAAACTACAAGGAACTAAAAGAGAAAGAGAAGAGAGAGATGTGCAACTCTTGCACACAAAAGGGGGTTGGGTGTGCTTCTCCAATTGTTGGACGTCCCAGTACCTTTGCATCCCTATTTATAGCTTGGCAAACCTCCTCTTTTCTTATTCGAAATAGAAGTCCAACTCCCATTACAAATTAGCAACTTTCTCCCTTTTCTAATTATTATAGAAGTCTTACTTCCACAACAATTAGTAAGCTTACTATTACCACTATTAGAAGTCCTACTTCAAATAGAAATAGTAACTTTCAAATTCCTTCATCTTAGAGTTCAAGTAGGATTAGTATCTTTCCAATAAATTGGGCTAGCGTGGGGACCACTAGGGATTCCATAGAAAGTTGGCTCCAACTGGGACACCGCGTGTCGCGACCCCGGACCGAGATCCGGGCCCCGCGACGGTGGGTGATGATGTAAGATTATTAAATCTCCCATAGGTTCCCGCGATGAGGGTTCCAAGGACACGTGAAACCAACTCACATGATCAAATAGGCGGAAGCGTGTAGCAAATCACATCATAATAAATCATAACAAAATATGAACATAAATGTCATCGAGACTAAAATATCAAAAAGGTGATATAACAAAGCATTCCCATAATAGTTCAAGTTACAAAGTTAACAAAGTGTATTAAGTTGTTACAATCCCAAAAATAAGAGGCCAACAAAGGCCAATACAATACCAAAAGTATATAAAGCCCAAAAAGTGATACATCGGAACTGATGACCCGTCCCGACGTCTAGATGACGTCGTCGGGTTGCCACTCGCGAGCTAAGGTAGGCTCAACAGCCTCCTCCTGGCACTCCTCCTCAAAGGGATAACCTCCTGCACCTAGGCACCAAAATACAAGCATCAAACACAACGGTTTGGCAAGAAATCAATTTAAGTGTAGGCATGGAAAACAATGTTTAATCGAAAATATAAGGAAATACTTTATTAAACCAAGAATGAATACTTGACTGAAGTACATTTCAAAATTTATGACAAACTAGCATGAATACATAATATATATATCATGAATCGTAAATCCACAAAGAGCCCATCCTTTCTCTATCATTTATAATGAAAAGAGTAAGCACGCATGACAAGCACGATTATACATAATATAAAACGACACGATTCCCACAAATACGGGATTCCGGCCACGGAACCGGACACGCACGATGTGTAATAAATACACGACTAATCTGCAGATAGTCCACATGTTTAAGGACCCCGGACAGTGGATCAGACTGAAAGGGCAGTCCAAGCTCTGTGGTGTTCACTTGAATTCATGAATGCATAAAACACGCGATACAAACATGTCTGAATAAAAGGGGAAATCACTTATCAAAACAAGACACAGCACGGCTAGCAAAATGCATAATATATATGCTCACAACTTAAAAAATATGATCCCCATTTAATACTTGAAACAAATCTTAGAACGAGCTTAAAACTTGACTTCAAAGCGAGTTCACGACATTACTTGCTGTGTTAAATCAATGTTTAAAACACGATAATTTCATCAAGTACATGCTAAGGCTATTCATTGACCCTTGTGTGATTGAGACTCTGTTATTAAAATACAAGGATTGGTGTCCCCGAAGTTGGTACATATCTTGGAGTTCCAATTACACAATGTCAAGTTAAAGTCCTTAATATAGCATAGTTTTCAAATTTTAAAAGAATATATAAATGGGGTAAAAATCCTCCCAAAAAGGAAAATTTTAGTTGGCCCGGTCGACCTAGCCCTTTGCCGGTCGACCCCCTACACAGCGAGCCCGGTCGACCCGGCCCAGGCTTGGTCGACCAGCAGTTGTAACTTGAAAATGGTGCACAGTGATTTGGTCAGGTTCCAGAGAACCTGTCCATGTGTTGCCGGTCGACCGCGCCCCTTGGCCGGTCGACCGTGTGAACTGCGTAACAGTAGTTCCCGCAGTGCAGCAGGTCATCCAACAGGGGACCTGATCTAGTGTGCCCGGTCGACCGCGCCCCTTGGCTGGTCGACCGCGTGAACTGCGTAACAGAACCCAGTTCTGTTTTTTGCAGTTCAATGGTTCATCCATTTTCTCCATTCCTTTTCTACATTCTTTCAAACCTGATTAGCAATTTGATTCATGAATAAAACAAGCTATCAAGACTCACTATGGTGCATTTATTTCAAACCTAAACAAGCCATTAATATTAAAACCCATTTCATAATCATTCAATCCCATTCTTATCATAATAAATCCAAACTTCAAAAAGGTAAGGCCTAATTAAAAATGATGAAATCTGAAAGTTTGGAAAGTTAATTAGCATGCTTGCTATTACTTGAGTAAAATCACAACATAGAAAACTAGCAAAACAAAACATTAATACTAAATGACAAATCATATGGAAATTTCAAGAGAAATAGTGAAATCCATGAACACACATGCACAAACAACCTATAGAGATTACTTGCCTTGGCCAAATGATAACAAAACTCTCCTTCAAGCACTCCTACCCAAGAGCCAAGCCAAGAACTACAAAAACCCCATGAAACCCATTCAAAAACTCACCCAAAAAAGCAAACAAGCAACCCATTTCGAAATGGGTGTTGAAAGTTAGAAAAACATGATCATTAGGAGTCAAAAGAACTCCATTGAAGAGATGGGTTGGAGCTCTTACCTAGAGGTGCCCAAACAAGATGCAAGGAAGGAAATGGAGAGCTTGCCCAACTAGAAATCCAACAAAAATGGCACCAATGAAAAGCTTGGGATGAGAGGAAGAAGATGATGGTCTTGGAAACTCTTTTGGAGATCTCTAGCTCATGCATTCAAGATGAGAAGATGAAGAGAAAAAGAGGGTTTCTCAGCCCTAGGTCAAGAAAGTTGCAGAGATTTGCAAATGGAGAAAGAGAGAAAGGAAAAAGGTTTTAAGTGCTTGCAAGTGGGACCCATAAGAGAGCATTCTTGTATCAAAGAAAACATGACCTTGTGGGCCTTGGATGAAGTCGACGAAGAAGGATAAAACGATCCTTAAAATATCTAGTTTCCGAAAAGTATATTTTCGACACGGTTTTGAGATCTCGAAAATTGTGTCCAGATTTAAGTGTGAAAAGGCTATTTTACACTTTTTGGCCAAAACACAGACGGGCTAAACACGAAAGTTGTACATAATCATAAAACCATTCAAATGAAATGAAATTCACGATTAACACAAAACCAAACACGATCTTCCCACGCTTGCACGTACACCCAGGCCTTCCTGAGTGTGCCTAGTTAACACTAAACGTTCTCGAAACTCCCCAAAGCTATGATCAGGACTAAAACTAATCATAATCTAACCAACGGTAACTAAACCCGATTAAGACTAAGCACACACTAAGAAAACACTATTGGGTTAATCCTGGGTTGGGGTTTGACATCCTCCACCCCTTAGGATATTTGGTCCACCAAATTAATCAAACTTTTACCTCGGGTAACAAGTGTTAGTATTTCCTCTGAACTTGATCTCTAAATTCCCATGTGGCTTCTTCTGGTTCGTGATTTTCCCAAAGTACCTTGACCCAATGAATTGTCCGATTTCTCAGCTCTTGTTCCTTGGTATCAATAATCTTGGTCGGCCTTTCCACATACGAAGCATCTTCTCGAATCTCCAAAGGTTCGTGCTGTAGGATATGAGATGGACTAGACACATACTTCTTGAGCATGGAAACATGAAATAAGTTGTGTACCCCGGAGAGTTCCGGCGGTAGCGCAAGCCTACAAGCCACGTCTCCAATTTTGCTCAAAATCTCATACGAACCAATAAATCTCCTTGACAATTTGCCTTTCTGTCCGAACCTCAGGGTCCCTCTGACGGGTGAAACCTTCAAGAACACTTTGTCACCCACTTGAAACTGCAATTCTCTTTGGCGAGTGTCTGCATAACTCTTCTGTCTGCTTCGGGCCACTTTCAAGCGTTCCTGGATCAATTTGACCTTGTCACTAGTTTCACCAACTATAGTCGGTCCGTGAAAGCTACGTACACCGACTTCTTCCCAACAAACCGGAGTTCTGCATCTTCTACCATAGAGAGCCTCGAAAGGTGCCATACCAATGCTGGAATGGTAACTATTATTGTAAGCGAACTCACAAAGTGGTAAGCACTCATTCCATTGAACTTTGAAATCTAGCACACATGCACGCAACATGTCTTCGAGAGTCTGTATCGTCCGCTCTGACTGACCATCTGTTTGAGGATGATACGCTGTACTGAATTGGAGTATGGTACCCATGGACTCGAGAAGAGTTTTCCAAAACCTCGAAACAAATCTGCTATCTCTATCCGAAGTGATGGAAACGGGTTGACCATGCTTACTAACAATCTCATCAACAAATAATTTTGCAAGTGGTGCCATATGCATCTGTTAGATTGTATGGACTCAATCCATCAGATGATGTAATAAATTGATTAATTTCTTTATTTATCAATAATATCATGCTTTCCTTTCTTGAGATGAATGGTGTTTTACTGCTTAATGCACGTGACCAATACATATGACATAAATGGTTCATGAGATGAACCGGGTCCCATTAGTATATTAGATGTGATATATGTGTATGGATGAGATCCACACACAGGAGACATTTGTCACAAATTATATACTTAAACATCTTCACAACCGGTGATGAGACTGGGCATCTCGTCTGATAAGGTTGCAGCGCTTTGATCACTATAAGATAGTGTGATTTGTCTCGATCATCAGAATGTAAGATTCTGGATCACGGTGCTGGTACATTGGATGTATTGAAGGACCATGAGATGCACCTTATGGAATACTGTCTCGAGTTTAATGTTTGCTCTCATAATTCCCTAGCAATAGGCTCTCAATCCTGAAATATTGATGAACTCAAGTTTCTATCTATTCATTTGCTTTGAGTCACCAATGAGTGAGGCCAACTGTAGGTCAACACCTCGGTGTCTTGGGTACGTGGTAGTAGGACCGTGGGAACATCCAATGGTCAAGATGGAATCTATCTATATTATCCCCTTGTGCCAATTAATGGATTTATCATTAGTAAGTGCGCACCCATCTCGATTAAGAGTTAATTGGATGGTACTGATGATCACTGTGATTAATTGGGGCTCAAGGATAATAAGATGTGGATTTAAATTGGCGGGATAGTATTAGTCCAGTTAATCCATGGATATTGATAGAGGGGCTTAATTGTGGTAATTGGGAAGTTTAGGGTCTTCATTATAATTTATTCCTAAGACTAGAGTGCAATTGCATTTATATAGTGGTGTTATTTGCAATTAACTGTGGGCCCGGATTGCACATGAGATGTGGGGTCGCGGTGTCCCAGTTGAAGCCAGCTTTCTATGGAATCCCTAGTGGTCCCCACGCTAGCCCAAGTTATTAGAAAGATACTAATCCTATTAGGACTCTAAGATGAAGGAATTAGGAAGTTACTATTTTTATTTGAAGTGGGACTTCTAATAGTGGTAATAGTAAGGTTACTATTTTGTGTAGAAGTTAGACTTCTATTTCAATTAGTACAAGAGAAGGAGGTTGCTTAATGCTATAAAAGGAGTAACAAAGGGCTGGGATAGATACAATCTTGGAAAAACGTCCAGCCCCCTTTGTGCAAGAGTTGCACATACTTCTCTTCTCCTTCTAGTTCTCTTCTAGTTTCATTTAGAGCTTCTAGTTGTTTTCTGTAGGAGATCCCACCCATCTCCTATAGAGAAGAGATCTGGTACGGGTCATAGCGTGGAAGGCTAAGAGGGCTTGGAGATTCAAAGTTGTTTTCTTCTCCATTAAAGCACAACCGGACATCAAAGGTATAATCTGCTTCTCTATCTTTTGTAGATTATATTTGCATGGTGTTACTTGTATTATTGTTGTACATGGTATATGAGTATGAGGGATTGCATCCTGGATATGGTTAATGGCCTTATGGGCGTTTGATCCCTGATTCAAGTGGGTCAAAAGTTTTGAAATCGCATCCACGAGGCCCACCTATTTCCAACAGCATCAAATTCCCAGTCTTCATCGGAATGAAGTGGGCAGACTTGGTGAGACGATCTATAATAATCCATATTGCATTGTTCCCCTTCTTAGTATTTGGCAAACCGGAGACGAAATCCATGGGGATATGCTCCCATTTCCACTCCGGAATCTCTAATAGCTGTAGCAAACCTGGGGGTTTCTGATGCTCTGCTTTGATCAACTGGCAAGTTAAACAACGAGACACAAAAGCTGCTATCTCTCTCTTCATGTTATTCCACCAAAATCTATTCTTCAAGTTCTGATACATCTTCGTGCTACCCGGGTGCATGGAGTATCTTGTGCTGTGGGCTTCAGTCATTATCTCTTCCTTCAGGTCATCCACATTCGGTACACACAACCGATCACGAAAATACAATACTCCATTCACCATCTTGAAATCCGGACGTTCTGCAATATGATCCACAATCCTTACAAAATCTGAATCTTACAACTGACTGTCCTTGATCTTCTGGATAAAAGTGGGCTCAGACACTGTCATATTTGCTAACATAACACCCAAGTCTGAGGTCTGTACTTCTACACCTAATTCTTCAAACTGTTGAAGAACTCTGGCTCCTCTAAAGCTGGCCATGGTCCCTGACTTCCTGCTCAACGCATCAGCTATAACATTCACTTTGCCTGGATGATACTTGATTTGAAAGTCATAATCTTTGATGTATTCCATCCATCTCCTCTGTCTCATATTCAGATCCTTCTGTGAGAACAAATATTGCAAACTCCTATGGTCGGAATGGCAGGTCGACCCCCTACACAGCGAGCCCGGTCGACCCAGCCTAGGCTCGGTCGACCGGCAGTTGTAACTTGAAAATGGTGCACAGTGATTTGGTCAGGTTCCAGAGAACCTGTCCATGTGTCGCAGGTTGACCGCGCCCCTTGGCCGGTCGACCGTGTGAACTGCGTAACAGTAGTTCCCGCAGTGCAGCAGGTCATCCAACAGGGGACCTGATCCAGTGTGCCCGGTCGACCGCGCCCCTTGGCTGGTCGACCGCGTGAACTGCGTAACAGAACCCAGTTTTGTTTTCTGCAGTTCAATGGTTCATCCATTTTCTCCATTCCTTTTCTACATTCTTTCAAACCTGATTAGCAATTTGATTCATGAATAAAACAAGCTATCAAGACTCACTATGGTGCATTTATTTCAAACCTAAACAAGCCATTAATATTAAAACCCATTTCATAATCATTCAATCCCATTCTTATCATAACAAATCCAAACTTCAAAAAGGTAAGGCCTAATTAAAAATGATGAAATCTGAAAGTTTGGAAAGTTAATTAGCATGCTTGCTATTACTTGAGTAAAATCACAACATAGAAAACTAGCAAAACAAAACATTAATACTAAATGACAAATCATATGGAAATTTCAAGAGAAATAGTGAAATCCATGAACACACATGCACAAACAACCTATAGAGATTACTTGCCTTGGCCAAATGATAACAAAACTCTCCTTCAAGCACTCCTACCCAAGAGCCAAGCCAAGAACTACAAAAACCCCATGAAACCCATTAAAAAACTCACCCAAAAAAGCAAACAAGCAACCCATTTCGAAATGGGTGTTGAAAGTTAGAAAAACATGATCATTAGGAGTCAAAAGAACTCCATTGAAGAGATGGGTTGGAGCTCTTACCTAGAGGTGCCCAAACAAGATGCAAGGAAAGAAATGGAGAGCTTGCCCAACTAGAAATCCAACAAAAATGGCACCAATGAAAAGCTTGGGATGAGAGGAAGAAGATGATGGTCTTGGAAACTCTTTTGGAGATCTCTAGCTCATGCATTCAAGATGAGAAGATGAAGAGAAAAAGAGGGTTTCTCAGCCCTAGGTCAAGAAAGTTGCAGAGATTTGCAAATGGAGAAAGAGAGAAGGGAAAAAGGTTTTAAGTGCTTGCAAGTGGGACCCATAAGAGAGCATTCTTGTATCAAGGAAAACATGACCTTGCGGGCCTCGGATGAAGTCGACGAAGAAGGATAAAACGATCATTGAAATATCTAGTTTCCGAAAAGTATATTTTCGACACGGTTTTGAGATCTCGAAAATTATGTCCAGATTTAAGTGTGAAAAGGCTATTTTACCCTTTTTGGCCAAAATTTGAGTTTCTGGGCTACAAACACAGACGGGCTAAACACGAAAGTTGTACATAATCATAAAACCATTCAAATGAAATGAAATTCACGATTAACACAAAACCAAACACGATCTTCCCACGCTTGCACGTACCCCGAGGCCTTCCTGAGTGTGCCTAGTTAATACTAAACGTTCTCGAAACTCCCCAAAGCTATGATCAAGGCTAAAACTAATCATACTCTAACCCATGGTAACTAAACCCGATTAAGACTAAGCACACACTAAGAAAATACTATTGGGTTAATCCTGGGTTGGGGTTTGACACCGCAACCTCACATCTCATGTGCAATCCGGGCCCACAGTTAATTGCAAATAATACCACTATACAAATGCAATTTCACTCCAGTCTTAGGAATAAATTACAATGAAAACCCTAAACTTCCCAATTACCACTTGTAGACCCCTCTATCAATATCCGTGGATCAATTGGACTAAAATTGTCCCACTAATTTAAATCCACATCTTATTATCATTGAGCCCCAATTAATCACAGTGATCATCAGTACCATCCAATTAACTCTTAATCGAGATGGGTGTGCACTTACTAATGACAAATCCATTAATTGACAGAAGGGGATAATATAGATAGATTCCATCTTGACTATTGAATGTTCCCACAGTCCTACTACCACCCACCCAAGACACCGGGGTGTTGACCTACAGTTGGCCTCACTCATTAGTGACTCAATGCAAATGAATATATGGAAACTTGAGTTCATCAATGTCTCATGATTGAGAGCATATTGCTAAGGAATTATGAGAACAAACCTTAAACTCGAGACAGTATTCCATAAGGTGCTTCTCATGGTCCTTCAATACATCCAATGTACCAGCACCATGATTCAGAATCTTACATTCTGATGATCGAGACAAATCACACTAGTTCATAGTGATCAAAGTCCTCCAACCTTATCAGATGAGATGCCCAGTCTCATCACCGGTCGTGAAGATATTTAAGTATAAGATTTGTGACACATGTCTCCCGTGTGTGGATCTCATACATACACATATATCACATCTAATATACTAATGGGATCCAGTTCATCTCATGAACCATTATGTCATATGTATTGGTCATGTGCATTAAGTAGTAAAACACCATTCATCTCATGAAAGGAAAGTATGATATTATTGATAAATAAAGAAATTAATCAATTTATTATATCATCTGATGGATTAAGTCCATACAAACTAACAGAGTCAACTGGGAGTAAGTGACGGTTTGAGACCTCCCATGCGTGAAATCATCATCAAAGTACACTTTATAGAGGTCCGGGGAGTCGACTACCATGTCGATTCTGAGATTATCTAGTCTGAATTTAGTCTTCCCATCCCAATTTATGCATTTCTAATAGTTATCATCTTCAAAAACGTCATCATAGTGGGTTGATTCCAACTAATGGTCGGCTGGATCGGGAAATCAGTTGATTGATGTGACATGGTAGCAACATTTGCCGACGGTCCATACAACGGTTGTGTCGAGGTTGACGCTGTTAGATTGTATGGACTCAATCCATCAGATGATGTAATAAATTGATTAATTTCTTTATTTATCAATAATATCATGCTTTCCTTTCATGAGATGAATGGTGTTTTACTACTTAATACACATGACCAATACATATGACATAAATGGTTCATGAGATGAACCGGGTCCCATTAGTATATTAGATGTGATATATGTGTATGGATGAGATCCACACACAGGAGACATTTGTCACAAATTATATACTTAAACATCTTCACAACCGGTGATGAGACTGGGCATCTCGTCTGATAAGGTTGCAGCGCTTTGATCACTATAAGATAGTGTGATTTGTCTCGATCATCAGAATGTAAGATTCTGGATCACGGTGCTGGTACATTTGATGTATTGAAGGACCATGAGATGCACCTTATGGAATACTGTCTCGAGTTTAATGTTTGCTCTCATAATTCCCTAGCAATAGGCTCTCAATCCTGAAATATTGATGAACTCAAGTTTCTATCTATTCATTTGCTTTGAGTCACCAATGAGTGAGGCCAACTGTAGGTCAACACCTCGGTGTCTTGGGTACGTGGTAGTAGGACCGTGGGAACATCCAATGGTCAAGATGGAATCTATCTATATTATCCCCTTGTGCCAATTAATGGATTTATCATTAGTAAGTGCGCACCCATCTCGATTAAGAGTTAATTGGATGGTACTGATGATCACTGTGATTAATTGGGGCTCAAGGATAATAAGATGTGGATTTAAATTGGCGGGATAGTATTAGTCCAGTTAATCCATGGATATTGATAGAGGGGCTTAATTGTGGTAATTGGGAAGTTTAGGGTCTTCATTATAATTTATTCCTAAGACTAGAGTGCAATTGCATTTATATAGTGGTGTTATTTGCAATTAACTGTGGGCCCGGATTGCACATGAGATGTGGGGTCGCGGTGTCCCAGTTGAAGCCAGCTTTCTATGGAATCCCTAGTGGTCCCCACGCTAGCCCAAGTTATTAGAAAGATACTAATCCTATTAGGACTCTAAGATGAAGGAATTAGGAAGTTACTATTTTTATTTGAAGTGGGACTTCTAATAGTGGTAATAGTAAGGTTACTATTTTGTGTAGAAGTTAGACTTCTATTTCAATTAGTACAAGAGAAGGAGGTTGCTTAATGCTATAAAAGGAGTAACAAAGGGGCTGGGATTTTTACAACCTTGGAATTCACGCCCAGCCCCCTTTGTGCAAGAGTTGCACATACTTCTCTTCTTCTTCTAGTTCTCTTCTAGTTTCCTTTAGAGCTTCTGGTTGTTTTCTTTAGGAGATCACATCCATCTCCTTTAGAGAAGAGATCTGGTACGGGTCATAGCGTGGAAGACTAAGAGGTCTTGGAGATCTAAAGTAGTTTTCTTTTCTCCATTAAAGCACAACCGGGCAGCAAAGGTATAATCTGCTTCTCTAACTATTGTAGATTATTTTGCATGTTGTTTCTTGTATTATTGCTGTACATGGTATATGAGTATGAGGGATTGCATCCTGGATATAGTTAATGGCCTTATGGGAGTTTGATCCCTGAGTTAAGTGGGTCAAAAGTTTTGAAATCCTACCTTGAGGCCCACCTATTTCCAACAAACGCAGCGTGTTGCGGCATCAGGTTCGTGTAGATTTGCATGTTAGGCATCCGCTTCGTCGTACCGACAGGTGGACCTTGGGCTTGTTGCGCTCTTTGTGGACCGTGGACTCCCATGGGTTTGATGCTTTCCCAATCAATCATCCCCTCATCACTGAGGTTCTAGATCAAGTCTCTGGCAGTATAATAATGGGTTAGGTCGTGTCCCGGCATCCTATGATACGCACAGAATCTTGTTCGATAAAGGTGGTCCAGCCAATGCTACTGTCTTTCTGGTGGAAGTTGGATATCATTTTGTTCTAAGAGTGACCAGAAAACAGTGATCCAAGGTTGAGGGATGGGCGGGTAGTTAACCTTTTTCAGTCCAAGCCTTCTTGTTCCCATCATTGTTTGGCCTGAATTGTTGTTATAGTTGTACGGGACTGCGTTATAGCTCGGCCGAGGATTAGTACCCTAATTCAGGTTTAGACGCATCACCAGCTGATTCACGGGTAGTCGTGCTAGATTTATGTTTCGTCTTGGATGAATGGGTCCCCCTTGGTTATGTGGTTCTTGACCATATTTTTGATCATTTCGAGGAGGGTCCTAGTAGTTTTGATCATTCCGGAAGTTCTGAGTATTTCGTTGAAAATTAACTTCCTGAATTTCCCTTGACTCAGGTGTTGATTGAAATTCATTTCCTGACCATGATTGTATGGGTGATAAACCACTTCTTGGGTCAAGTTCACTTCCGGGGTCGCTTGGTTTTCCACTTGATTGGTCACACGACGGGCAATCATTTTTTTATCGGAGATGCCTAGGTTATTCAGTATCCCATCGTCTAGGTTCTGTTTCATTCTTGATAACCTATGATGTAGGCCGCTCCAGTTCATGACTTCCCCAATCGTCATCAATGTCCTCATCGGTTCTTTCATGTTCGAAATGACCATCCTAACTTGCTTCTCTTCTTTCATATTGTAGTCAGACCTCGTGAATTGACTTAGCCATCTCGCGATGAATTCTTCATAATCCTCATTGTTCTTTTGCTTTAAGTTGGCTAAGTCATGCCACAAGGGTTTGTTCTTGGTCAAGTGCTGGTATCGCGCCAGAAGATTTTCTATCACATCCTCAAATGTGTTGATCTCATGTGAGGGCACGAATGTGTACCAGGTTAGCGCGTCTCCGGCTGGCGATTCTTGAAAGTAATTAATGAGGAGGGTGTCATCGTCAGCGATCATACGACACTTGCTGTAGAATGACACCAAATGGTGTTGAGGGTCTGTAATCCCATCATACGTTACAAACTTCGGGGCTTTAGCGGGGAAGGGTGACTTCTTGGTTTCTTCTTTCTTCGTGCAGTCATAGAACCCTAACCTTTTGCCTTGTCACGACGGGGGCTTCTTTCTAATCTCACTCTTTAGCCCCTCGATTTCGTTCCGCATTTCCTTAATCGCCCGAGAGTCAGGGTTTTGATCTTTGCGTGTAGGGCCACATTTCAGGGCCTCAACTGGGGTTCGATAATAAATCGGCTCCATAAAACCATATTAAACGTCTGGTTGAGGTCCCGGTGGTGCATATTGATAACTCTCCCCAGCCTGTGTTCTCTCAGGGGCTTGAGTTTGAGTTTGGTCCTGAGTTCTACCCGGGTCAAGTGCTAACCTTGGCCGCTGACTCACGTAAGTCGGTTGATGGGATGGCTCATAGATTGGTCAATCTAATTGATGCTCTTCATAAACCTAGTGAGGATCTGTGCCATCCGCTACTCCATCATAATAGAGCGGAAGATTCTGCTCCTCATCTAAAACTTCGTAAGTCAGAGTCAACTGATTTTGATATGTCGGGGGTGACCTCTCATATCCCATTGGTTGGTGATAGGTTAACCTAAGGCCAGATGAGTTTGGGATCGATCGGCTCATAGAGAGAGTAGGAGGGGTCATCACTTGGAGTTGGGGTTGGACAACCTCATGTTGGTATTGGTGATGAACTCTCGGTATAAGTGGACGAGCTGGGCCTATCACGACCCCTGACCGGGTCACCGGCCTAATCTGGGATCGGGAAGCAAAATAATGGATGATATTGATGATGATGAACATTTCGTATCATGAATTTCTTGTAACCAAAACGTATACGAGTCGATAAAAAGATGCCACTCGTATACGCGATTTCCCACAGGTGTTCGCGGTGAGGATATGACAACGACATAAGTACTTCTTTTAAGTGTGGAAGCGTGTAGCAAATTTAATTCATACTTTCAAATCCAAAATACTATGACTGATAACACATTTATATAGCAGAACATCAGAGTGAGCAATGATCATTAGCTATACTCAAGAGTAAATTAAAGTTTACATCAAGATCATTTAATTACATTTCCCAAAAATAGAGGCCAACAAAGGCCAATATAATCAAAGTATCAAATTCCCAAAATAATGATTAGTCCCAACCCAAAATGTTACGCAACTCGGGCAACCGAATGTCTAAACAACATCATCGGCATGCCACTCAACTAAACGCTGCGGTTCTCCGACCGCCTCCTCAAGCTCCTCATCGGGAAACTAACAACGGGACCTCAGTACCAAAGTAAAGGGGTCAAACACAACGGTTTGGCAGGTGGGTGAAAAGATATAATAATAATTTTCATAAAACGAAAGAATCATTTATTAAAAAACAATATGCAGTATAAAACATGCAAGGTATCCAAGGGAATCGGGAAACAAGCAATATGGCAACCACACGAAGCTAAGTCCTCTATCACCGAAGTGACGTGAGCATATCGGGATGTTGACCTCAGTCGCCGAAGTGAAGAGGTGCAACATAAGTTACATATACATATACATAATAATAATATGGGACATGACCACGGTAGCGAACCGAGCGTTGGGAACCACAATAGCAATCTGCGGCATCGGGACAAGACCACGGTAATAACCGGGTAGCGGGACCAAAACTGCAACTGGCGAGACGGGAGGGGAACCTCCAAGTCGGTGGATCAAACCAGCAAGGTAATCAAGCTTAGTGGTGCCGACTCATGGGTCAAATGACAAATCAAAACATGTATAAAACATATCAAGTGCACGTATGTAAACGAGCGGGACGGGAGTGCTCAAGGCACAATTTCCTTTCAATTCGGGCAATGTATAAATGGGCTAACAAAATGCTAAATTACAATTTAAATGCCTTTGGGAATGATAAATCATAATTCATGAATTTTCGAAACAAGTGTCGGGATTCTAAATTTGATCAAGGTGAATAAGGGTCTCGTACGTCAATTTCAATCTAGATTGGCACTCCTCGAATTTGGAGACATCCTGGGCTCCTTATACACCTTATGGATTTTCAAAACTTCAAACGAAAACTTGTGATATGGTTTCTTTCTCAAATGGGCTCCATACACATCTCTAGGTGAACAGTCTCCATCATTTTCTAAAAGGGTGCACAAATGATTGGGACAGAACCCTTTTCATTTCTCTTCATTTCAAACTTTCTAGGTGATTTTGGTCACCTGGCGGTTAGCCGCTGATGGGTTAGGTAGTTAGCCGCTGGCTAACGGCGAGACTGACTGCGGATTCACCAGGTGGTTACTAGAAATGTAACCAAAATGGTTTTGGTTAGATGGCGGTTAGCCGCTGGCTTACCGTGAGGCTGACTGCACCTTTTGGAAGAAATAACGCTCTCTGGAAATGTAACCGTGACAGCACGTTTAGCTGGTAGTTAACCGCCGGTCACCAGGGGGCTAGCCAACAGGTGCGGAAAAACCTTTCTGTATTCAGATTTGAGCCCATTTCTCCCTTAAACCATTTTCCTTCATTCCCATTCATTTTCCTACAAAAGAGTGAGCTAAAAATGCTCCTTCAATTCAACATTCAACACTTCCTCCATATCAAAACTTTTACAAACAACTATCCATTCACCTCCTTCTTCAACTCATCAAACCACAAGAGAAGAGAAATCCACCAAACACAAGCATTCAGTTAAGCCATGAAAAGCATTAAATGAAAAGCCATAATGTCACATTTTCAAGGGTTAAATAAGCTAACAAGTTGCATGAGTATTTATTTCAAAAATTCAATGCAAGTTAAGAATGAATAGTGAAATCATGTACATTTCTCATAAAATCATTTAACACTCTAAATATCTATTCATCCACTTGCCTTAGGTCCAAGCATAGTAAAAAACAAGCTCTAATCACTTCCAAGCCAAAGATCCCATCTACAACAAAAACCCCCAAAACAAACCCTAAAATGAGTCAAAACAATGAAGAAGAAGAGAGAACTCACAATAATGAAAATGAAGCTTCTCAAGTGGTAGAAGAACACATATCTAGAAGATTAGGGAGGAAGCTTACTTGTAGGTTCTCCAAATGGGCAAGACTAGCTCAAAAGTGATCTTAAAATGGGAGGTTTTCTCCAAAAATGGTATCAAGAGGAAACCTTCAATGAGAGGAAGAGAATGGTGATCTCCATTTCTCAAGAGATGCAAGAATGGTGATGAGTTCAGGAGGGAGAGCAAGAACAAGAAGAAAAATGCAAGAAACCCTAGGTTGAGCTTTTGTTGTGCTGGAAAGATGGAAAAGAAAAGGAGAAGGGCCCTTTATAAAGCAAGTGGAGAGTGAGCTTAAACACTTGAAATCTTGTGTGGCTGAAATAGTGGTTTTTAGGACTTCGGATGAAATCGACGAAGAAGAGGAAAGTGATCATCAAAATTTCTAGTTTTCAAAAAGTATATGTTTCGCGGGTTTTGGGAATATCAAATTTGGGTACAGATTTAGTGTAAAAAGACTGCTTTGCCCTTGAAGCCAGAAAAGTCGGGTTTTGGGATTCCGGACGGGAACGGGATCAACATGAAAGTTGAAGAGATTAACAAGATAAGAAAAACGGGATTGAAACGCAAATAAATGAAATTTTGAAAAAAATCTCTCAAGTAAACGCAAAGTCATAAAATGAACCCCCAAAAGGCCCCACTAATCACAAAGGCACTCAAAATTCCCCAAAGCTATAACAAAGTTATTCTAGTCCAAACTAAACCGAATTACACTAATCACGCTTAAGACTAACACACAACTTAATTAACCCTAATCGAGGTAACTCGGGTTGGGGTCTTACATCCTCCACCCCTTGAGATATTTCGTTCTCCAAATAAAATATAAAACTCACATCAGGTAGTAGATATGGATACTTCTTCTGCACTTGGTCTCGTAATTACCACGTTGCTTCTTCCAGTCCATGATTCTCCCAAAGCACTTTCACCCACAGAATAATCCGTGTCCTCAATTCTTGTTCCTTCATATCGACGATCTGAATAGGCCTCTCAACATAGGCAGCATCTTCTCTGATTTCCAAAGGTTCATGCCGGAGTACATGTGAAGGATCGCCGGAAAGCTCAGGTGGTAAGGCTAATCTATAAGCCACTTCACCGATCTTGCTCACAACGTCATATGGTCTAATGTATATCCATTATAGTTTGCCTTTCTGCCCAAATCTCAATGTTCCCCTAGTCGGTGACACTTTCAAGAAAACCTTGTCTCCTTCTTTGAACTGTAGATCCCTTCTATGAGAATCTGCATAACTCTTCTGTCTACTCTGGGCTACTTTTAGATGTTCTTGAATCTATTTGACTTTGTCACTGGTCTAACTCACTATGATTGGTCCATGGAAACTGCGAGTACTAACTTCTTCCTAACAAACAGGTGTCCTACACCTTTTGCCATACAATGCCTCAAAAGGCACCATCTCAATGCTCGAGTGGTAGCTGTTGTTATTCGCGAACTCACACAAAGGCAGGGTCTCATCCCATTGAGTCTTTAAGTCTAACACACAAGCACTGAGCATATCCTAAAGAGTCTAAATGTTTCTCTCTGACTGGCCATCTGCTTGCGGGTGGTAAGTTGTATTGAACTGTAGCCTCGTACCCATAGATTTATGTAATGTCTTCCAAAATATCGAGAAGAATCTGCTGTCTCCGTCAGACGTGATGGAAACTGGCTAACCATGTTTATTGACAATCTCGTTGACAAGCAACTCTGCCAAAAGTAGCATGTGTATCTTCTTTCCTGTCCTCATTAGAATGAAATGAGCTGACTTGGTGAGACGGTCCACAGTGACCCAGATAGCATCATTGCCTTTACCAGTCCTCGGTAATCTCGAAATAAAGTCCATGGTGATGTGCTCCCATTTCCATTCTGGAATCTCTAGTGGTTGTAGTAACCTTGGAGGCTTCTGATGCTCTGCCTTAATCAACTAACATGTCATACATCGGGAGACAAACGCTGCTATCTCTCTCTTCATATTGTTCCACCAAAATCTGCCCTTCAAGTTCTGATACATCTTCGTACTGCCTGGATGCATGGAGTACCTCGTGCTGTAAGCTTCTGTAATGATGTCGTTCCTCAAATCTTCAATGTTTGGCACACACAGATGGTCATGGTAGTACAAAACTCCATCAACAATGCAAAAATCAAGACGATCTGCTATGTGTTCTGAAATCTTGGCCAAGTATGGATCTTGCAACTGACTATCCTTGATCTTCTGAATGAAGGAAGGCTATGACACTGACATGTTGGCTAGTGTTACACGCTTCTTCAGTGGCTGTAGATCTATTCTCAACTCCTCAAATTGCTCAAAAATACAAGTACCACTGAGATTTGCCAGGCCTACTGACTTTCTACTTAAAGCATCAGCAACTACATTTGCTTTCACTGGCTGATACTTGATTGGAAAATCATAATCTTTAATATATTCCATACATCTGCTCTGCCTCATGTTTAATTCCTTCTAAGAAAACAAATACTGTAAGCTGCGGTGATCGGAGTGAACCTCAAATTTCTCTCCATAAAGGTAATGTCTCCACATTTTCAATGCAAACACGACCGCTGCTAACTCAAGATCATGGGTGGCATAGTGTCGCGACCCCGGACCGAGACCCGGATCCCGTGACGATGATTGTTGAGATAGGATAATTAATTTCCCACAGGTTTCCGCGGTGAGGATTCCGAGGACACGGAAATCTAGCTCACACGATCAAATAGGCGGAAGCGTGTAGCAAATCACATCATAACAATATATGAACATAAACATCATCAAGACCAAAATATCAGAAAAGGAGTTATAATAAGACATTCTCATCGTAGTTCAAGTCACAAGATTAATCAAGGGGTGTTAATTTGTTACATCCCAAAATAAAAGGCCAACAAAGGCCAATACAATACCCAAAAGTATACAAAACCCAAAACGTGATAAATCGAACTCAGGACCCATCCCGACGTCTAGATGACGTCGTCGGGCTGCCACTCGCGAGCTGGGGTAGGCTCGACAGCCTCTTCCGGGCACTCCTCTTCAAAGGCAAAACCGCCTGCACCTAGGCACCAAAATAATGAGCATCAAACACAACGGTTTGGCAGGTAATCAATTTAGGCATACGCATGAAAAAAAATGTTTAATCGAAAACTTATAAAAACAATTTACTGAACTTAAAATAAATACTTGGCTGAATTACATTTCAAAATTTGAGACAAACTAGCATGCGTACATAATATATCATGAATCATAAATCCACAAAGAGCCCATCCTTTCTCTGTCATATATAATGAAAAGAGTAAGCACGTATGACGAGCACGATATACATAATATAACAAGACACGATTCCCACAAATACGGGATTCCAGCCGCTGAACCGGACACGCACGATGTGTAATAAAATACACGACTAATCTGCAGATAGTCCACAAGTTTAAAGACCCCAGGACAGTGGATCAGACTGAAGGGGCAATCCAAGCTCTATGGTGTTCACTTAAATTCATGAATGCACAAAACACGCAAAACACGGTCTAAACACGTCGGAAGAAAAGGGAAAATCACTTATCACAACAAGACAAGGCACGACTAGCAAAATTGCATAATATGTATGCACACAACTTAAGAAGTGATCCCCATTAGGTACTTGAAACAAAGTTTCGAACGAGCTTAAAACTTGATTCAAAGCGGGTACACGATATTGCTTGTTGTACTAAACCGAAGTTCAAACACGAAAATTTCATCAAGTATATGCTAAGGCCATTCATTGACCCTTGTGTAATTGAGACTCCGTTGTTAAAATAAAAGAATTGGTGTCCCCGAAAAGTTGAATCATATCTTGGAGTTCGATTTACATAATGTCAAGTTAAAGTCCTTAACATAGCCTAGTTTTCAATCTTTAAAAGTTATGCAAATGGGTAAAATTCCAAAACTGGGATTTGACAGGTCGGTCGAGCGAAACATCATATCGCTCGGGCGACCAAGGTTCTGTCTTGAAACTGGCCAGACAGTGGATAGTTCGCTCAAGCGAACCAATGGTCGCTCGAGCGGACAACCCTCTGTCTGCGCTCGGACCAGGCAGTGGCCTGGTCGCTCAAGCGAACATGCTTCTGCCTGTGCTCGCTGAGTGCAGAAATTGCACTTCTCATAGATAGTTTTTACGCCATTTCTTCCCTCCATCTTACACTTAGACCACTTGAAATCCCCTGAGCCTCCATGCTCTCCAAGGGGTCAAATTTACATTCCAATACCATTCATTCCATAATCATAAACATTCAAATCCCATTTCTTATCAAAACAAGCCCAAATTTCTAAAGGGTAAGGCTTACATACAAATAGAAAATCTGAATGTTTGGAAAGTTACTTAACATCAATACATATACTTGAGTAAAAATCACAAAATAGGAGTCTAACAAAACATAACATTAGTACCCATTGACAAATCATATGGAAACTTCAGGAAAAATAATGAAATCCATAAACACACATGCACAATCAACCTATAGAAATTAGTCTTGGAGATCTTAAGTTGTTTACAAAGAAAGAGTTTCTTTAACTAGCAAGTCATCTTCTCTATTAGAGCACAACCGGGCTCCAAAGGTATAATCTTCTTCTCTATCTGTTGTAGGTTATTTTGTTACATGGTGTTGCTTGTTTTATTGCTGTACATGATTGATGAGATGGAGGGATTTTATCCTGGATGTGGTTGAATGGCCTTATGGGTATTTGATCCCTGAGTCAAGTGGGTCAAAAGTTTTGAAAACCTATCCACGAGGCCCACCTATTTCCAACAGACTCATCCTCCGGACATAGAGTCATCACAAGCACACCTCCGATTAGGACGGATTTGCCCACCGCGATTACCTCAGATCATGAATACGCCGGATCCAGGCTTGCAAGTCCCCGGGGCGCAGACCGAAGAAGTTGTTAGGGAAAGAGCTCACATTCAGCTGAAGACTGGGATAGAATATGACCTCCTAGGGCACCTGAAGAAGATACCCGCCAAAGTGTCAATCCTTGACCTGATCAAGACTTCCCTGATGCATCAAAGTAGTTGATGGACGCCATTACCCATTTACAAGTTCCGAAAAATATAATCCAGAAGCAACTAAGGACGTCCACCGCCTCCTTGTCCCCAGAGACTTTCTTGCCAACCCTCAACTTCACCAAGGAGGAATTAAAAGAGATACCACCTGAAGCTAGAACCTCGCCCCTACATCCCACAATTATGGTTGCAGAGAAAGAAATATCCTGTGCTCTAATAGACACGAGGGCGTCTTTGAACATCTGTCCGCTAAAAACGTACAAGACGCTGGATTTGACCGCTAAGGACCTAACCCTAGCCCCGTTGGTGGTGACAGGGTATGATGGAAACAGGAAAAACATTTGTGGGAAGATCGTGTTATTGGTGCAAGCGGGCCCGATTTCGGTACCCGAAGAGTTCTATGTCATGGATATCCTAGCAACCTTTAACCTGATATTAGGATGTCGCTAGCTGAATCAAATGAAGGCAGTCATGTCCACTAGGCACCAATGCATTAAGTTTCGTCATCTAGGAAAAATTGTGAAGCTAATGGGGGACCCGCCTGTGATTGAACCAGGACTTCAGATACTTCCCACCCTGCGGCCGGCTCCTATCTTGCCTGGAACCAAAACCCACGGATACAAGATCGATCCTGTCATTTCCCTAACCAACATCAATCCCGTCTGGAGTATGATACAGGATTCGGTCCCTCTACCTGAACCACCGTTAAGAAAAGAATGCATATAGGGCTGGAACCTCATGAGAAGACTTGAATATCAACCCGGATTGGGATTAGGTAAAAACGAGGATGAGATCCTTGACCCCGTCATCCAGGAAGCAAGGATAGGGACAGAAGGGTTAGGATTCGACCCGTTTGATCAGGTAACGCTCTCCATAAAGAATTAGAAACTAGGCAAGCACTTCGTCAGGCATACCAAACTCCTAGACCCCAACAAACCTCCCTATGGAGGGGGATGCCATGAGGTCCGCCCCCAGAAGAAAGGGAAAGAACTTTTAATAGAAGGTATAACCATTCATCCTTTAAGAATGAGGAGATCGAGTCTTACAAAGATATCTTTGGTACTTGGGAAGGATTCCCCGAATCCGAAGAAATTAGAAGATTAAGTCCCTCCTTGGAGGAAAATTTCTGAACGCTGTCATGCAACATGATTAGTACTAGTGATTCGACGAAATTGCCCCCCCCAAAAAAAAAAAAAAAGAAAAACGCCTATTCTTGAGAAAAGGGATGATTATGAAACCTGGAAAATTGAAGACCCTGATAGCCAGGAAGTCGTGTACAAGCTGGCCGTGTAGCGACACTGGAGAGCTGGACCCTCAGAAGAAGACAGCAAAACCTGGGAAATTAAAAATCTCGAAGACGACGAAGTGGTGTATTGCCCCGCCGCTCGACATTGCCCGAGGCAGGGATCTTCCTCCTTAGCTAGCCCTTACCCAGCCCAACATGTACCATATCATTCCAAAAAATTTTAAAAAAAATCAAATAGCCACAAAACCCCAAAATTAGAAAACCAAAAATATAGGTAGTTTAGGAGTAGAGACCCCTTACTATTACAGAACCATAAGGAGACCCGAGCGTTGGAAAATTCCTCCGGTAGAGCAATCGCGACTAGAGGAAATCATGAGCCAAATCAGCAAGATAAGATACTAGTCGATGCCTATTATTTTGGAACCAGAATTGTCTTCAAGGACCCAGAATGCTAATTGCATGCCGACCTAATTCACGCTCCAGCATTTTCACTGCATCCCACTACCGCTCCGTGGCCTTTTTCGACCTGGGCATTTGATATCATAGGACCCCTAGCTCCGATCGTAGAAAACACTGAAAACAAGGCTTTTATATTAACGACAACAGAGTACTACACAAAATTGGCAGAGGATGAGGAATTTGTCAACATCAAAGACTCCACGGCGGTCAAATTCATTCAGAAGAACATAATAGCCCGATTTGGCATTCTGAAGGTATTCATAACCAACAATGGCCCTCAATTCATATCTCAACAAATGGAGGATTCATGCACAAAATATGGTATAGAACTGCATCATTCAGCCCCGTATTATCCCCAAGCAAACGGACAGGCAAAAGCTACGAACAAGACACTACTCAATATCATCAAGAAAACAGTGGAAACTACAAAAGGTAGTGATTGGCCAGACTATTTGGTCGAGGCATTGTGGACGTATCGAACCTCCATCAAGACTCCAACAGGTGAGATCCCATATGCCCTGACTTACGAGATGGAGCCAGTTCTTCCTTTTGAGCTCCTATACCCATCATTGCGGATCCAATCAGATGAAGAGATGACAGAAGGTCAAAGACGAGAAGCATTGCAGCTACAACTAGACCTCCTCGATGAGAAAAAAATGAAAGCAGCAGAGCACGCTCAGGTGCACAAGAAGCGGATCGCAAGAGCCTACGACAAGCATGTCAAAGAAAACAAATTCAAGATAGGTGATCTAGTATTGAAACACATCACTCAATCACAACTCCCACACATTAAAGGCAAATTGCGACCCAATTGGGAAGGCCCGTATGTAATTAAAAAATTATATTCTGGCAACGCATATAGATTAATAAATGCAAAAGGGGAAGAGCTCCCTGATCCATGGAATGCTATGTACTTGAAAAAGTACACCACATGACCCTTCTCCACTTCTCGCGGAGTATGACCCCCGGTCTCTTGATATGGCTGTGTAAACCCCACAGGGAGGACCGAGGAGATGTGCTACAGCCAAACCTGGAAGTCAAAACACAAGAGAAAACACCAGAGTAGTGAGTTTGCCCAACACAATGCTTTGCATTGTTGAAACCATTCAATGTGAGAGTTTGTAGATGAGGTCACCCATGTCATGAAAGCTTTCCCATACCACTTGCAAAAGAAAGAAAAGAGAAACCATGGTGGAGTTGCATGAGATATGGGTGTGCTCCCCAAACCTGATGCTTTAGAAGCCAATACCTTAGGTACCTGTCACGACCCCAAACTCGATTAGTGATTAAATCGGATTCGGGGTGTGAAATTTATGGGCAATTAAAAATTCTTGCCCTTAATGCCCAAGGATCGAAGTCCGTTGCAAGGATTGTGTAGTTGAGCCTCATTAACAAATTAATCAACAGGACTTATCTAGTACACACAACTTTAAACCTGTAAGAATATCAAAGCAAGTATGGATTTCATTCCATTATATATGTTCAAGTTTCAAAAGGTAAAACATATAAAGTTTATAATCATCAAGACCATCCCAAAAACCTAGGTCCTGGCACAAAAGATATACAGTGCTAAGATAGACAAGTCAAAAAAATCTAAACCAAAAAAATGAAATGAGTTGGCACGAGAGAATATAACCTCGTGTAACGTGCACTAGTGTCGGGAGTGATGACACTAAACTACGTCATCGGCACCCCACCCTCGTAACTCATCCTCCTCCCCCGGTTGAGGATCCTCTGGGATTGCCTCGGCATCTAGGTCGGCGTAATAGTAATAGGTGTCCTCTGTACGCCATGGAATAAAGGATCAACAACATGTTGGCAAGAAGATAAGCAATATACATTATTTATAACATGTTTCAAAAGAGAATAAGGACAAGTACATGATTAAAAGATAACAAGGTACAAGCTAGGAATAAAGCTTGAGTAATACAAGAATCAAGTAGCAACGTAAATCCTAGCAAGGTAAATAAGAATAACCATCCATGAAATGCAACGTCAAGCAAGAGGAGACTCCGTTGATGCTCTAGCCATCTCATGGGGGTATAAGTGACGTCCGAGCCGACTACTAATACCCAAAGTCCGGCTTTAGGGGGATCCTAGCTCCCGGTCCTAGGAATAGCAACACAGTCCTAGCCTGCTCCCAGCTATTCGCGCGATAGACGCCGTCCAAAGCCGACTGCCCACCCTAGTGTTCGGTAACTGGCCCACTTTATAATCCTCAGTCTGCAACTGGTCATGAATACAAGATGATGATGATGTTGGTTTCTACACGACACAAGTTCCAAGACAAATACAGGTGGATAGGTTCCCAAGTACAAGATAACAAGTTGAGGGCTACTCCAAGTCATGTCGATATAAGTCAAGTTCTAAGTTCCATGAGTAGTCCTCTTTCAAGTCTATCCACACGTGTCCACCAATACAAGACATCGTACCTAAGGATACACTCTTAAGTCTGGTCACATCCTAATTCTATAAGTTAAATTACAAGTTATACATGTATATAAGATAGAGTGTAAAAGGTACGACAAGCTACGGATGCAAGATTCGTGATAGAGAGTAAAGAACAAGCCAATCCTTGGTCAAGATTGGTCCACTGTGACGCCCCGAAGTCCCACATCGACTATAGAGAGGAAAGTGAATGGGGTTATATGTAGAGCTTACACCCTTACCTTGCATGAGGCCTTTTGATGGGTTGAGGCTCATCAGAAGCAAAATCGTGAGGTCGGTGGGCCAAAGCAGACAATATCATGCATGGGTATGGGTGGGGCGTTACAAATGGTATCAGAGCCGACTCTCGACTAGTTCGAGTGTGTGTCCCCTGCCGCCCCATCAGAAGGCCTCATGCAAGGTAAGGGTGTAAGCTCTACATATAACCCCATTCACTTTCCTTTCTATAGTAGATGTGGGACTCCGGGGCGTCACAATCCACCCCCCTTAAGGATGCACGTCCCTGTGCAGTAACCTGCCAGTCTCTGTAGCCAGCCAGCCCTCTTGGCCCGCCCACATGGAACCCGCCCACTTGCACCAAACCATGGCAGGGGACCCACACTCGAACTAGTCGAGAGTCGGCTCTGATACCATTCGTAACGCCCCACCTATACCCATGCATGATATTGTCCGCTTTGGCCCACCGGCCTCACGGTTTTGCTTCTGATGGGCCTCAACCCATCAAAAGGCCTCATGCAAGGTAAGGGTGTAAGCTCTACATATAACCCCATTCAATTTCCTCTCTATAGTCGATGTGGGACTCCGGGGCGTCACATCCACCGTGTACCGAACGTATCCCCAATGGAGTACGTATAGAGGATGAGTCAATGGTGTCCTAGTTTGGCGGGCCCATGGTGTATGGAAGTTGTTAGGCACTAATTAACTCAATTCCACATGCATTCGGCCAAGTTACGTTCATATACGGAAAACCCCGGACAACCGACGAAGCACACTAAGCCAAACATGCTCCTTTTTCATTTTCCCAAATTGGTCATGCAAGGGTAAGGTCAATGGGTTCCAACCTAGGGTCCAAACTAGTTTTAGAATCCCTTACTAAAAGAGATAAAATGTTGGTTCATTGATCCAATACCAACTTCATTTTCCTATATCTGATGGTCAAGGTAAGTATACCATTGGATTCTACGTCTCAAGAGCTTTTCGACAGTATGTAGAACTCTAAATTCCGACGAACGAGTCACACGTTATGGCTTCCAAAAGATGGTCATCCTGAGCCCGGTCCTTCGCTGGAGCGAACTGGTCACAGAACCTCCTTCGCTCGAGTGAATGAAGGTCCGCGTGAGCCAATCTTCCCAGGGGCCACTTGGCACAAGCGACCTAAAGGTTGGTTTGAGCCAAGTGCCCAGAATTTAAAGGAAATGACTCATTTTGAGTCCAAAACTTGGAGAATCAAATCCCCTCTCCTCCAAGATCATCCCTGCAAGAAAAAAGAGCCTTTTGCTCTCTCCACATTCATTCCATTCCTCCCATCAACAAACTCAAACATTCAATTAGGGTCCAATTCCATTAATTACCAATCTAGCATGTAAAATCCAAATAAACATAGACAAGCTTGGCATTATGGGTTACTAAACTATTGCATTGTCAGGAGTGAAGATAATATATAAGCATGAGCAATAGATAAAGCTAATCTACTTGCCTTCACCAAAGAGAGTGAAGAAATGGAAATTTGAGAAGATAAAGGAGGAAGGAGAGCTCTCCACTCACACCCAAGCCAAACCACTTCCAAAAACCATTCTCCTACACCCAAAGTGTTAGATTGTATGGACTCTATCCATCAGATGATGTAATAAATTGATTAATTTCTTTATTTATCAATAATATCATGTTTTCCTTTCTTGAGATGAATGGTGTTTTACTACTTAATACACATGACTAATACATATGACATAAATGGTTCATGAGATGAACCGGGTCCCATTAGTATATTAGATGTGATATATGTGTATGGATGAGATCCACACACGGGAGACATTTGTCACAAATCTTATACTTAAACATCTTCACAACCGGTGATGAGACTGGGCATCTCATCTGATAAGGTTGCAGCGCTTTGATTACTAAGAGATAATGTGATTTGTCTCGATCATCAGAATGTAAGATTCTGGATCACGGTGCTGGTACATTAGATGTATTGAAGGACCATGAGAAGCACCTTATGGAATACTGTCTCGAGTTTAAGGTTTGCTCTCATAATTCCCTAGCAATAGACTCTCAATCCTGAGACATTGATGAACTCAAGTTTTTATCTATTCATTTGCTTTGAGTCACCAATGAGTGAGGCCAACTGTAGGTCAACACCTCGGTGTCTTGGGTACGTGGTAGTTGGATTGTGGGAACATCCAATGGTCAAGATGGAATCTATCCATATTATCCCCTTGTGCCAATTAATGGATTTATCATTAGTAAGTGCGCACCCATCTCGATTAAGAGTTAATTGGATGGTACTGATGATCACTGTGATTAATTGGGGCTTAAGGATAATAAGATGTGGATTTAAATTGGTGGGACAATTTTAGTCCAATTAATCCATGGATATTGATAGAGGGGCTTAATTGTGGTAATCGGAAAGTTTAGGGTCTTCATTGTAATTTATTCCTAAGACTGGAGTGCAATTGCATTTATATAGTAGTGTTATTTACAATTAACTGTGGGCCCGGATTGCACATGAGATGTGGGGTCGCAGTGTCCTAGTTGGAGCCAGCTTTCTATGGAATCCCTAGTGGTCCCCACGCTAGCCCATGTTATTGGAAAGATATTAATCCTACTGGAACTCTAAGACGAAGGAATTAATAATTTACTATTTCTATTTGAAGTGAGACTTCTAATAGTGGTAATAGTAAGGTTACTATTTTGTGTGGAAGTAAGACTTCTATTTCAATTAGTACAAGAGAAGGAGGTTGCTTAATGCTATAAAAGGAGTAACAAAGGGGCTGGGACGTCTACAACCTTGGAATTCACGCCCAGCCCCCTTTGTGCAAGAGTTGCACATACTTCTCTTCTTCTTCTAGTTCTCTTCAAGTTTTCTTTAGAGCTTTTAGTTGTTTTCTTTAGGAGATCCCACGCATCTCCTTTAGAGAAGAGATCTGGTACGGGTCATAGCGTGGAAGACTAAGAGGTCTTGGAGATCTAAAGTAGTTTCCTTCTCCATTAGAGCACAACCGGGCAGCAAAGGTACAATCTGCTTCTTTATCTATTGTAGATTATTTTGCATGGTGTTGCTTGTATTATTACTGTACATGGTATATGAGTATGAGGGATTGCATCCTGGATATGGTTAATGGCCTTATGGGCGTTTGATCCCTAAGTCAAGTGGGTCAAAAGTTTTGAAATCGCATCCACGAGGCCCACCTATTTCCAACACAAAGAGCACAATGGAAGAGAAAGAAAGGAAATCTATCAACATGCAACATCTCTACAACAATGAGGAAGGAAATTTGGGAAGAAATGGTTGAGGAAACCTTACCAATTTGGACCAAGATGTAGAGAAAGAAGAGGGAAAAAAATTGGTGAGCTTGGTTGACCTTAAATTCCTTCTCCAATGGCACATGCAAGAAGAAGTGAAGAGGGAGGGAGAGAAGAAAACTCCAGCTGCAGTTGCTCTTTTGAAATGGAGATCAAACGAATGAAGGGAAATTGCTATAATTGGTTTAAACTAAAGGATGGAGGGGGAAAAGACCAAAATGCCCATTAGAGTGAAATGAGAGAAATATGATTATTTGAGGTGCTTTGGGGCCTCGAATCGTGACGAGTCAGGAACGAAAAATGACGAGCGCAACGAGATCTTTCCAACGGACCAAAATTCGGTAAAAACGGAAATTTTCGGAAAAATACCCAATTTTCCTATTAATCACAACCTTACCCCCCCCCCCTATGAAGACTAATCGCACTCGAAATCAAACTAAACTTCACAAACCGCTTTCTAATGATAAAAGGAACTTGCTTAGCCACTAAACCCGCCTAATTAGCGGAAATCACAATTAATTAGGCTAATCGCCATTGTTAGGTAATTAAACACCCTATAAGGTCGGGGACCTTACATCATTTCCCTCTAAAAAGAACATTTGGTCCTCCAAATGCATAAAATACCTCCTCAGGAAGAAGATGAGGATAGGCCTTCCTGATCTGGTCCTTGAGTTTCCACGTAGCTTCCTTTGGACGGTGGTGCTCCCACTGAACTTTGACCCATGGAATGGTCTTCGTCCACAGAACAATCTCCTTGGTGTCTATAATCCGCAATGGCTGCTTCACGTAAGATGCGTCGGACTGAATCTGCAGTGGCTCGTGTGACAACACGTGGGTAGAATCTAAAATGTACTTGCTCAACATCGGCACGTGAAACACATTGTGTACACCTGACAACTCTGGCGGCAAGGCAAGACGATACGCAATGTCACCAATCTGAGTATGAATCTCAAACAGTCCCACATATTTCTTGGAAAGCTTCCCTTTTTGGCCGAATCTAAATACACCACGCATTGGAGAAACCTTGAGAAACACCTTATCACCAACCTGAAACTCTAATGGCCACCGTCTCTTATCTGCATAACTCTTCTGACGGTCACAAGATTCCTTCAAACACATCTGTATGACCTTGACTTTCTCGCTGGAATCACCAACCACTGATGGTCCATGGAAACTTCGTACTCCTACCTCTTCCTAACACACTAAAGTCCTGCACCTACGTCCATATAGTGCCTCGAACGGTGCCATGCCAATGCTAGAATGATAATTGTTGTTATAGGAGAACTCACAGAGGGGCAAACTCTCATCCCAATCTTTCTTGAAATCCAACACACATGCCCGGAGTATGTCCTCTAGAGTCTGAATAGTACGCTCTGACTAGCCATCCGTCTGAGGGTGGTAAGCTGTGCTGAATCTCAACTATGTGCCCATGGATGGCTGAAGTGTTGTCCAAAACCGAAAAACAAACTTGGTGTCTCGATCAGATACTATAGATTTAGTCACCCCATGCAACCTGATGATCTCATTATTGTAAAACTTAGCCATCTTATCCATAAATTGACCGGTCTTGAATGGTATGGAATGGGCTAACTTGGTCAATCGATCCACGATCACCCATATAGCATCATTCCCTTTCCGGGTATTTGGCAATCCTGACACAAAATCCATGGTGATGTGCTCCCATTTCCACTGGGGAATATCCAACTGATGAAGCAAACCAGGAGGCTTCTTGTGTTCGGTCTTGATCACCTAACATGTGAAACACTTGGAAACGAATTCTGCAATCTCTTTCTTCATACTCATCCACCAATAGTGGTTCTTCAAATTTTGGTACATCTTAGTGCTGCCCGGATGAATAGAATACCTCGTATGGTGTGCATTTGTCATCAGCTCTGTCTTTATGTCATGTACATCTGGCACGTACAACTAGTCTTTGCAATACAAAACTCCCTCAATCAGTCTGAACTCGGGCCTATCATCTATGTGCTCAATGATGCGCTGTAACCCTAGATCATCCTTCTAACATTCTTTGATTCTGTTCATTATCTATGGTTCCCATGCTGCCATGCTAGCAATCATCACCTTCTCGCTGATAAGCCAAACTTCAACATCTAAATCTCTAAACCGTTCCATCCATCTCCATTTTAGCACTCTACACCCGTTAAATGCTGACTTTCTGCTCAGAGCATCAGCTACTACATTGACTCTACCAAGGTGGTACTTGATAGGAAAATCATAATCTTTAATGTACTCCATCCACCTTCGCTGTTTGTTGTTCAACTCACTCTGTGTAAACAGATACTGCAAACTCTTGTGATCTGAGTGCACCTCAAACTTCTCGCCATATAAGTAATGTCTCCGTATCTTGAGTGCAAGTACAACTACTGCTAGCTCTAAATCATGGGTGGCGTACTTCTTCTCATGTTCTTTCAACTGCCTTTAACCATATGCTATCACCTTGCCGTTTTGTATAAGAACACAACCCAAACCAACGCCCCGATACGTCTGTGTAAACAACAAATCCTCCACTGCCAGATGGTAAAGCAAGAATGGGTGTTGTGGTCGATCAAGTCTTCAATTCTTGGAAACTTTTCTCACACTCCTCGGTCCAAACAAAAGGAATGTTCTTTCTAGTCAACTTAGTAAGAGGAGCTACAATAGTAGAGAATCCTTTCACGAATCTTCTATAGTAGCCTGCAAGTCCTAGGAAAATGTGAATCTCTACAACATTTTGTGGACTTCCCCAATTGACAACTGCTTCTATCTTCTTGGAATCCATTGCCAATCCCTCCTTGGAAATCACATGGCCTAGAAATGACACATGTTCTAACCAGAACTCACATTTACTCAGCTTCGCATACAACTGGCTGTCTTTCAGAAGCTGCATTGAAGCCCTCAACTGGTGCTAATGTTCCTCCTCGAACTTGGAATAAACTAACACATCATCAATGAATACCACTATGAAATGATTAAGGTAAGGAGAAAATATCTTGTTCATTAATGCCATGAACACTGTCGGTGCATCCGTCAAACCAAATGGCATCACTAGAAACTCAAAGTGGCCATATCTAGTCCAGAACGTTGTCTTAGGAATATCTTCCCCTCTGACTCATAGCTGATGATATCCTGAACGTAGATCAATCTTCGAAAAGAACTAGGCTCTCTGTAGCTGATCAAACAACTCATCTATTCTTGGAAGTGGGTACTTGTTCTTGACTGTCACTTGATTCAATTGTCGGTAATCGATGCACATCCTCATAGTCCCGTCCTTCTTCTTAACAAATAGAACCGGACCTCCCCATGGTGATACACTTGACTTGATGAAGCCCTTATCTAACATATCTCCTAACTGAGTCCTCAATTCTTTCAACTCTGCAGGGGCTATTCAGTATGGAGCCTTCGAAATCGGTGCAGTACCTGGTAGTAGCTCTATTGTGAAATCTAACTCACGCACGAGTGGCAAACCCGAGATCCTCCAGAAAAACATCCGAGAACTTGCATACTACCGGAATCTCATATATATATTTGGACTGCTTGTCCTCCGCGATAAACGCGATGTAACCCTCACATCCGCTCCTCATCAAGCAGTCTGCCTTTAAAGTAGAAATCAACCTAGTGGAGGTGGGCTTCTTCGCACCAACAAACTAAACACTACGATCTACACCCTGTAACCTTATGGTCTTGTTGAAACAATCCAATACCGCGAGGTTTGCCGCTAACCAGTCCATTCCAAGAATAACATCAAAGTCAGACATTGCCAACACAATCAAACTGGCGGTCAACCGAGTACCTTCAATTTGAACCGTGCATCTAAGATCAACAAAATCACACGCTACTGATTGGCCTACCGGGGAAGCAACCACTAGAACAAACGGTGACATCTCTCTCTCCTTCCCAAAATGCAATGCAAATGCTGGTTAAACAAAAGAATGTGTGGAGTCTGTATCAAACAAAACTCTAGTATCAAATCCAAAAACTAAGAGAGTACCTTTAATGACGTTTTCTACTGCCTCTGCCTGGTTATGTGTGATCGCATATGCCTTGCCCAGCTGCCATGGACGCTGATACTGTTGATGTGGCCTCTGCGCACGATACTATGGTCACTGCAATGCCGAGGGTCGCTGCGGATCTCTATACTGAGGAGCCGGAGCACATGGATGTGGCTGCTGGGGAGGTCTGACAATAACTTCTTATTGTTGTTGTGTGGTCTGATCTGTACTGGAGGTGCCTGCCTCAATGGCTACGCAGGATAAGGAGGCCTTGGCGCTGGAGCTGGAAGTGCTAGGGGTGCAAACCCTGTCTTCGTCGGCCAATGAAGAACCTTATGCCCTGGATCTCCACAATGATAGCAAGCACCGAACTGCTTCTGGCAGTCTCAGGAGTAGTAACCTCCACCACAATTGGCGCATTCCAATCTCTGTTGCGGCTGTTTGAACATTGGTTCCATTCTCGGTCTGTTGGGATGCTGGAGAGGAGGAATAGTAGCAGGAGAAGGTATAAATTGTCCAATAAGCTATGGCAACATAGCCGTAATCCTCTGCTACTCCAACACTATAACATCCTTAAGTGACTCCTCCAACCAATATGCCTTCTTGACCACTACATAGTACTTTGTTTACTTGCTTTGCTGAACTTGCAACTTAATAATGGGCCTCAACCTTGTGATAAACCTTCGAACCTTTTTAGAATCCGGCTTGATCAAAACCGCTGCAAATCTGGACAAACAGGTAAACTGGATCTCATACTCCTGAACTGTGAGAGTATCCTGTATAAACGTCTCAGATTCTGCTTTCTTCTGCTCAGTGTAGTGCTCAAGGATGACTTTGTCATGAAACTGTTTGAAAAAAGTCTCCAATGCCTTGTCATCTTCAATCGTGTCATAAACACTCTTGATGGTCTTCCACCACCCCTCTGCTGTCCCACGAAACATGTGAGCTGCCAACTGAACCTGCTGCTTCCCAGTGCACCTGAACAATTCAAAGATCTTCTCAATCTGCACTGTCCACTCATCTGCCTCTGCAGGATCCTCTGCCCCATAAAACTCTAGGGGATATCTCTTCATAAACTTCTCAACCAAGTCATTGAGATCTCGTTCGTTAGCCCGGGGCTCAAACACTTTCTGCATTACTTCCACCATCTGTGCTTGAAAGGCTACTTGGTCCTCTCTCTGTTTCCTATCATGTTCTGTCTACGCAGTATGTGCTTACAGATAGGCATTGCGGAACTGCTAGAATTGGTTGTCCGATATGGGAGTTGTGGAACTTGATCCTGATGTTCCGCTACTAGCCATGTCATAGCAAGAAAATGTGAGTTATGTAACCCAAAACTAGCAACACAAGGCTATAAGAACATAGAATATAGTACAAACAGTAGGCTAACAATAAACCTTACATGCGTCCTATGGTTTCTACAAAATTTACCCTGAGAAACCATCCATTACTCTGATACCACTCTATCACGGCCCGAATCCGATTAGAGATTAAACCGGATCCGGAGTGTGAAATTTAGGGCTAATTAAAAAATTTTGCCATTAATGCCCAAGGATCGAAGTCCGCTGTGAGGAATGTGTAGTTGAGCCTCATTAACAAATTATTCAACAGGACTTATCCTGTACACACAATAATAAACCTGTAAGAATATCAAAGCAAGTATGGATTTCATTCCATTATATATGTTCAAGTTTCAAAAGGTAAAACATAAAAAGTTTATAATCATTAGGACCATCCCAAAAACCTAGGTCCTGGCACAAAAGATATACAGTGCTAAGATAGACAAGTCCAAAAGAATGAAATGAGTTGGCACGATAGAATATATCCCCATGTAACACGCACTAGTGCCGGGAGTGATGACACTAAACTACGTCATCGGCACCCCACCCTCGAACCTCGTCCTCCTCCCCCGGTTGAGTATCCTCTCGGATTGCCTCGGCATTTGGGTCGGAGTAATAGCAATAGGTGTCCTCTACACACTATGGAATAAAGGATCAACAACATGTTGGCAAGAAGATAAGCAATATACATTATTCATAACATGTTTCAAAAGAGAATAAGGACAACTACATGATTAAAAGATAGCAACGCACAAGCTAGGCATAAAGCATGAGTAATACAAGAATCAAGTAGCAAGATAAATCCTAGCAAGGTAAACAAGAATAACGATCCATGAAATGCAATGTCAAGCAAGAGGAGACTCCATCAATGTCCTAGCCATTTCACGGGGGTATGAGTGACGTCCGAGCCGACTACGAATACCCAAAGTCCGGCTCTGGGGGGATCTTAGCTACCGGTCCTAGGAATAGCAGCACGATCATAGCCCGCTCCCAGCTATTCGTGCCATGGACGCCGTTCATAGCCGACTGCCCACCCTAGTGTCCGATAACCAACCCACTTTACAATCCTCAATCTGCAACTAGTCATGAATGCAAGATGATGATGATGATGATGGTTTGTACACGACAAAAGTTCCAAGACAAATACAAGTGGATAGGTTCCCAAGTACAAGATAACAAGTTGAGGGCTACTCCAAGTCAAGTCAAGATATAAGTCAAGTTCCAAGTTACATGAGTAGTCCTCTTTCAAGTCTATCCACACGTGTCCATCAATACAAGACATGGTACCTAAGGAGACACTCTAAGTCCGGTCACATCCTAATTCTACAAGTTAAATTACAATTATACAAGTATACAAGATAGAGTGTAAAAGGTACAATAAGTTACGAATACATGATTCGCGAGTCAAGAGTGAAGAACAAGCCAATCCTAGGTCAAGATTTATCCACCGTGTACCGAACGTGTCCCCAACGGAGTACATATAAGTATGAGTCAATGGTGTCCTAGTTTGGCGGGCACATGGTGTACGGAAGTTGTTGGGCACCAATTAACTCAATTCCACACACATTCGGCCAAGTTACGTTCATATTGTTAGATTGTATGGACTCAATCCATCAGATAATGTAATAAATTGATTAATTTATTTATTTATCAATAATATCATGCTTTCCTTTCATGAGATGAATGGTGTTTTACTACTTAATGCACATGACTAATACATATGACATAATGGTTCATGAGATGAACTGGGTCCCATTAGTATATTAGATGTGATATATGTGTATGGATGAGATCCACACACGGGAGACATGTGTCACAAATCTTATACTTAAATATCTTCACAACCGGTGATGAGACTAGGCATCTCATCTGATAAGGTTGCATCACTTTGATCACTTTGAGATAGTGTCATTTGTCTCGATCATCAGAATGTAAGATTCTAGATCACGGTGCTAATACATTGGATATATTGAAGGACCATGAGAAGCACCTTATGGAATACTGTCTCGAGTTTAAGGTTTGTTCTCATAATTCCCTTGCAATAGGCTCTCAATCCTAAGACATTGATGAACTCAAGTTTCTATCTATTCATTTGCTTTGAGTCACCAATGAGTGAGGCCAACTGTAGGTCAACACCTTGGCGTCTCAGGTACGTGGTAGTAGGACTGTGGGAACATCCAATGGTCAAGATGGAATCTATCTACATTATCCCCTTGTGCCAATTAATGGATTTGTCATTAGTAAGTGCGCACCCATCTCGATTAAGAGTTAATTGGATGGTACTGATGATCACTGTGATTAATTAGGGCTCAAGGATAATAAGATGTGGATTTAAATTGGTGGGACAGTTTTAGTCCAATTGATCCATGGATATTGATAAAGGGGCCTACTTGTGGTAGTCGGGAAGTTTAGGGTCTTCATTGTAATTTATTCCTAAGGCTGGAGTGCAATTGCATTTATATAGTGGTGTTATTTGCAATTAACTGTGGGTCCGGATTGCACATGAGATGTGGGATTGCGGTGTCCCAATTGGAGCAGCTTTCTATGGAATCCTTAGTGGTCCCCACGCTAGCCCAAATTATTGGAAAGATACTAATCCTACTCGAACTCTAAGATGAAGGAATTAGAAAGTTACTATGTCGCGACCTCGGACCGAGACCCGGGCCCAGCGACGATGGTTGTTGAGATAAGATGATTAATTTCCCATAGATTCCCGCGGTGAGGATTCCGAGAACACGGATATCTAGCTCACACGATCAAATAGGCGGAAGTGTGTAGCAAATCACGTCATATAAAAAAAATATGAACATAGACATCATCAAGACTAAAATATCAGAAAGGGAGTTATATCATGACATTCCCATCATCGCTCAAGTTACAAGGTTTGACAAAGTGTATTAATTTGTTACATCCCAAAATAAGTGGCCAACAAGGGCCAATACAATAATCAAAAGTATGTGAACCCCAAGACGTGATGATTCAAACTCATGACCCGTCATGAGGTCTAGATGACATTGTCGGGTTGCCACTCGCGAGCTAGGGTGGGCTCAACAACCTCCTCCAGGCACTCCTCCTCAAAGGCAAAACCGCCTGCACCTGGGCAACAAATAACAAGCATCAAACACAACGGTTTGGCAGGTAATCAATTTAGGCATGAGCATGGAATAATCTTGTTTAATTGAAAACATATAAAAACAACTTACTGAACTTAAACTAAATACTTGACTGAAGTACGTTTCAACATTAGTGACAAACTAGCATGCGTACATAATATATCATGAGTCGTAAATCCACAAAGAGCCCATCATTTCTCTATCATTTATAATGAACAGAGTAAGCACACACGACAAGCATGATTTATACATATTATAATAAGACACGATTCCCACAAATACGGGATTCCGGCCGTGGAACCGGACACGCATGATGTGTAATAAAATACACGACTAATCTGCAGATAGTTCACATGTTTAAGGACCCCCGGACAGTGGATCGAACTGAAAAGGCAGTCCAAGCTCAGTGGTGTTCACTTAGATTCATGAATGCACAAAACACGTGAAACACATTTTAACCGATCGAAACAAAGGGAAGAAATCACTTTTTGAAACGAAACATAACAGGACAAGCAAAGGCATAATTAATATGCACACAAGCTTATGAAGTGATCCCCTTTGATTCTTGAAAATAAATCTTCAAACGAGCTTGTACTTGAATTTCAAAATAAGTGCACGATGATACTTGTTGTATCAAAACTGAAATACGAGCGCAAGGTCTATCAAGCACATGTAAGGACCTTTGGTTGACACTTGTATAATTGGGACCCAAATGTTGGAATTTAAAAGAGAATCGGTGTCCCCAAAGTTAAAAGACATTTCAGGGTATCAAGTGTACAATATCGAGCTAAAGGTCCCTTAACATGTTCTGGTTTTCACTCTTACAGAAATTCTTCAGAAACAAGGCATTTTGCCAATTTCGGTCAGCTCGCGGTCACCTATCAGCTAGCCACAGGTGAGATGTGGTGCCTAGCCGCCAGCTGACAGACAAGCTGACCGCTGGAAAGCAGGTTTCTGGAAATGAAACCGCCAATTTCAGTTGGGTCGCAGTTAGCTGAGGTGGGGTGTAGCGGCTAACCACCATATGACCGCCAGGCTGACCGTTGAGATGCAGGCTTCTGGAAAAGGAACCGCGTAATTCGGTTAGCTCACGGTTAGCCGAAGTGGAGTGTAGCCGCTGACCGCCATGCACGTGCTATGCATTTCGAGTCAGACTTTCACATTTCTTCTTCTCATCTTCTTATTTCTTAAGTTCCTGTTTTTCCCTAAGCCATCATGCTCTCCAAGGGATAAATCCACATTTCAAAACCATTCACATTCACAACTAATCCAAACACTAAATTTCCATGTCCTCATCAAACAAAGATCCAAAGTTTAAATGAAATAAGGGTTTACAATAAAAATAGATACCTAAGAACAACAAAGTAATCCACAAACACATATGCAACATTAAACCCAAAGAGATTACTTGCCTTTGCCCAAATGCTAACAAAACTCCGTCAAATACTCCTACCCAAGTGTTAAGCCAAGAGCTACAAAAACCCCATGAAAATCATTCAAAAGCTCACCCAAATGCAAACAAGAAACCCATTTCGAAATGGGTGTTGAAAGTTAGAAAAACAAGATCCTTAAGAGTCAAAAGGACTCCAATGAAGAGGTGGGTTAGAGCTCTTACCTAGAGGTGTCCAAACAAGAAGTGAGGAAGAAGATGGAGAGCTTGCCCAACTAGAAATCCAAAGAAAATGGTATCAATAGAAAGCTTGGGATGAGAGGAAGAAGATGATGGTCTTGAAATTTCTTTTGGATGTCTCTAGCTCAATGATTCAAGAGGAGGAAATGAAGAGAAAAGAGGGTTTTAGCCCTAGGTCAAGAAAGTTGCAGAGATTGGGGGAAATGGAGAGGAAGAGAAAGGTAAAGTAACTTAAATGCTTTGCAAGTGGGCCCCTCAAGTGCTAATTCTTGCATGTGTGAAAACATGGTCTTACGGGCCTCCAATGAAGTTGACGAAAAGGATAAAACGATCCTTGAAATATCTAGTTTTCGAAAAGTATATTTTTGACACTGTGTTGAGATTTCGAAAAGTGTGCCTATATTTGGTGTGAAAAGACGATTTTACCCTTTGGCCCAAAAACTTGAGTTTCCGGGCTTCAAACGCAGTCGGGCAAAACACAAAAGTTTTAAATAATCATAAAACCGTTCAAACGAAATGAAATTCACGATTAACACAAAACTCAACACGATCTTCCCATGCTTGCACGTACACCCAGGCCTTCCTGAATGTGTCTAGTTAACATTAAGCGTTCTCAAAACTCCCCAAAGCTATGTTCATAACTAAGACTAATAAAATTCTAACCCACGGTTTACTAAACCCGCTTAAGACTAAGCACACACTAAAAAAATACTATTGGGTTAATCCTGGGTTGGGGTTTGACATCCTCCACCCTTTAGGATATTTGGTCCGCCAAATAAATTAAACTTTAACCTCTGGTAACAAGTGTGGGTATTTCCTCTGAGAACTTGATCTCTCAATTCCCAGGTGACTTCTTCTGGTTCATGATTTTCCCAGAGTACTTTGACCCAATGAATTGTCCGATTTCTTAGTTCTTGCTCCTTCGTATCAATGATCTTGGTCGGCTTTTCCATATACGAAGCAACTTCTCGTATCTCCAAAGGCTCGTGCTGTAAAATATGAGAAGGACTAGAAACATACTTCTTGAGCATGGAAACATGAAATACGTTGTGCACCCCAGAAAGTTCCGGCGGTAACGCAAGCCTATAAGCAACGTCCCCAATTTTGCTCAAAATCTCGTGTGGACCAATAAATCTCCTTAACAATTTGCCCTTCTGTCCGAACCTCAGAGTCCCTCTGATGGGTGAAACCTTCATGAACACTTTGTCACCCACTTGACACTGTAACTGTCTTCGGCGAGTGTCAGCATAACTCTTCTGTCTGTTTCAGGCGGCCTTCAAGCATTCCTGGATCAATTTGACCTTGTCACTAGTTTCTCCAACTATAGTCGGTCCGTGAAAGCTACGTACACCGACTTCTTCCCAGCAAACTGGAGTTCTGCATCTTCTGCAATAGAGTACCTCGAAAGGTGCCATACCAATGCTGGAATGGTAACTATTATTGTAAGCAAACTCACAAAGTGGTAAGCACTCATCCCATTGAACTTTGAAAGCTAGCACACATGCACGCAACATGTCTTCAAGAGTCTATATCGTCCGTTTTGACTGACCATCTGTCTGAGGATGATACGCTGTACTGAATTGGAGTTTGGTACCCATAGATTCAAGAAGAGTTTTACAAAACCTCGAAACAAATCTGCTATCTCTATCTGAAGTGATGCAGACGGGTTGACCGTGCTTACTAACGATCTCATCAACAAATAATTTTACAAGTGGTGCCATATGCATCATATTCCCTGTCTTCATTGGAATAAAGTGGGCAGATTTGGTGAGACGATCCACAATAATCCATATTGCATTATTCCCCTTCTTAGTATTTGGCAAACCGGAGACGAAATCCATGGTGATATGTTCCCATTTCCACTCCGGAATCTCTAACGGTTGTAGTAAACCTGGGGGTTTCTGATGCTCTGCTTTGATCAACTGACAAGTTAAACAATGAGATACAAAAGCTGCTATCTCTCTCTTCATGTTGTTCCACCAAAATCTATTCTTCAAATTCTGATACATCTTCGTGCTACCCGGGTGCATGGAGTATCTTGTGTTGTGGGCTTCAGTCATTATTTCTTCCTTCAGATCATCCACATTCGGTACACACAACCGATCACGAAAGTACAATACTCCATTCACCATCTTGAAATCTGGACGTTCTGCGATGTGGTCTACTATCCTTGCTAAGTCTGGGTCTTGCAACTGACTGTCTTTGATCTTTTGGATAAAAGTAGGCTCAGATACTGTCATATTTGCTAACATCACACCCAACTCTAAGGTCTGCACTTCGACACCTAACTCTTCGAACTGCTGAAGGACACTGGTTCCTCTCAAGCTGGCCATGGCCCCTTACTTTCTGCTCAAAGCATCAGCTACAACATTCACTTTGCCTGGATGATACTTGATTGGAAAGTCATAGTCTTTGATGTATTCCATCCACCTCCTCTATCTCATATTCAAATCCTTCTGCGAGAACAAATATTGCAAACTCCTATGGTTGGAATGGACTTCGAATTTCTCTCCATAGAGATAATGTCTCCACATCTTCAAAGCAAATACCATTGCTGCCAATTCCAAGTCATGAGTTGCATAGTTCTTTTCATGATCCTTCAACTGCCTTGAGCCATAAGCAATCACTTTGCCATCTTACATCAATACACAACCTAGTCCCACATTTGAAGCATCTGTAAAATCAATGAATCTACCACTGCCTGATGGTAATGTGAGGATTGGAGCTGTGGTTAATCTCCTCTTCAACTCTTGAAAACTTGTTTCACACTGCTCGGTCCAGACAAATGGAACATTCTTCCGGGTCAATGTGGTCAATGGTGCTGCAATTGATGAGAAGTCTTGGACAAATCTTCGATAGTAGCCCGCTAACCCCAAGAAACTTCTGATTTCAGTTACACTGCTCGGTCTCTTCTAATCAACAACTGCTTCTATCTTGGCTGGATCAACTGCTAAACCTTCTTTTGAGATGATGTGGCCCAAAAACGCGACTTGCTCTAACCAGAATTCACATTTACTAAGTTTTGCATATAACTGGTTGTCCCTCAAAAGCTGCAATGATGTCCTCAAGTGTTCTTCGTGGTCTTCTCTACTCTTGGAATACACGAGGACGTCATCAATGAATACTACTGCATAGTGGTCCAAGTACTGTGCAAACACTTTATTCATAAGGGCCATGAAGACTGCGGGTGCATTGGTCAATCCAAAGGGCATTACTAAAAACTCATAATGCCCATATCTAGTTCGAAAAGCCGTTTTCTGTACATCCGAATCTCTAACTCTCAACTGGTGGTACCCAGACCTCAAATCTATCTTGGAAAAGTACGCTGCTCCTTGCAGTTGGTCAAATAATTCATCGATCCTTGGCAAAGGGTACTTGTTCTTGACAGTCACTTGGTTCAATTTTCTGTAATCAATATACATCCTTAAGCTCCCATCCTTCTTCTTCACAAATAAAACCGGTGCTCCCCAAGGTGAAACACTTGGCCTAATGAAACCCTTGTTCAACAATTCTTGCAACTGAAGTTTCAATTCACCCAATTCTGTTGGAGCCATCCTATAAGATGCAATGAAGATCAGAGTTGTCCCTAGAAGAAGCTCGATTGTGAAACTCAACTTCCCTAATTGGTGGCAATCTCGGGATTTCTTCTGGAAAAACATCCGGAATTTCGCAGACAACGGGGATTCCCTCCACCCCTTGGGACTGTTTATCCTTCGTGATAAACGCTATAAAAGCTTCACATCCACTTTGTATCAATCTGCTTGCCTTAAGCACCGAAATAAATCCTGCTCTAATCGGTTTTCTGTTTCCCCGAAACATCAGTCATGCTTGTTCTCCTTGCAATCTGAATGTTATGGTTTTGCTAAAACAATCCATGGTGGCATGATATGCTTCTAACCAATCCATGCCTAAGATGATGTGAAAATCATGCATATCTAGCATAATAAGGTTGGCTAGTAAATTAACATCTCCTAACAAAACTGGACAGTTAGGGTAATAGGTTCTACACTCAACCTGCTTACCTACTGGTGTTGTAACAATCAAAATGTAATCCAATTGACTATGTTGTGCATCAATCAGCTCAGTGGCATAGCTGGCTAGTCTCTCAAATTTGGTGACATATTCTAACACTGTCATGTTACCCTGCTTAAGCTGCTGGAACTCGATGGCCTTCTGTCCCTTGATATGAGAAGGGATATACTTGTCTTGAAATTGAGTCTTGAAGGCTGCCCATGCTTCTTCATTGGCCATTGTCATATAGGGTTCCTTTACTGTCTGCAAGCCCATAAAACAAAGAGGCTATGAGGTTGACTTTCTGCCGTCCCGTACAAGTAAAGACATCAAAAATCTTCTTGGTGTTTGCCAACCAATCATCTGCTACTAACAGGTTTTCGTTTCCTAAAAATTCCTTTGGTGCCCTCTTCCTGAACCTCTCAAATAACAAATTAGGGTCATGCTCCCTATTGTTGATGACAATATTTGGGGCTACAGGTTGAGCTTCATGTCTATTTTGGAGAACGTCCAAAAGCTGCCTCTGAACTTGAGCCGTTTCTTCATCCTTTTTGGCCATCTGCTCTTGGAATCTAACCTGTGTTTCATTGGCTTGTCTCTGCTGCTCTAACATTGCTTGCATAAGTTCCTGGAATTGATTAGCTGTGGGTGTAGCATTCGGATTGGACTCATTCTGATTACTAGCCGAGGCATTGTTGGGAGGAGCTTTTCTAGGAGGCATTACTGTAAAACAAAGAGTTAGTACACAATAAATATGGCCAACTGGTTTCCTAGACGTCACACTAGGCGAATCTAACGAACCTATGAACCCTCGCCATGATCCTAAGATCTTTCTAGTTTTGTTTTAATTGCCTGAAACAAGTCCCGCTCTGATACCAGTCCTGTCGCGACCCCGGACCGAAACCCGGGCCCCGCGACGATGGTTGTTGAGATAAGATGATTAATTTCCCACAATTTTCTGCCGTGAGGATTCCGAGAACACAGATATCTAGCTCACATGATCAAATAGGCGGAAGCGTGTAGCAAATCACGTCATAATAAATATATGATATGAACATAGACATCATCAAGACTAAAATATCAGAAAGGGAGTTATACGATGACATTCCCATCATCGTTCAAGTTGCAAGGTTTGACAAAGTGTATTAATTTGTTACATCCAAAAATAAGAGGCCAACAAAGCCCAATACAATAAACAAAAGTATGTGAACCCCAAGACGTGATGATTCGAACTCATGACCCGTCACGACGTCTAGATGACATTGTCGGGTTGCCACTCGCAAGATAGGGTGGGCTCAACAACTTCCTCCGGGCACTCCTCCTCAAAGGCAAAACCGCATGCACCTGGGCACCAAATAACAAGCATCAAACACAACGGTTTGGCAGGTAATCAATTTAGGCATGAGCATGGAATAATCTTGTTTAATTGAAAACATATAAAAACAACTTACTGAACTTAAACTAAATACTTGACTGAAGTACGTTTCAACATTAGTGACAAACTAGCATGCGTACATAATATATCATGAGTCGTAAATCCACAAAGAGCCCATCCTTTCTCTATCATTTATAATGAACAGAGTAAGCACACACGACAAGCACGATTTATACATAATATAACAAGACACGATTCCCACAAATACGGGATTTTGGCCGCGGAACCGGACACGCACGATGTGTAATAAAATACACGACTAATCTGCAGATAGTTCACATGTTTAAGGACCCCCGGACAGTCGATCAGACTAAAAGGGCAGTCCAAGCTCAGTGGTGTTCACTTAGATTCATGAATGCACAAAACACGTGAAACACATTTTAACCGATCGAAACAAAGGGAAGAAATCACTTTTCGAAACGAAACATAATAGGACAAGCAAAGGCATAATTAATATGCACACAAGCTTATGAAGTGATCCCCTTTGATTCTTGAAAATAAATCTTCAAACGAGCTTGTACTTGAATTTCAAAATAAGTGCACGATGATACTTGTTGTATCAAAACTGAAATACGAGCGCAAGGTCTATCAAGCACATGTAAGGACCTTTGGTTGACACTTGTATAATTGGGACCCAAATGTTGGAATTTAAAAAAGAATCGGTGTCCCCGAAAGTTAAAAGACATTTCAGGGTATCAAGTGTACAATATCGAGCTAAAGGTCCCTTAACATGTTCTGGTTTTCACTCTTAATGAAATTCTTCAAAAACAAGGCATTTTGCCAATTTCCGTCAGCTCACGGTCACCTGTCGGCTAGCCGTAAGTGAGATGCGGTGGCTAGCCGCCAGCTGACCGACAAGCTGACCGCTGGAAACCAGGTTTCTGGAAATGAAACCGCCAATTACGGTTGGGTTGCGGTTAACCGAGGTAGGGTGTAGCGGCTAACTGCCATATGACCGCCAGGCTGACCGCTGAGATGCAGGCTTCTGGAAAAGGAACCACGTAATTCGGTTAGCTCACGGTTAGCCGAAGTGGGGTGTAGCGGCTAACCGCCAAGCTGACCGCCATGCACGTGCTATGCATTTCGAGTCAGACTTTCACATTTCTTCTTCTCATCTTCTTATTTCTGAAGTTCCTGTTTTTCCCTAAGCCATCATGCTCTCCAAGGGATAAATCCACATTTCAAAACCATTCACATTCACCACTAATCCAAACACTAAATTTCCATTTCCTCATCAAATAAAAATCCAAAGTTTAAATGAAATAAGGGTTTACAATAAAAATAGATACCTAAGAACAACAAAGTAATCCACAAACACACATGCAACATTAAACCCAAAGAGATTACTTGCCTTTGAATGCTAACAAAACTCCGTCAAACACTCCTACCCAAGTGTTAAGCCAAGAGCTACAAAAACCCCATGAAAATCATTCAAAAGCTCACCCAAATGCAAACAAGAAACCCATTTCGAAATGGGTGTTGAAAGTTAGAAAAACAAGATCCTTAAGAGTCAAAAGGACTCCAATGAAGAGGTGGGTTGGAGCTCTTACCTAGAGGTGTCCAAACAAGAAGTGAGGAAGAAGATGGAGAGCTTGCCCAACTAGAAATCCAAAGAAAATGGTATCAATAGAAAGCTTGGGATGAGAGGAAGAAGATGATGGTCTTGAAATTTCTTTTGGATGTCTCTAGCTCAATGATTCAAGAGGAGGAAATGAAGAGAAAAGAGGGTTTTAGCCCTAGGTCAAGAAAGTTGCAGAGATTGGGGGAAATGGAGAGGAAGAGAAAGGTAAAGTAACTTAAAT